>JAUTXW010001503.1:2185000-2640000 GCA_030620095.1 Kuschelorhynchus macadamiae
CTGAATTTTTTGTACGTAATCTTGAGTATTCATAACCACAGTTGCGTTTCCTTTATCTGCTGGAAGGATTGTGATGTCTTTATTTTTTCGAAGGTTTATTAGGGCCCTTTGTTCAGTGGCATTTAGGTTTTGTTTTGGTGTTTTACTTGATTTTAAAGTTCTCGCCACCTCTTGTCGAATCTCCTCTGCTTTTGTTTCTTCAGAGGAGTCAAGGACAGCTTCCACTCCAGCTATTATTTCTTCTTTAGGGATTTCCTTAGGAGATATCGCAAAATTAAAACCGTTACTCAGTACGGATTTTTCACTTTCTGAGAGACTGTAGGATGATATATTATGTACTAATTTATCGACATCTACTGATGATCTTTGTGGCTGACTAGACTTTCTTAGAAGATTGTCATACTTTTTCGAAAGTTTATTCTCTACTCGGATGCGAGAAAGAAAGCTTCGAAAATGCCAAATGTGATTTTGGCGAAACGTCAGCAGAACTGTTCTTTTCAGAGCGACAGTAATGAACGGATGTACACCCGGAATGAAAACACATATATATATATATATATATATATATATATATATATATATATATATATATATATATATATATATATATATATATATTGCATATATATATATATATTAAAGTTTAGAATGTTTAACGGAATGTCAAATTTGACAGTGAGTTCCTAGATTTCTATAAACAACTTGTCAAATCCGGAAGTTTGGTTAAATATTCTAAACAGCTATTAAGCTCTGTGCAACCGGATGTTAAGATACTCAAGATAATTAACATAATGCAAAATAAACGAGTGTTGCAGGGACAATGGTAAGGTACAAGAAAAAATAATAATAAAAGAAAAACGGAGAAATCAATTGAGGCCACTTGCAGGTTTATTTGAATAACTTAATTTAAATTCCTTTGGACATTTTTAGATTATAAGAATTACTAGATTTATTTTTTTTTCTATTGTTGCTACGTAATCTTAGATGTTACGCTACATATTACAGTAAATATTAATAATATAAATTATAACCTTTGACCTTCTCAGCAGCATCAGATTCCTGCAGCTAAATGGTTGTCGCATGTTTTTCGTTTGTTTTTTGGGTTGATTGTCAACACCACTTATGTTACTGTGGAGTTCCTATCGAATATGAATTTACTAGGTGAGTAAACAACTCCTCAAATATGCCAGTGCACTTCACTATGTTAGAATATAAGTAGTTGATTTTTATATTAAATAATGTTGTTCCATAATAATACTAAGGTATATAAATACCTACCTATAATTGAATTATCAAAATGTTGACATAATTTCTAAATTAATCCCTTCTAAGCATCTTGTCGAATATTTTGAATGAATCCTTACAATTTTAAAAATAAGTACGTCATATCCGTATAATCACATCAACACTGAAATGTGATTTCACGTGAGGCGAAAATGTGCGGAGGTATAGAAAATGCAAAGGTGCTGTCACGCATGAGGTTGGCGATGTGAGTTGATACACAGACCTCAGTCTGGTTCTGATACAATTTAAGTACCAAATAAAATGCCAAAACGGATACTCTGCGCGTGACGTGAGTTTATATGATAGCACGTGTACTTACATGACGTGATAATACTCTGTTTCCGCCATTAGTTGACGTTTATTGCTAATTGACCACAAACAATTGACTATTGGCTAGTTGATTAAGACTCGTTAAACTTATAAAAGGTTTAATAATACTTTTATTACCTGTAATATTATCAAAATTTGATATTACATATTCATCCTTGGATAGATTCAAAAATTTTTTCATAAATCATAACATCGTCGGAACCGAAATGAAATTAAAATCAGATATCGTCGAACATATTATAGCCCTAAACTAAAAATACATTAAAAATAAATTGAAACAAATTAGAGAAGTATTTCTAAAGCCATAAAATACCTTAGCCGGTAACATTGAAGGATAGTTCGGAAACTTTTATTTCACCGAAGATACAGTAAATGGAATGCCATTGGACGCTTACCAAGCCAGAGGTATGAACTAAAAACAAAAACTTTGAAAGAAGTTAGGATGGCGCAAGTTGCCCTAAAAGACATAAATTTTACATTTTCTTCATTTTCGAAACTTTTCAGTTTGTCCGCCGTTTGAAATATTTAATTTAGAGTTGACACCAACTTTGCGCTAGGCTCTTTATTTTGAAGGCGACTGACGGGAAACCTAAAGAATGCATAGACATATCGATTTAAGTTTTATTAAACCCTCTCTCGATATTTCTTTGTCGGCCGAGAGACAAATAGACAAGTCCCACGGAAATGTAGGTCGGAAAGGGCATAGCTCGAAGAATGTTCGCAAAAGTAATACAGTATGTCCGAAATGTCTTAGCATGGGCTAATATCTCGAATTCTAGTAAAGATAAAAATTTCAAAGTTGCATGTGTACCACCAAATTAACTTTTTGGGATATTTAATCTTTTGGGGGTAGGCAGAGAGGTTTGAACTTTTACCCCCAGATTCACTAAAAATGTTTAAGAGTTAGTGCAGATCTGGTTACCATTGATATTAAAACTCTTGTTTGTGTATTTTACTTATGTCGTGGTCATATTTTATACTTATGACATTGAGAAAAATTAATTGTTTCCTTGTCGCAAATGTCATCCTAAACCTATAACTGTTAAGTTAAACATGGACTAAATTATTTGTATTTCATTTGATACAAAGTTGAAAACGACCACCGTCTACTTTAAAATTGTCTTCTAAGGTTTTGGCATATTTCAGGCGTCCCACTAAGACACACAACAGTAATTATTTGTTGTAGGACTTGTAAATTATGTAACAAACACTCTTTTTTTAAGTAACCCCAAAGAAAGAGATCAAGTGGAGCAAGGTCCGGCGACCTTTCTGGTCATTAAAAAGCTCGACAATGGTCAAATCCAGCACCTAGGAAATTTATTATTAAGACAGAGTATATAAAGCGCTCAAACCATTAGGTCATAGTCGATATCCCCGCTTTCAATATTCACCACAACTGCAGGTATAACAGTTGCTCCAACAGTTGCAAGTATAGGGGCCCGGTAAGAATTTCTTTAATAGAAAATGGAGCAATTTGCCATAATTTTATCCTATAGAATAAAATTCTAAGGAGGCTATTTATGAGCCCCTTCACCAGTAAAGATTTGTATCACTCCAGTAATAACAACAATTTATGTCTATTCACTATGCAGTTCAAAAAAAATTTGCTTCATCACTAAAACCTGTCTGATACAAGTAATTTGTTACATTTCTATTAAATCTAACATTTCCTCACAAAACTGTAATCTGAGATCTGGACCATGTTAATTAGGTTCTTGTACATGATGAACTTTGTGGGGGTAAATTTTTTTATAATATCGTAAACTTCTGATTAACCCATACCCATAACAGCAGTTACTACACTAAGTGATTACTTCGGTTGCATAGCAAGTGGTTCTCGAACTTGAATTTCAAGATCTCCAGGTTAACAGAATAATAACCAAATCCAGGAGCATCTTTAATGCTAAAAGTTGTTACGAACTTGGAAACAACACTTCTGATATAGCTTGCAGAAACTGGTCTATCTAAAAAAGCTTCGTTGAGCAGCCAGCCCCATTGTAATTTTGATTATATTGTCCATAAAAACTATCTCGGCTTTATCTTTATTTGTACGTAGAAAAATTAAATAAAAAAAATAAAAAATCATTAAGTAGAAATAGGTAGATATAGCAGAAAGGTGAAACTTAACGCTAGTACACAGAGATTGACATAAACTAACATGATGTGTCCTTGAATTACTTCCAAAACTCAGTAAGGAGATGTAAAAGATATATCTCGTCAATAACAATGACAATAGACATTTCATTTTTTGTCACAATGTTTCTCACTTCTATTTCATTCCTTACCTATTGGAAAACAGGTCGACTTGGAAACAGCGCAGATATTTGTATCTTTGAAAGGTCTCTAAAACAAGGTAATTTTGGATATAAATTTGGATTTCAAATTCAAAAGTTCAACCGTCTCATATTACATTCAAAGGGATGAAAACACAATAAAAAAAATGAAGACAGATGTTTGTAAGAAAGTGGAGGCCAAATTATCAGAATATGATACTAAAAGTGCAATCAGAGTCCTGTTTTCAGAAGATACGCTTAGAAGTAAAGACAAGAATATGATATTAATATTACCAACAAACATCCTTATCCAGAAGAAAAAGAAGTTTTTCATTATCTCCAGAAAATCAAGAACTTATTAAAATTAAAAACGCTATTTTCTATCAGGCTTGAATCAGCAGGAGGACTGGTTTCTTTGAGACCGTAAAATCGTAAAGATCTGATTGAAGAAAGACTTGGAATATCTTCTTCCAAACTTGTTTTGCAAATGTCATGTCATCCTTTTTTCAGAATATTATAAGTAATCTCTTAAAAATAATTGTACGTTATTCAGTGCTTCCTTTGGTGCATTTTATTAAAAACATTTTAGTATTAGATAAATTGCAGCTGGTTTTTGTTTAAGACGTGTAGTAGCTAAAATAGTTTTCAATATTTCGAAGAAAGTCTCCAGGTTGAAGTGTGTTATCATAGAAATTGTGGGAATTAAAATTCATACTCACTTCAGAAACGTTTAATAAATTTCGACAAAATTATGTCATTATCAAAAGAATCTAAAGAAAAGGGAGCATTCTAAGACAAAGTAGTAATATTTTAATATGTTGTGTTATAGTTATAAAATGGTAAAACAAATTTTCAATGTATTAATTGTTATCTAAACAGATTACTTACAGTTGTTCTTTACATAACAACAATTAATTATAAATAAATTAGCATACGGTTCGACAGGACGTAAGTTGTCATATTATTTGACGTTATAGGTCTAAGAGATGTCGATTATCGATATCACTTGAATAAATTTACGATACATACTGCCTCTCGGTAATGACTAGGAATTGGATCGTTCAGGGATTTGATTGATGCGTCCCGAGCAATCTTAGCGATTTCTAAGGACTCCAAAGCATTCAGCCTAATACTTGTCAATAGTTGATATTTTATCTTTGTTTCTTGTAAAAAGTTTCCCATAAATTTGTAACTGCCTTCTATACAAGTTTATTGTGAGTATTTACATATTTAAAAATGTTACCCAACTTTAACGAAATTGGAACCAAGAAGGAAAATCTGAAGTATCTAGCTAGTTGCCTCTCTTGATCAATTTTCGTCCTAAGAATATTCCTAAACTTTTCATTAGCTAGCTTAGCTATCACTGTAACCATTATTCACTGCAATCTGATATATTATACTACGTTCCTTTATGAAATTTATAGGAAGCAAAAGTATGATAAAGAGTCTATGAATAAATGAATTAAAAGCTGCAACCTTCTTTGCACATAACTATAACAGGTCTATTTTTTGACCTTAGGAAATGAACTCATTTTCTTTTCAAATCGTTTTAAAAAAGGATTTTGTCTCGTATTTCGACCTATTATAAAAATGCTTAAATTCTGAATTAGTTTCGGGTACCTTGATCATGGAACAATTGCATATGATTCAAAGACAGTTCTTGATGGTGTTCATAATATTATTGAGATTTCTTCCAAGATTGAGGAATTGAATGAATTTTAAAAATGTGAGATTTCTATAATGAATTTTGGAATTATTCACTTTGAAAGAACGTATGCTGATTTTATTTACATGAGCTCAGAGATTTTAAAAGTTGAATCTCAATACTTGGCCTTACTTGGTTGTTCTTTTCCAACAACTTTTGACAGTCTTCCCTATAGTTTCCAAACTCGTTTAGATAAAGCTCGTCTTCTTGCTCTTTAACAGCTAGAAAGCAATGCCTGACCATATACATTACCATCTGGAAGTCATGAAAATCTATTAGGTAGTTCCACCTTTCGCATTTCCGTAACTTTAAGGATATATGAATGCTTAACGATACTATCAGAAGAGCATTTGTTTCGGCTGAAATTTTTGGAGAAACGATGGAAAACGAGCAGATATGTCTTAAATTCCTTGGAAGTCAGGAAAGGATTTGCTCTGGGAAACTACCTTGTTGGCTCCTGTTTAGGACAGACATCAGTCAGGGCCGGAATGGCAGCATGCATGTTTATAACAAAAAAGCAAAATGTGAAACGTTGGAAGACCGATTTATTTTTATTCCAGTTGCAAATAAGACTCTCGGCCCTTGCGAGAGTGAACATTTCATTTTTGAAAATTAGCAAGTATGAGGAATAAGTTCTCCTGATTTTGGTTTTGAAGAAATGTTCTATATTTAATGTTTATTTTTATATTTTTATTCGATAATCCTGTGTAAGTTATATAACAAAATATATCTGTTTAACTTGATGCGAAATTATTTCCAAATCTCCCACGTGCTTGAACAGATATCCGTAAATTATTTTTCGACAAAGGATTTTTGTAATATCTAAAAAAACTCTGGTAATAGTTCAAGCTCCAAAAAGACTAATATTGAAAACTGCATTTGAGCCAAATTTTGACTTCTTGATTGTCCACATTGTATAGTAAAAATATTTTGTTTCAATATTGGAACTCCGTTTTAGGAGTATTAGATTTTAAATTGTTATAAGTATAGCTAAGAATTTTTTTCATTGTAACACAAATCAGAATAGCATAATCTAATAGAATGGACCTATCCAAATACGAAAATGACAAATAGAAAGTTGTAGCATGTTGGGTTTTCTTGTTAGATTTGTAGAATCATATCGAATGTTACGTTACTTAATATCTATAGAAAAAATGATTTCAGAACATTCTTAACCCTGTTTATTGACTATGAGAAAAAGAGCAAACGAGAAAAATATTAACTTAAAACACTAATTAAACTTTATTTTTTTCGTTTATGAGGTGTCCTATCATCTCTCTTCAAAAACCAACAGTAGTCACCCATCATGGCTGAATCCCATCGTCCTTGGTACCGAATTTCCATTGTTTAGATGTCTTGGTGAAACCTTTCACCCTGTTCGTCACTAACAGCTCCCAAATTTTTAGGAAAAAATGACAGATGGGAATGGAGGAAGTAAAATTTTAATGAAATTTTGGCACCAAGCGCTTTATAGGCATCTAAGAGTTCATTAACTAATTGCTCATAGTTTTTATCCATGTTGTTGCCTAAAAATCCTCTTACTACATTAACAAATGAATTCCATGCGCTGAGTTCCTGCCTGGTAAGCTTTTCCGTAAAATTGACATCCTCCAGCAATTTTCTGATTTGTGGCCCAACAAAAATGCCTTCTTTTAATCTGGCATCACTTAACTGGGGAAAGTCTTGTTTTAGGTATTTAAATGTCTAACCATTCAAAGCCTTCACAAAGTTTTTCATCAGCCCAAGTATAATGTGAAGAGGAGGCAAAAGGACATTTTTGGGATCAACAAGAGGTATAAATTTAACATTTTGAAAACCCGGTTGAAATTCGCTTCTTTCTGGCCAAATTTTTGTTACATAATGCTGATTTATTGCATAACTGTTCCATAAACAAAGGAAACAGCAATATTTTGTAAATCCCCCCTGAAGTCCCACTAAAATCGCTATAACTTTTAAATCCCCACATATCTGCCATTTATACCTATTGTAGTTTATTTTATCCAAAATCGTGCACATATTTTCATAAATTGCAACTGAATGAGCAACTGGTATAGAGGGTTTTAAATTTCCTTTATGCAATAACACAGTTTTTAAGCTATATTTAGATGAGTCTATAAATAAGCGCCACTCACAGGGAGAATGTTCAATATCAAGTTCCTGCATTAAACTGTCTATATCAGTACACGCGCACAACGAATTTTCTATACTGTAGAATTTAGAAAACATAGCATTTCTTTTTCTGAAAGTCGTAATTTTTGTTTCTTTGGCCAATAGGTTCCAATTCTTAAGACGGGAACCCAGAAGCTCTGACTGTTGCTTGGATAACCCCAAATCACGTACTAAATCATTTAATTAATTTTGAACAATCAAATGTGGCTTACCGGAACTGGGATCTGTGGTAAAAGTGGGATCGGTGCACTGTTTTTCTGAGCTGCCTGATAATGCGTTATCTCCATTATCTCCCAAATCAATAGCTTGCCAATTTAAAGGCGCAATCGGCACTGGCAAGTTTGCATTATGAGGAACAGGTCGTATGGCAGATTGCAAATTTGGATATTCTATATTGTGCTTTCCCTTTTTGGAATAACTTTCAGTCTTTGTGAGGCAAAAATAACAATCGTCAGAATGATTGGTGGGTTCTCGCCATACCATTGGAACTGCAAAAGGTATACTTTTTCTCTTTCCCTTCATCCACTGCACCGATGATATACTACAACTAACACAGCACACATGGGGAGCCTACCGCTTATCTTGATCTTCAATTAACACACCAAAATATTTAAAGTAGGCTTTTTTTACATTTTCGGAAAATGGCCTGGCTTGTGATTTCACCAGAAATTCTCCACAAATATAACAAAATTTTTCAGGAGAAATTTTGCAACTTCTGCGCGTTTGACTCGACATTCTCGTTTTCACATACACTTGCTTATCAATACACAGAAAACCACTCAATTCGAAACTCAACAGAAGAGTGATGTTTAACGTTTATTTTATGTCTAATGTTGTAAACAACCCAGTCTAGGTAATTTTTCCGTTGTAAAATGGATTTAGCCGCCCCACAACAAAATTGTTTACCTACCAATATAAAAGGTACTAATTAGGCTATTAAAAAATGGTACGTATTAGGGCTTTCCGAATATTTTTTTCATTATTGGGAGATATTTCCATGAAAATAATAAGCTGGCCTGTGTTAGAAAAATCTTGTCGGCCAGCGTAAGTTGTCTACCCTTTTTTATTAAGTACATTTTTTGAACTGGTGTTATATTTTTAATAATAGTAAAAAAAAAATATCAATGGATAAAAATTTAAAATATCATTCACATATGCTACAACAATTGTCTATTTTATACTATATCCATTAAGGAAGTGAACACAAAAGTTGCTTTTCTTAAACACTAGAATAACATAAATATTAAATTCCTGTCAAGTCCAGTCTAAGAGGGAAGAATTGTAATCATGAAAAAATTCTCTCCCAGATGTTGGCTTATTTTTCCTAGAAATGGTTATACCTAGAAATCAAGCTTCCATCCACAGCACATTTTAAGAATTCATATATGTAGTTGTTTGGTAACAATAGTGAAGTGTGACCCAGTTTAGTTCAATAGATACTTATTAAATAACACATATATACTATATCATATTGGATTTCTGTCAATAATTTAACAGTTTCTACCTTTGGCATAGTTGACTTTTGGGCTAAATTTAAAAAGAAATCAATAAGTATTTTTTATATTGACACACACCGCCATTGTATTAAGTCATGTTGAATTTTTACCAGTTTATCTTTATATCACATTCAATTGAATAGATATTTTTTTTTCAAACTTATTTAGCATTCCAAGTTGTGGTGTATGCATGATATTAATGGATGAATACGTTTTGAAATTAATCTTAATGGGTAGTTTTTCAGGTCGTTTTTTAAATATTTTATTAAGCCGCCAAATTGTTTTTGTATCTTATATTCATACCAGCATCTTGCCAGTTTATTCCTATGTAACACTTGTTTTTTTTGTGCAAAATCTGAGGAAATTGAATAATAAGTTACTTTAGTAATAATTTTATAGCGTTTCTATAAGCCGCTATCTTGGTATATTCGATTTCTACCATTTTCGCACCGACGGAATTGACAAAAATATGTTTTGGCATCTAGGGACGCTAAAACCTGTAAGGGTGATTTTTTTTCACGTTTATAACGATTTTATTTAGCAGCCATTACTAGTTCTTCTCTATACCACTATTAGTTACCTATGACACACAATTTGAAATCAGCCAATTAAGTAGTTTTTCGGGCTTCATTTTTAAATAGTTTATTAAACCTCCATTTTGGATTCATACCAAAATTTTATCTACATAATACATAGACCTCGTACCACCAAAAGACCGAAGAAGCTGTAAAATATTTTAAACCAGCCTGATGATGGTGGTAAACGACCGCCGAAACGTTGCTGAATAAAAAAAATCGTAATAAAAGAAAAGTATATTACATTATTTTGGTCTGATTTATCGGGAACCCTTTGATACCTTGAACAAAAAAGAGCGGAAACTATACAATTTGCTAATCTCAAGATAGGGTCTTCATTTTACTTCCTATTTACAACCCTGAGTTTATCTTACATGATGGTGTTTTATGAAGAATACACCAAAAATTATGGACATCGTACCACCCAGAGACTGAAGAATCTGTCAAATATTTTAAACCAGCCTGATTGCTAAATAAAAAAAATCGTAATGAAAGAAAAGTATATCACATTGTTTTGGTCTGATTTATTGGGAACCCTTTGATACATAATACTTCATTTTTTTGAAACTTTGAAATCAATCGGGTAAGCAGTTTTTAGCTGTACTGCGAACAGGCGAAACGGACAAACAGACCGACGGAATTGAGAAAATATGTCATGCATCTAGTGACCTTGAAACATAAAAATCTGAGAAAATCTCGGAGGGTGATTTTTCACGATTACAATACTTCCCTTTTACGAGAGAAGTCAAAATTATTTGGCCGCCATTTTTTCCGCCATCTTGAATTCATACCACAACATTATCAGTGTATATCTATATCACACTTAATGCTTGCAAAATTTTAAATGAATTTAATTCCTACGTAGTTTTTCAGGCCGTTTTGTAAATATTTTATTGGGCTACCATTCTGTTTTGCTTTCTTATATTCATACCAAAATATTATAAGTTCGTTCCTATGTAACACTTGATATTTGTGCAAAATTTGAGGAAATTGGATAATTAGTTTTTTCTACAAGCGTGCGGAAAATATAATTTCCAACACGTATTTGTGAGGAAAATGTGTTTTTCTACGACTGCTATGAAAACTGTCTAAAAACGCACGCCAAACAAGATCTGAAAATTACTAATTTCACATGATGTGTAAAAACTGCTGTGTGAAATTTTTGCCACAGTTTTGCTTAGGTTTTGACCTCAATGATGGATGACTAGCACAAATTTCACTAAAGCTTGAATCAAGTAGGTCGTGGTTTTCGATTGCCTGGTTACTTTCATTTTAATTTCAATCTGTCAAAAATATTTAATTTTTTTGCCAAAATCACCTTTTGTTGTGTAAAAATGGAAAGTGAAAGTGAATTTGAATGTACGCCACCAGAAATAAAGGAAAAAGCTACAAGCGTCTCGCTAAACCTTTTGCCGGAAACTTCCAGATACAAATATGAGACCGCGTACATGAAATTTCAGCAGTCGAAAGCAAGAAGCAATGTAAAGTCTTGTTCGGAAAATGTGATGCTAGTATATTTTGAAGAACTATCGAAGAAATACAAAGCATCCACATTGTGGTCTATATTCTTTATGCTTAAAGCTACCTTAAAAGTAAAGCGCAATATTAATATTTCCGATTATATGAAACTACAGTCGTTCCTAAAACGAAAATCAGAAAAATATACACCAAAGAAGTCCAAAATTCTAACGGAGGAGGATTTTTCAAAATTTTTAAATTCAGCACCGGATGAGCAATACTTGTTAATAAAAGTACGTACTAAAAGCAAATTTTATGGCATATATTTTTTTAATCGTAAACATTGCAAAAATGTATTAAATATTATACGTTTAAACTTTCAGGCCGCAGTTGTTATCGGTCTAGCAGGAGCTTGTAGACGTGACGAATTGCATAAATTATCAGTCAATGACATCAAAGATTTAAATTCGGCTATGCTGATCAAATTAACAAACACAAAAAATAAAATACCTAGATCATTTAATAATATATAATATAATATATCCGAAAACAGATTTTTCTTGAATTATCAAAATGGAAAATGCACTAGACAAGCTGTAGACATCAATAAATTTGGACGCATGGCTACAGAAATAGCCAATTTTTTTAAACTGCCCAACCCGAGCAAATATACAGGCCATTGCTTTCGGCGTTCATCGGCAACAATACTCGTTAATGCTGGTGAGGATTTACTCACTCTTAAACGCCATGGGAGATGGCGTTCTAGTGCAGTGGCTGAAGGATACATAGACGATTCAATTGGGAATAAATTAAAAATTGCAAACAAAATTATAGAATCTGTAGACCAAACTTCGACGTCCTGGTCCTCACCATGACTTGCAAGAATCTGAAACTTCCCGGAGCCGTTCCTTCATGTTCACGAAACATAACGGAGAACATAACATATACGAATTCTATCAATAAACAATTCTATCAATAAACAAGATATGCCAGCACACAGTTTCCAAAACTGTACAAATGTAACCATAAATTATAACTTCAAATAGAGCTACTTTACTTTATATTTTGTGCTATTAACGTTAGATAATTTGTTAGATTTTGTTGTGATTGAATAAACTATATGATGTACTTAATTGTTTAAATCTAGCCTAATTGTGAATTGTACTTTTGTTGTTAAAATTAACCTCTTGCCATTTTCGCTTATAATCTCCCTAGTGCTTCAATTATTTCCAGAAATTTTTCGAGTACAGATTTTTCGAAAATTATTCCGAGTCGAACTGAGGGATAATTTTCAAAGGATATTGTGTACGGGAAAATATCGGATTATTAATTCAAGCGCGTGGAAGATTGGGTAAGAATATTTCACACGAATTCAAACTAAAATTTAAATAATAGGTAATAAAAATGTCTACAAAGAATAAAGTTCGGCACGTATTAATTTGTAGTGTCAGTTGTTATTCTCATTCTAATTATGTATTTTCCTTGGATCTTAGTAAAATAAAACATTTCATATCGCTTTAGAAACTTGTTGAGTTAATGATCTTGAATGAATTTGTGCTACTAAAGTAATAGGAAATTTCACTTTTATATGAAATTTGATGTAACATGTGAGGTACGTAAAATCATATCGTTTCTATCCTTTATCAAATTAAACTTAAAAAATATATATATTCCTTGGATTTTAGTAAAATAAATCATTCCATATTGGATTAGAAACATGTTAAATAAGACGTAAAAGCATATCGTTTTTATCCTTTATCAAATTAGTCTTAAAATATATATATATATATATATATATATATATATATATATATATTGTTTGGATTTTATTAAAATAAAACATTCCATATCGGATTAGAAACAAGTTAAATTAGGGATACTAAATAAATTTTTGTTACAAAAATAATAGGAAATTTAATTTTCATATGAAATTTGATGTGACGTACGTAGAAGAATGTTGTTTTTATCCTTTATAAAATTAATCTGAAAAATAATATAAATTCCTTAAATTTTAGTAAAATAAAACATTCCATATCGGATTAGAAACGAGTTAAATTAAATAAATTTGTTTTACTAAAATGATAGAAAATTTCATTTTAATATGTAATTTGATGTAACGTTGGTAAAAGCATGTCGTTTCTATATCCTTTATCAAAATTATTCTTAAAAAAATATATATTCCTTGGATTTTCGTAAAATAAAACATTCCATATCGGATTAAAAATATGTTAAATTAGTTATCTTAAATACATTTGTCTTACTAAAATAATAGGAAATTGGATTTTCATATAAAATTTGATATGACGTATTTGTACGTAAAAGCATATCGTTTTTATCCTTTATCAATTGTATTTTAAAAAATATATTTTCCTTGGATTTTAGTAAAATAAAACATTCTTTATCGGATTACAAAAATGTTGAATTAGTGATCTTGAATAAATTTGTGTTACTAAATTAATAGGACATTTTATTTTCATGTGAAATTTGCACATCTTCTTTTATCCTTTATCAAATTAATATTAAAAATGTATTAAGCTTGGATCTTAGTAAAATAAAACATTCCATGTCGAATTAGAAACATGTTGAATTAGTGATCTTGAATAACTTTATGTTACTAAATAGAAAATTTTATTTTCTTTCAACTTTTAGTAAAATAAAACGTTTCAAGTTAGATTAGAAAAATGCTGAATTTATAACTGATCCTGAATAAATTTGAGTTACTAAATAAATAGCAAATTTATTTTATAACAGTATATACTCCCTATAACCGCCACGAAGTTACTACAATTTTAGGAAAAATGTAGTTTTAATACATTTTTGAAACACTAACACATAAAAAATTGCTAAAAATATGTTACTGTTTTTGAAATATAAATCAGGTTTGGCGCCGTGCAGGCAATATTTTTAAAATTTTACGAAAAATAATTCTCCTCAACTGAAATTTGAACCCAGGACTTACCGGGACAACGTATTAACCAACCGAGCTAACGAGTCCTGTTTCATTTTTACCTTATCGGGGAACATATGCATCATCAATTTCAAAGTGTTGAGTGTGAATTTGAATTTCTCAATGTTCTCAAATAAATCCAACACAGAATTGAAAAATAACAGCAGATATATTACTAATTATATTTTTAATAAATTATGTAATATTTCATGGTATTCTGTATACACATCTTCTCGTTGCATAGGTGAGTAGATAGGATTCGACACTTCGCTAGTACTGATCATAAAATTTCGATGTTTGAGAACGCATAAATAGTATTTTGACACTACTTTATTTCTTTTTGTATTCCCCAAACGGTTCAACGATGTTTGGTTATCAAGAAGGGTTTCTTGTATCTTCTTAAACAGGTTCTACTCCAATAGTTCTATACCAGCTTCCTTTACTAAATATTTTAAAAGTGGCAATTTACGGTGTTGTTTCTCTATTTCTTCGACACTTTCGCAAAATTTACAAAAGCCGTACTTATTAATTTTTTACATTTTAAATATAAGAAATTGTGTAAACCTTCTGCAACAATTATTGGTTTGACAGCTTGCTTATGGGAAATATTTGCTGCCATAGCCTTCTAAGATTTGTGAATAGAATTTCGGTTCAAGCTCATATTATTCGTCATTTCATTTTGACATAAGCGTGTGAAAAGTTTTCACACGGTGTTTGAAAAAATTTCTCACAGTCTTGTCAAAGTTGAAAGAATAAAAATAATCAAAATTGTATTTTTATTTTTATTTTCTGCAGTCGTAGAAAAAGTATCGTGTGCAACACGTTTGAAAATGACTCTTTGCACACTCGTGTGTACTATTTCCGCACTCAACTGCTCGTTTGGTCAACGACAGTCTCGTGAGGACAAATTCATTTTCCACACTTGTTAGGAAAAACAGTATTTTAGTAAATTTTTTTTAACGGTTCACTAGGTCGCCATCCTGTTCCGGCATATCGCATTTTTACGAAGATATTACTAGGTCATTTCCACATGACCCTTAATTTTTGACTAAAATTTGAAGTCAATTTAATGAGTAGTTTTTAAGCTATGCCGCGAACTGACAGACAGAAAAACCGACAAACGGACCGAAGGAATTGATAAAACATATTATTTGGCGTCTAGGAGCGCTAAAACCTGAAAGTATGCAAAACTTGAGGGGGTGATATTTGAAATCGGTCCATTAATTAGATTTTTCAGGCTGAATTTTTAAATATTTTATTAAGCCGCCATTCTGTTTCTCCCATCTTGAATTCGTACCAAAATTTCAACAGTTGATTCCTACATAATACTTGATTTTTGTGCTACATTTTAGATAAATTGGATAAGCAGTTTTTAGTAATAATTGTTTTAACATTTCACTAGGCTGCCATTTAATTTTGTCATATTGGATTTTTACCAAAATTTTACCATGTCTTATCACCCTCAATTTTTGCTTAAAATTTGAAGTCAATCGGGTAAGTAATATTTTAGCTATGCCTAAAAAAAGATAGGCCGACAGACAGACAGACCGACGGAATTGAGAAGAGACGATTTACGGCATCTGGGAATCCTGAAACGTAAAGATCTCGGAAGGTGATTTTTTCATCACGATACTTCCCTTTTACGAGGGAAGTAAAAATTGAAATAAATTGCAGTATATAGGATTTGTAAAAAGTTGTTACGTAAGTAAAAGTTGTTATGAAAAGTTATTATATGCATATATAGGTTTTATCTGTACGTAGAAAAATTTAAAATTTATCCATCATTTGAGATAAAGACGATTTTTGAAAAACATAAATTGATTGACCAATAAATTGATACATTATAGGCCACCGTGCATGCAAACACGAAATATTAAACGAATTTCAATGTACCAATATAAAGAACGCTTTTGTAAACTGCTAATAAAGTAGATGAAACCGTTGGTTAAAATTCATGTTACTAAAAATAAACAACCCTTTATCTACGGCCCTAGTGAATTATAAAAAGGAAGACAAATAGAAAACTAAACTGAATTAACTTTAAAAGTAAAGTTCTCTTCCAGCAGGATTTTTTATGGGCAACCGTTTCGAATGCACATTTAAAACATCCTTTTGCACAGAGCATACACTTCGCCGGCTTAAGCGTTCGCCTGTTTATCTTATTGTCGCAATAAATTCAATCTTTTATGTAACTAACATTTTACTTTTGTGTAATTTAAGATTTAGACGGTAGTTTACATTGTTGGGTAAATTCCTGTGCAGAGTTAACTAAAGTATTGCCTTAGAAAAGAATTTTGAATCAGCGTTTAAACACAATAGTGCCTTTGCCGCTACCCATTCGATTATCTTTAAAATTTAGTGTAATGAAATATTTAATGTAAAATTTATCAGTGTTTCGCAGAGTATGCATTCTAATGTCTGCAGCAAGAATATATTTTAAGATGTAAGTTCATAAATGGAGATAGGAATATACGCAGTAGAATGTATTAACAATGTGCACCGTGATATGCAAGATTGTTTATCAAAATATTCACCGAGGTAAACACCCTACTTTTTAAATGAATTTTGTTTACCTTGGCAAACAACACTATTCGTATTGGTAAAAAGACATTTTTTTTATAAACCCTATAAGAACATGCATTTTAATCCATTTCGTATGGGAAAACATATTTGCAAAAACACAACTTTACCAAAAACACGCGATATTACTATTTTAGATAACAATGATTAGGGATTATAAAAAATATCTATTTTCAAACACGTTTTAATAGTAAATTAAAAGCTGTTTAAAAATTATATAGCATATAAGATCCAATGTACTTTACGCCGATGAGCAGGGACGCACCGAAGAGAAACTACTAGGGGGGCAGTAAGTAAGAATGCCGCAGTTTTGTGTAGCTATCTAATATGATGAGGTTCATATTTTGTATTCTAATTCTCTGAAACCTTCGGCTTTAAACAATTTTTAACCTTTAACCTCTCTCAAAGTCCTCTCACTTTTAAAGATAGAATTAGAATTTTTTTTCTTGAGTATAATCACGTCAATCAGTGTTCACAATTTTATTGTTACTTTTATTAAGATTTTACATTATGTTACATTTTATGTTATATTTCTTTATCTCCTATCTTCATTTTCTTTTTTTTTTTCCTTTGCCTTCTCTGGTATGTCGATTACCAGTCAATATCTTTCTCTTTTAACCTATACTAAATTGTTTTACTCGTGTTTATTATTTTTTAATGGACACTTCTTTTTCTGTCATTTTCACAAAATGTATTTTTATTATTTCTGGTTTGGGTAATCTTAAGGTAGCTTGGTGTAGCCAGGCCTCAACAGTTTGTGAACTTAGGTTAGAAGGCTGACAGATATAGGTCTATTAGTCTCGAATTAAATTTACAAAAATTTACGAGATATTGTATCTGTACTTTGTAGTTTGAAATATACAAACGTCAAAGTTCTCAACTAGAAATGTGTACTTTTTGTCAGTGAATAAATACTTATAAATAGAGAATCAGCTTTAAGCATCTACAGAATTTATTGAAGCGTATTTTAGCAATTGTATTATAAGCCGAGATTTGACTTAATCTTCTACAAATTTCCCTTCATGAACCTCAGCATTTTTTTTCTTGAAAAACCACAAATCTGAAATATAACAAAATATAGCATCAATAGAAACATTTAATTTCCCGTCAACTTTAAGAGGCAATTCCTCAAAAATTTTAATCAAATTTACTGATTTTGTGAAAGGAAAAGCTTAAGTTTTAAGTTTCACAATTAGATCTACAATAAATTTGTAGTTCACTACTTTATCTAGCATTTTAAGTCGATTTTGAATCTATCCATTTAAAGATGCAAAACGAAGTTAATTAAATGCACCTAAAACTTTTTTAAATAAGCTCGCAAATAAGTGATTTGAGAATATCGGACTCTCTGGGTATTTTTGTTATAAAGAAGGGAATTTTTTCATTGCCCGAGTTACATCCCCCATAATGCTAAGCATTGCATTTCTATTTAGAGATAACGATATATTATAAATAGAGGCAAAGGACGGTGTTGAATCACTTGTTAGTCTGCTCTCGTTCTTTAAACTTGTAAATTTTCGATTTTAAAATAAATTGAATTTTTAAAAGTGTTTTTCCTCAGCATCAATGCAACTGGCGCAGTCGGCAGGATAGTGAAACGTGCAAAAAACACGGTTTTTTTCTAAAAATGTATTCACTATACCTGAAAATTTCGACAGTTCGAGTCCTTTGAAGTAAATAGTACCGATCTAAGGTGACTTTTGGGGACGCTCTGGACTGAAGAAATCCCAAGAAATTTGAAGCCTACTGGAAGCAGACAGTGCCGATCTAAGGCAACTTTCACGGGCCAACTTCGAATTTGGGGAACCAGCGAGGAAAAAGGAACGGGACAATTAGCAAGTCAAACAAGAGACCACTGGGGAGGACAAGCTCGCCAAACCAACCTAGCAGTAAGGGCCTAGATGTAAGAAAAACCCAGATGAAATTCTTTTTTCTACTGTTAATATGGTCCTACACCCAAGGAGATAAACAAAAATACCACGAATTAAACTAAAACACTGGCATCTTACCCTACAAACTAGAACATGACCAAAAAACAAACAATCACTGGACATTTATCAAAATATTTGATCTAAAATGTATAATTGAAGAGTATAGATCTTTAAGGGAGAACTGCACGCAAAAAATGAAAAACCAGCGACAAGGTCTAGTTAAGTTCAAAGTAAGATGAAAAGGTACCTACGTATTATAGAAAACCTCCTGCACGTCCGACCTCAAAAAAATGTATTATATATAGGCAATTTAAATTACATTTTGTCTAAAAATAGGTTCAAAAGGGTTCACGCGCTGCAGAAATACAAAGACATGAGTACGATTTACCATTTCAAATTTTGCAGTTACGTAGACAAAGGATCAATGTAAAGTGGTAAACCTGAACGAAAATGATGCTATATTAATAAATAATGAAATTAATATCTTAAAACAAAATCAAAATAATATTAAATGGTCAATGGATAAACAAATTTCCTTACTTAGCAATTCTATAAAGTTTCTAAGAAATCTCTAAAAATATATCTCATAATCAAAACATTTTAGAATTCATTTATAACATATTAGGAAATATAGAAGTCGCTATATCTTTTGCCAAACTGAATAACTTCCACAATACTATAATTCAACCTCAAGAATTGTTATTAGAAATTAATCTAATTAAAAAACACTTAAATTCAGAAAAATTGCCATTTGAACCAAATTTGGAAAAACTTATAAAATATGATGAATCTTTAGACATAAATAACGAAGTTACTTTTATTTTAGAAATCCCTTTAGTCGGAAAACAAAGATATACTTTATATCATCTATTTCCTATACCAAAACCTAATAGTGAATAACATAAAATAATAATACCTAATTTTAAATATCTTATAGTAAGTGAGAAAAATTTTGGATATTCAAACGATCCACGTAAAAAGATCACAGAAAACGAATTTTTGTGCAACCATATACACTCTGAAAATATATTTAAAACAATACCTTGCGAAATGCAGCTATTAAGATATTATCATAATAATCACTAAAGATATTACGGCAACAAAAAGCTGTAAAAATACCCAAAATATAATTTTGTTAAATAGAACTTATTTAGTTGAATTAAGTTCTACATGCAGTCTTAAAATAAGTAATGTAATACTTAGGAGTTATAAAAATTCAAGAAACGAATATTTAAATGTACCAATACCTAATATTAAATCAACTTCCACAAATAGAGCTGTCTATAATAATATAAGACTTTTGAGAACCAATTCCATAAACTTGGAAACATTGGATGATTTACAAAATGAAATAAATAAACAAAAAATCGAAAACTCTAAACTTTTAAGTAACACTGTATATTATCATAAGTTTGTGGACTATTCTACTATATGTAATTCAAATAATTATAATATTTTGTAGAAGTATTTCTGGCCTAAGGTAAATATTAAACAACCCAAAAGTAGAGACCAAACAAATGACATAATAATTTAAAAATTAATTAATTGAATCTTCTTAAATAACATTGGTCAATAAAACGAGTTTATATGCCCATCAAGGGGTGGAGAAGTTACATCCCCCATAATGCTAAGCATTACATTTCTATTTAGAGATAACGATATATTATAAATAGAGGCAAAGGACGGTGTTGAGTCACTTGTTAGTCGACTCTCGTTCTTTAGACTTGCAAATTTTCGATTTCAAAATAAATTGAGTTCAATCAGCAAACAACGTAATTCCCCACAGAAATTACTTTTAAATGAAATACATTAATTTTTAATTAAGAGGAATATCATTAGTTGTTTAAATATGAAATTTATTTTATTTTATATTTTTTTAAAAGACGTGGGATATATGGCACATTCTAGTCCAGTTAACAGTGTGTTTTATGTCAAATTCGTGAGGGACCGTGACAGTGAAAAATAACATTTTACTGTCATTTAGTAAGAATAAGAAACATACAACACAAACCTACAGACGATTCAAATTTTTAAATGAACAACAGTTTTTAACCGTTTAATAAAATATGGACTTAAAATTATGCTTTTTAGTTACCACTAGATTTGTATTTTCATAAGTTTTTATTATGCAGAATTAGAAGGAAAATTCAAAAATTCTTTATATCACAGAGTTTTGGTTGTTTCACAGATTATTTATTGATCATAGACGTCTGAAACCAGTGCAGTTGTGCCGAAAATTTGAAAACGAAGAAACTGTTCTTTTGTTTCGCTCAGACCAATCGAACCTATTATGTTTTGTTATGTATTTATTAAAATCAATGTAAGAAACGTCATTTATGTACAAAACCGTTTTTATTTTCTAATTGCTAGATCAAGATAAACCTTGATAAAATTGTAAAAAAAATTGGAAACTTTCTTATAATTTTTAATAATTTTCGAGATGATTTTTTTTTAAATTGATTTTTCTTACATATTAAGCTGAAACGTCTTATTAGGTGCTTGATGTAAAGTTTTCTTGTCTGTAGCAAGAGCGCTAATATCTTAATTTTTATCAAGCCAACTATACGCAGAAAATATACAGGTGTCCAAAAAGACGTGGTCATTTTAAAATACATAAGTCTGACTATTCAAATCATTAGAAAACTCGATATTTTAATATTTTAGGTTGTAAATAATATATAGCTGATATTAGATTTGAGTCTAATATCAGATTATATTCTATGACACTCTTGAAAATGCTTCCCTCCCCATAAAAATATATTAAAATATTACATTTTTTTCCCCATAAAAAGTACGTAGTAACTGTAGGACAGTGAAAATACGCGCATTAAATATCACATAATTACACCAAAAAATGCAAAGGATCCGTTAAAAATAACCAAAATATCAACTTGTGTCCACTTTAAATATGTAAATCCAAATGTATGCAAATAAGCAAGATTTACAAAAAAAAATGCATTTTGAAAAAATTCCTATTCTTTTTATCCATTTGTATTATTTCAAATAAACAGAGTTAAGTATCAAAGAGGTATAAGCCCCAGATAAAATTTACTTAATAGGAACTTTTTGCAGAACACTCAAAATTAAAAAAATATCATTTTATTTACCTTATATCGGCAAATTTTGATTTTTTGAAATCGACGTTAAACTAGTACCTAAATAAAGACTCTGTATTGAGGGTATTGAAAGAGTTTTAAAAATAAAAATTTGGTAGAGTAAAAATCAGTAAAACTACGAAAAGTTTAGAGATCAGTTGCCTTAACCAATAAATACATAATATCTTATGAATAAGGTTTTAGCAATTAACAACCACGTACACGAGTTCAAAAGAACGTTTTAAGCACTAAAATATTTCTGGTCTGACCAACCGTTAAAACAGTTTTTAGATTTTGTGGTCATTAAAAACGGATTAGCCAGCTTTTTAGGAAAATTAGACTTTAATTTGTCAAATCTAAGGCTTCGAACAAGAAACGTGGGATCCTAATAGATATTTTAAAATGTCTTGTATTTCTTGTCCTGTTTCCATTCACACTATTGATTTCTGTTAGCTTACTAAGCATTGTGGATAATTACTTTTAGTCGGTTAAATAAAACAGCACCATAGTCATAATGGATTCAATTAGTTAAAAAACTATTAAACAACTAGCACACATCACTAAAGGTAAAATAATTAAAGTTTTAGTTGTTACCATTTATACAAATTTGTTATTAACTTTAAATGATTGTAAGTGCATATGGAAATATATACTTTTTCCATTGTATTATAAGTTCAAAATACAAGAGTTCTAACCACGCGCGTTTTGCTAACCAAATATGGTGACACTTGGTTGCATCTGACTGCACCGTTGTCAAGTAAACAATAGAGGGGACTATAGGGACTATAGTCTGTCTTTATTTAGTGCTTTCTTACCACAATTAACTATTTCTATACTATCAAATTCACCCAATAATCTAATATTAGAAACATTTTTAATCAACTTAAGATTATTTATTCCTATTCGGTGATTGTTTTCCAAATCATGTTGGGTAACGCTTGACTTTTCTGTTTTCCCGTATCTTAAATGTGCCATGTGTTCTTTAAAACAAATGTTTATGGAGCGTTTAGTTTGCCCAACATATTTTAGATCGCAGTCATTACAGCTAATTTCATAGATGCCACTCCTCTCCTTCAAGTCGTTTCTGGGTAGATTAGAAACCCAATTCAAAAAATAACTCAAATATTTCCCAAGGGTGTGGTCTAGATACGTAGACGATATATTTGCCATTTTTGATACTAAAACAGAAAATTTGGACATTTTCTTAGAAACATTAAACAAATAATTATCCTTCCATTAATTTTACGTGCGAAAAGGAGAACAATGGGCAATTACCTTTTCTCGACACGTTAGTTATTAAAAATAACGATGAATTAGAATTTGATATTTATAGGAAATTTATTAATACTGATAGGTATATAATATCCGACTCAGTTCATTGCCATCAACACAAAATAGCATTTCATTTCTTAACTCACAGGTTAGTGAATTTTCCATTAAGTAAAGAACGTTTTAACAATGAAATGAATCGGATTAAAAATATAGCTAGAAGTAATGGATATACTGATAATTTTGTACATAAATTAGTAAATAGACACAAGCATAAGAAAAAGTTAAAAGATGCCACTACTCTTCAAACACCTGAGGCTCCCAACAAGTTCATAGTAATCCTGTTTGATCCAGATACACGAGAGGTCTAGAAAAAGTATTTGAAAATGTAGGTTTTAGAGTAGCCTACAAAATGGAGAACAGTTTGAAAAATCTCGTTGGAAACCCTAAAGACAAAGTCGACTTGAAGGAGAGGAGTGGGATCTATGAAATTAGCTGTAATGACTGCGATCTGAAATATGTTGGGCAAACTAAACGCTCCATAAACATTCCTTTTTGAAGAATACATGGCACATTTAAGATACAGAAGAATAGAAAAGTCAAGCGTTGCCCAACATGCTTTGGAAAACAATCACCAAATAGGAATAAATAATCTTAAGTTGATTAAAAATTTACCTAATAATAGATTATTGGGTGCATTTGAGAGTATAGAAATAGTTAAATGAGGTAAGAAAGCACTAAATAAAGACAGAGGGCCTTTTCCCTATAGTCCCCTCTATTGTTTCCTTGACAACGGTGCAGTCGGGTGCCACCAAGTGTAACCACATTTACCTATAAATAGTCTCGGTTAGGATAGGTGACTTTAGTTTATATCATCTGCTGATGATGCTAACTTACGAAACGCGCGTCCTGACGTAACAAGTTGTGGTGTAGTGTGGTTAGAACTCTTGTATTTTGATCTATCTTCTACCACAGGTTCCAGTGTTAAGATTCTATTCTAACACAATAGCTGTTTAAAATGTTTCGCTTTCTAAGGGGGAGAGGAGATACTAGATGTTTGAATTAAAAGTTTAAAGTCTGTTAAAAATACCCCTGTGAAATATTGTAATGCGAATGGGCTTGGACAATAATAAATATAAAATTAATAAAATAAATAAAATTTAAGTTGATTTTTGAACATAAAAATATAAAACTTTTAATAATATGTATTATTCAGACCGGTATGGAAACATATTTTTTATTTTCTCATTATTCATTCTTCTAGCTTACCTTGCACCCTAATTATCCCTATTAACATATGACGTGTTCTGTGTGTAACAATGGTTGAAGCCAACAAATTTTTTATGGAGAAAATAATAATTATTATTTATTGATCGAGTGATGTTACTTGCTTTAAGTTTTATAGTTTATTTCAGTTAGATGTTGTTAGATTAGAAAATAATAATTAATTTGTTACGGTAACGGCTACTCAGTTAGGCTAGTCGGAGGCGATTCTTAGTTTCGCATTGATTTTCAGCCGTTTATGGGTGCCACCAACTTTAGCAGGTGGTCATATAGAAGGAAAGAAAAGATAATAGGTCGATAGACTATTCCAAACAAATTTGAGGACACCAAGCAAAATCCCAAAAAAATGTGGCAAATAATAAATGAAGAACTACAGTATAAAAATACTACCCAAAATAACCAAAATCTCTCGCTAAAAGGTGATAATAACAAAATAAGAAAATAGTTGCAGACATATTTAATAAATACTTCATAAATATTGGTAAAATAATGGCAGACAAACTCCCTTCTGAGTAAAAATATAATAATAACCAAATAAATTATCCGAGTATATTTTTAATGCCAGTATCTGAGGAGGAGGTGAAAAAAATTATAAACGGATTAAAAAATAACTCTGCACCTGGAGTAGACGGAATTACTAGTAAAATGCTGAAAGAAATACGAAATTTTATTGCTAAGCCTCTAACACATATTTTTAACTGTTCCATTTCGACGGGTATAATTCCTTGTGAATTGAAGAAGTCGGTTGTCATACCTATTCATAAAGGTAAAGAGACTTATTTACCGGGCAATTACCGGCCGATATCTCTAATTAATAATATTGCAAAAGTATTGGAAGTTTATATAAGGGACAGAATTATAAGCCACATAGAAAAACAACATTCTTTCTCCGAGTCAATTTAGATTTCGTCATGGAAGATCAACGGAAGACGTACTTTATGAGGTATCAAACTTTATTTATAATGCTATTAGAAGAAGTAAAAAACCGCTTGCGATCTTCTTGGATTTGGCCAAAGCCTTCGATACCGTACTGCATGATATTCTTCTAAACAAGCTAAGCAACTACGGAATAAGAGGATTATGCCAGAACTTAATAACGAGTTATCTTGAAGATCGGAAACAATGTGTAAGGGTACAAAATGATGACAGCAGTTTTGAAATAGTACAGTGTGGTATTCCGCAAGGAACCTATTTTCCTTATATATTGGATCCAGCAAACTCCTATTTTCCTTATATATTAATGACCTCCTTTGCCTCACTGCATCCAGCAAATTGGTCTCGTATGCAGATGATACTGTTCTTCTTGTACAGAAATCAGAAATATCATGCCAATCAATATCCTCAAATTATTGTATATCACACTAGCTGAATCAGTCATTAGATACGGTCTGCCAATATGGGGAGGGGCATTTAATACAACACTAAATATTTTAAATGTAACTCAAAGATATCTCCTTAAAGTAATTTACAAAAAAAAACCCAGATACTCTACCGACTTCTGTATCAAGAAGCCCAAGTTTTAACCTTGCAACAGTTGTATGTAAAATCTGTACTTTTGATAGTTTACAAACATCCCGAACTAAGGCTGCAACCTATTCTAAATAATTATCATACCAGAAGCAGAGCGGTGGAGTCCGTATGTGTTCCTTTCCTGTCCAGAACAAGGAACCAAAGATATCTGACACACTTTGGTCCTACACTTTATAACTTGCTTCCGCTTAATATCCGACGTATACAGAACAGAAACCTTTTTAGTAAAAAAATCTCAATTTCCTTGAAACAAAACTTCGAGGTATTTACTGGCACCTTAAGTAGATAGCAAATTTTTACTTCAAACAAGTCTTATTTAAATTCTATAATTTTTAAAATTATTTCTATCGCTTATGTTAGTGTAAAATTATATGATTTTAGGTTAGCCACGTACTTAGTTTGTACGCAGTATCATTTATTTAGTATAGGTTATAATTTAAGAATTTAGCAATAGGTAATTACAACAAAATTTCTTTTCTTTTGTACACACACAGATGATACATCTAGGTGTGCAATTATCTTTCAAGTAATATTGTAAACATTTTCTACGTAATATATTTGATTTGATTTGTTCCGTAAATAAATTCTATGAACCAAAGATAGGCTTTAATTATAATCCCTAATTAACTGAAAAGTCAAGACAAACTCAAAAGTCACAAGCTGATTTTAACACACTCAGATTTATTATCTGGAAATTTACAGTATGTGATATCAACAATGACAGAATAAATCACAAGAAGGGGTTCTAGGTAAATCCATTTTGTGAAAGAATTCAGAACAGCAAATCAACACACGGCAGAAAAAAACTATCCCAGCGTCTCCTGAACAGCCAAAAGTATTTTACAACTCCGGCAGATGGAGTAAAAGCACCTGCACTGTATCCTCGTCAGCCTTCATCAGATACGGTATAATTTAAGTAAAATTTTTATGATAATTTCCGTAATATTAATGCCTTGAGTTAATACAAATATAAATTAAAAAATCTTCAAGCATATAAATAAAATCTGAAACAAAGAAAAATCACGTGTCACCTATTCTTTGGGCTTATATTTCAGCTAGTTGAATTTCCGACTGCATTTCCTTCAGTATACAGAAGATTAGAACTAGATCATTAATATTTGTGAAACTAATCCGACACTGTGGCGTGATACCTATACGACATACATAATATTACAAAAAATGCCTAATTGAACATGTCAGTCAACTTGCTCCTGCTGAAATTGAAGGGCAATCGATCGATCTTAGTCGACGTAAATAAATTAAATTCAATAACAACGAAAAACGAAGTAATACATGACCTCTCCCACTCTACAAAATTACTTTGTACTTTTTAACGTACCAAACCAAAATTCTAGCCACTGAGAACCTCGTATATACTAAATACAGTGTCGTTCGCAATAAGTTGAATTTCTATAAACATATAATAAACACGGTCGTAATGTTTCGATACATAATATAAACAATATTACTTAAGCAAGCATAAGAAATTATGTCATTTACCTTAAGTGTTTTATAGACACATAGTAGTTGTACAAATACTTTCATCCTATCGAGACTCATCAGTGCGCCGATCGTCAGAGAGAAACATTAAATAATAGAAAAGAATTGATTTCAAAATTTTAAAATATGTCAGTTTGTTTGACATGTAACCTAGATATGAAAAAAATGATAGTTTGCAGCCATCTATAATGTTATTTTAAATATGTTCAGATTATTTGTTGCGTTTAGATTGACAAACACAAATTTTTTTTTGGCTTTTTCGCAACTGAATAAAAATATTTAACTTTAAATTGATTGAAGCAAATATTTAATAATATTACATATCTCAACATGTGGACTAGTCTGTCTACAGAATGTTTCGATACATAATATAAGCATATATAGATGGCTGCAAACTATCATTTTTTTCATATCTAGGTTACATGTCAAACAAACTGACATATTTTAAAATTTATATTTAATTTAATATTATTTAAGCAAGCATATTATAGATGGCCGCAAACTATCATTTTTTTCATATCTAGGTTACATGTCAAACAAACTGACATATTTTAAAAATTTGAAATCAATTCTTTTCTATTATTTAATGTTTCTCTCTGACGATCAGCGCACTGATGAGTCCCGATAGGATGAAAGTATTTGTACAACTACTATGTGTCTATAAAAACTTAAGGTAAATGACATAATTTCCTATGCATGCTTAAATAATATTGTTTATATTATGTATCGAAACATTCTGTAGACAGACTAGTCTCCATGTTGAGATATGTAATATTATTAAATATTTGCTTCAATTAATTTAAAGTTAAATATTTTCATTCAGTTGCAAAAAAGCCAAAAAAAAATTTTGTTTTTCAATCTAAACGCAACAAATAATCTGAATATATTTAAAAAAACACGATCGTAGTTACCTTTGAAAAAGAATAAATAAAGAATATTAATAATAGTTTGATTTCCTTTTATGATGAAATAATTGAATTAGTTGAATTAAAAATTATTGTTACATAAAACCTTCTTTATACTGAGGAAAAAGATAAAAGACATAATTTATTTTTTGTGGACCAGTGATACAAATAATGCAATAATAATAAATATATGAAAAACTACAAAAAATTGAAATAAGTTGCATTTTACAGAATTTGTATAAAATTATTATCAAATAACTATATGCATAATAGACTGTTTATTTAAGGAGTGAAACCTGTACGGGGAAAGTTGTGGTTAAAGGTAAATTTACCGATTTTTTCTTCACTTATTTCTACTATAATAGCTGGTTACATAAATAAGTATTTGTTTCGTAGAATAGAAGTATATTATGAATACATTTAAACTCCGATTCGAATTGTAAATCTGCGCTAACGGATATTCGCAGCCATATTTATGGAGAACGTGCATTTACCTATATAGATTAATGGTTCTTATAATATCAGAAAATTCAGGAACTTAAAGGCGTCTCATTATTTAAAGAAAATTGGAGTTCGCGTAGCCCTATTTGCTTAAGACGTTCGATCCTAACGATAATAGGCTCTCGGGGAGGAATAAATCACTTCACGTTTAATCTTTTCTCTAGTTAACTTATGATTCTGATAATTCTACAAACAAATTATATGTCAAAATTGGGCGACTTATCATTTCTCGAATTTTGCAATTTGATGTTCGTCGTAGTGTATTGAAATTAAGTCGTAACGAAAAAAATTTACAAAAACATAAATATATTGAAACCAATATTTGTAATATGAACAATAAATCAAACTAAATTCAGCTTTATAATAGTTATAATACAAATATAGTAAGCAAATATGTTTTAATTCTAATGAATGTTGATGAAAAATAAAAAAAAATTTTCATTTTTAATAATAGATATATTGAATAATCTTGATTTTATAGAAACTATTACATACTCGATTATATATAAAATTATACGTATTTGTAATACAAAAACTTTAAATTTTTGGTAACAGAAACTTTATTTAATTTATTTAACAAGTCCATTACGTAGTCCTTTTTTAAGGCAGAAACTTACGCGCACGAGCAGTAAGTGAGTAACTTAACGAATTTCCTTGTCATTTACTGGTCATCTATATTTTGAATGAATTGCTATACCTTTATTAATTTTAACTTGTAAACACAAAATATCTGCTACCCCAAACAAAATGCTGGATTTAACGGTTACTAACTCTTACGTAGATAGCAAATGAATTCACAGCCAAACATTTCGACAGCGCGAAATGGCTAGATAATGACACGCTTATGGTGCTTTATTCAACGATTTAGATTTCATTTTAAAGTCTTCATAAAGATGGATTTTAAATTCAATGCTATAGAGAAATAAAGTGTACTTTACATAACGATCGCAGAACAACATATTTTAAATAGTGTGTCTTATATCGAGTTTAATTTTTTTCAACTATAAAGAGTAACAATTTCGGGCTCTGAAAACTGACAGATCTAAAAGGTTTGACTTATAGCTGAACGGATTGGTTCCTATTTCAGTTCTTACGTCTTTATGATACCGTCATAAAAATCGAAGATAGAAATGTGCAATCCGTTATGCCCCAAGTTAAACCGTTTAAATTAGGTATAGGAAATGTTACATAAAATGTGTTTTGTATAGTGATGTTTAGGGTAGGCTTATTAGCTGTAAAACTATAATGCCTGAAGTCCAGCGGTGGTCTTTTGAAGTTGCGCCAGCACCTTCTTAAATTTGCTACTGAACATTCCTCCATTCTCTCCTGCAGCATTGATTAATGTGAAATTTATAAAGAACAAGATATTTCGCTGACGTGATTACAGCAATCAATGCGATAAACTCGAATAATATTTATTTAGGCAAAAAATAGTTGTATAGGAAGTTGTTGTTTGTCATGAATGTTCTGATACTCACTCAAATGTGACTCAGAGTCTACAACCAGTAGAAAGGAAATGTTATTGTCGGCTTTCTTTGTATGGGAGATGTTAAGCCACACTGAACGGCAGTAGGCCGCTACAGAGTATTCCAGTCCCAAAGTCGACATCCAGAGGCTAGAGATTGATGATGCCAATGTGGTACCGCACTGTTGTATTTATTTGTTTCCTGCATGGAATTTAGCAGCCTAATTTGATAATCGCTGTTTGCTGCTCAGTTTCAATTTAGTAAGACTTCTAAATAGTCTTGAATAAATGTATCGTACATTGCCATCTTGTTGGTAAAATATACGTTTTCCATTAATCCCTGGTATTTCTTCGAGAAACTCCCGAATTTGATGGGTCAGAAACTGTAAATATCTCTCCCCTGTTAAGTAACCATCAAAAATTATAGGCCCTAAAATTCTATCACCGAGAATTCCTATCCAACAATTAAACCCAAAACGTTCTTGAAAATTTCCCTCTTCCATCAAATGCAGATTTTCTTGAGACCAGTACCTTATAATATTTCTATTAAAAACTCTCAAATTTGTAAAATGGCTTTCGTCGGTATAAAGTATTTTAAATGAGAAACTGTTATCTTCTAAACACTAAATACCAAGTGCAACACAGCAATCTTCGGGTGTTATCTCCTTTAAGTTTTTTTTTGGGCTCGTTGCGCATAATAAATAATGAATAATGGGAAATAATGCCGGGTGGGATGACGACGATCGAGAATCTTTGTGCATACATTTGAGCAACTTGAACTGAATTTTGCCTGCATTCACCAAAAACTAGAAGTATGTCGATATTTTCACTTCTTGTGTAATTTTCCATGTTTTAATAGAAAACTTTATATCAGTTTTTATCAAACCACTAAAACAATTTTTATTAGGAACTTATACTTAGGTAAAAATGTGCATAATAATAAAGACGATTGTTAAAATTGTTAACAGCGTTTTGTTTTCAAAGCCGCCTTAATACGTCTGTTTCGTACCGTCTCGGTCATAGCTTACTATGTTTAATTAAATGTCAATTTATTAGAAATGCATGTTTCTAATGTGCAAGAATTAACATTTTTTCGCTTATTTGAAATGCTCTTATCCAAACTATCAGTTTATATTTTATTTACGTTTCCCGCTGTAGCCATAGACACACCGTCAACTGGTTCAATCGTGGATGACTAGATGATGCGGACTGCTAACAATACATATTTTTGCTTTTTTAGGAGAAAGAGTTAGAGGTTATTATTATTATTATATCCACACACCAAATTTCAAAAAGTTATCTCAAAAAACAAAAAATGTATAAGAGTGAGCCACATCTGAAGGATGCCCGATATATTAAGCGGGCACTGGCGTCGGTTAGAGACACATTTTTCGAAACCTGTTTGAACAATACCCAGATCACTATGGTTAATTTTTTCAGATGAAGAAATTCTTTTTCGGATTTCCTCTCTAAAAATTTCGAACATGTTCGTTACGGTGTAATATTTTAGGATAGGGTATAGCTTGGAAATATAAAAAGGGGTAAAAATTACATAACTTTGTCAAAGTAAGACGGGAGTTTGATAGGGAATACATAGAAGACTCAAAATCAATATAGGATACGTATACGTCAAATGGGAAAGTGGTCAAAATTCAAAAAACCTAAGAAAAACCTACATTTGCTCTTTCATTTTTCACACAATTCAATATATTTTTTCTCAAGGAGGCTAATGAGGAGTAAACATTATTTACGGAGCCTCACAATTCCCTCGAAGGACCGAAAAACTATCATCGCTAAAATTACTCTCCGTTCTATACAGGGCGAACCATCTAGAAATAAAATTGTATTTTTTTCATATATTCTACTATTGATTTACATTTGGCCTACAACATATGGACAACAACGGATGATCCTAGTAAGATCAAATCACTATACAGAAAAAAGATCTACGTTTGATCTAGAGACTGATGTAAAAATCAGCTCGATCAGTGCTAAGGGTGAATTTTGAGACAATTTTCAATCGTAGTCTGCACGAAATAGTTTTGCCCGATTTAAATTTTACCTACTGCAATATAACCGGTTAAACAAATGAAAATTTTAACCTTTTTACTATAAAACATTGACTTACTGTTTTTATCCGAGTTAAAAAAGTCCGAATTTCGCATAAAAATACACATAATTTCCATTTTATAGAAAACTGATACTTTTTTCAAGATGACCTGGCAATATCAGCTTATGCTTTGACGGTTATGTCAGAATAATCAGTTTGATTTCCTATTTACCGTTTTGAGGGGCATTGAAAATGTATATACATATCAAAAACTAGACAAATAGCAATTATTTGATGCCTAATTTTGTATACACATTGAAGATAGTTATGACAAAAAATAATAAAAACGTGTATGGTTTCAAGATTCCTATATTATCCCTTTGTATTTCAATTTTTAAGTAATTTCTTTCTTTAAGGTAATGGTAAGGAGTTTTTAATTCTTATATGTTTGATAAGGGCTGTCAAAATACCTCGGTTCATAATAATTGTTTTCTTAGAATAAACGCAGGACTTAGAAGTAGTTTTAATCTTATGCCTGAAAATAAAAAATGTATTTCGGAAACATTAAATATGGCTAAAAAATGGTGAAACAAGAACCAAAGTTGTTTTATTAGGAGAATTATCTTAATTAATACTGTTGAATTTTCATTACCGGCTGTTACTGATTTGTTTGCATAAAAAGCTTTTAGACAATGATAAATTTTCTTCTTTGACTATAACTTACCGTTAATTGGGAAGCGCTTCAATATTCCGAGGTAATAAAGTTTTAATTACTCCTAATGATTGCGAAATCCAATATAACTTTCTCACTAAACTTCTTTTCAGACTAAGGATACAAACAATAAAGCAATTTCAATTAAAAACTCCTAACACCCACCGTCGGATTCTCAAGACAATCTCATTCTCAAGCAATTTTTAAGACCTGCATATTTTACGTCATACTTTTAATTAAATTGGATTTGACTAGGTGGTTTTCTAACAACGATAAAATATAACAGAGATAATTTAAATAAAAGTTTTCTCTAACTTATAGCTACCTTATATCTCGTAAAATTTGTCATCTGTATTTAGTTTATATATCATAAAACTAATTATTTATCAACAGATATTCTTAAAAACTTGAAAATATATTTTACTCCCTAAAGGTGGAATTTCAAAAAATGCAGATAAAAACTGAGATTATTGTGAAAGGTCTTAACGAAATAATCGCCTGAAAATCTCATTTAGTTAATGATATTGTAAAAATAGTAAAATAAATTGTATGCCTAGAAGGTAAAATTTAAAAAAATTTAGATAGACATTGGCTGTTGGATAAATATTTCTAAAAGTCTTTGACTTAACAAAACGTTAAAAAGAACAGTTTATCTCTTTACACTACCTGAAGGATCGAAACTTAAAAAATTCGGAAAAAAAAATTTTGATAAATATTTTGAAAACCATCGTAATAAAATCTCGTTTAGTTAAAGAAATGTAGAGAAGGTACAATCCACCTCTTCTCAAAGATATTGTAAATAAAGTGAGAAGACATTTTATCCCTAATCAACTCCCTTAAATGAAACTCCGAAAAATTTAGAATTTAGTTTTTAAAAGACATTTATTAAATAATGATCTTAAAATTTCATTTTTGGACGAAGAAATATTTAAAAAAATTAAAAAGACAATCCACTTGTTTCATCCAACTTAGTATTAATTTTGTCGGTGAGTACGGCTTCGGCCAGTGGGAGCTTGCCTTAACTGTTTCAGAGATATATTGATCAGTCATTCAGTGGATTTCTCTTTTTCATGTAGATTATTGATTCCAAAACCGACGCAAGTACTTTTGCTTGGCATTATTTAGTCAAATTCACATAAAACTGCCAACTGGAGTGATCTGGTGATAAATAGATAATCTGCAGTGAACGTTGATTCATGTTTCGTTCTCTGGGTATCAAGTTTCTGTAAGAAAACGTCAGATCCAAAAGATATGCCTGCCAGCATCCTTGTAACCTCATGTTGTCAATTTGAATACATATTGTCCTCTAAATATCCTTCAGCAACCGACGTACCCTTCAATTCACCATTGTGCTTCACCGTGGTTATACTTGGTCAAGTCTCTGCCAGAAGAGTTGCCGATGTTCGATGCAGACAGTGACCTGTATATTTGTGAGGATCGTTCAAACCCATATATTAAATGTCTTTTTTTCAAGTGTTTTTTCAGTACAGTGACCTTCTCTATCTTCCTTCCTTCCTTCTCTTCTACTTTTTCTGAACCACGTAGCCGTAACGACATGTGTCTCTTATCAGCTGCATACTTTTCATTTCGTCTTCGTCAACAATGGTAAAAATGCACCTTTTGTCGATTTCTGTCTTTGGTACGTTTACCACGAAACTGATTTTTTATCTTCTACGTGAATAGCTTTCATATCCACAAGTTCTTGTTGTCAACATTCACCAAATATCAATTCAACTTTGCTCATTAAAAACGTCTCATTCGGTGCCTCATGAATAAATTTTAACCAATCTTCTCTAGGCAGAACTTTATACTTTTTTGATTGGTATGGCAATTAGCGATGTTATTTCTCTTATTTACCATTAATGTCTTTTTTACCTTTGAATATTAAACTAAGAGGAAATATTTCATCGTGATCGCCGAAGTATCCAAGTAGCGCAGTTTCTTTCACATTATATTTTATACAGTTTTTTTGCCATTCAGTTTAGTAATTTGTCACATTCTCTGTTATAGGCGTCTCTCGATCTCAGTAGCAAATTTTGTATTGCTTTTTCCGCTTTTTTTTCCAATTTCGTCAGGAATTCCAAAACACTCCTGAATTTTGCGTTTTTATGTTTAACAGCATTTCTCTAACAACGATAGTGTCTTCTATGATAAAATGAAAATGTTGTTAAAATCAAATTGAATTTTCAGATTTTTTTAAAATATTTATATTGTAGATGCAATAACGAACTAGACATAAAAGTTTTATGCTCCGCGGGTATTAACTAGTAAATAAATAATTATTATTTAATATGTAGGTAACGAACATATAAAAACTAATTTTATCTTCTGACGTGTCATATTGACCTCATTTTGATTGGTTAAGGGTCGTAATGGATTAATTCTAGTCCTGAAACAACGAACTTAGCAACGAGAAAAGAATTGCCTTTCGGAAATATGTTTTAATAAAATTTGCACAACGTTTGACTCAACTGACTCCAGAAGATTAAATGTTGTGTTTTATTCGGATCGAAAAATCATTAGTAGGCCATGGTATGGGCCTCGTCTGATAATTCACGGCTAGTCTCGTGGTGATCGTTATTTTAATCTTTATAACATAAATAACTATTTTATGAAACCGACAAGAATGAGAAAAATATTTTTTTCGTCACCCATTGCCAAAGGTCTGAAGTTTATTCACAAAAGACTAAATCATTTTGTTTACATTTGATTATATCTTAAGCCGATGCGAAAAAAGAGTATTTGTTCTGGATTGTTTAAAAGATTTTTGAATAATGTTGAAATATAGAATGTTAATTACTGAGAAAAAATCTACTTACCTATAACTTTCCTATTCATAATAACCAAGAATTCCATTAACTAATTAAGAAAAAAAAGTCGAAAAATTGTTAAAATATGTACTTAACTAAAAGTAGGTATAATCAAAAGACAAGAAAATAATATAAAGAATGAAAATTATAAAAAATATATTTAAAAAATCACTTGAACTAGAACCCTCGTAATAAATATTTTTATTTAAACTAGATATCTTGTACTCGGAAAAGGAGATATTTCTTATCAGAATAGTTTAGGGTAGAGCCAATTATATTTTTTTACTTAAAACTTTTGTCTTAATATATCTATCTAAAGCAGTTCTAAACTAACGGACACCTTGTACACCTCAAGTTTCTGAGTCATTGTCTCTGTCTACAGGGTTTTTTTATATTTTGTGCCCTAGTTTGAAGCTCTATATTAGAAACTTCATATAAAACCTCAAATACAAAAGTTAAAGGCTTTTTTGCTTATTATTTTTAGAAATGTCACTAAACATAAATGTACATCACAAAGTGCAGAAAATTATAACACTTGTGTTTTTTTTTAAATAGATCACCCTGTATATTAGTTTCTGAAATGAAAGATATTTTCTATCTAATTTCAAAAATATATACTATGTTGACATTTGGATGAGTCGTTTTCGAAATATTTGAATTTGAATGCATTAAGCGTTCATTATATAAAGGAGGCCTGGAAAACAAAAAACTGATTTTAACATTGTCGTTGTGACATTTCAATATAGGTGAAGTCATATTGTAAGTACCAGTTATTAAAAGAGAGATTTATACGTTTTTTATAATATGGGATATACCGAAAATCAGATCAAATAATTCGACTCCTGTATTCCAATAATTATAATATATCAAGAGTTCAAAATGAATATCCTCAGCTACTCCTAGACAACGGATACCATCAGATATGTTATGAAACAATTTGATAAACCCAAAAGTCTGAAGCGAAAACAGAGGATTCAGTCTAGAAATCAACAGAAAGATTTAAATATCTTACTTAATATAGATAGTGCTATAAAATTTGTTGGAGAAATATTTTTAATTGTATAATGATGTACAATAACATTTCAATATGAGTTCACTCATATTGAAATGTCACAACAATATTAAAATCAGATGTTGGTTTTCCAGGCTGCCTTGGTATAATGAATGATTAATGCAATAATAATGTACATTCAAATATTTCATATGGCTCCTCCAAATATCAAAAATGTATATATTTTTTAAATGAGACAAAAAAATATCTGTCATATGAGTTAATAATATACATCAAAATACAAGAGTTCTAACCACACTACACCACAACTTGTTACGTTCTGGACGCGCGTTTCGCTAACCAAGTTAGCATCATCAGCAGATGATATAAACTAAAGTAACTTATCCTAACCGAGACTATTTAGGCTACTCCTAGACAACGAAAACAGAGGATTCAGTCTAGAAATCAACAGAAAGATTTAGATAAATGTGGTCACACTTGGTTACACCCGACTGCACCGTTGTCAAGTAGGCAGTAGTGGAAACTATAGGGATTAGGCTCTCTGTCTTTATTTAGTACTTTCTTACCACATTTAACTATTTCTATTTCTATACTCTCAAATGCATCCAATGATCTATTATTAGATACATTTTTAATCAACTTAAGATTATTTATTCCTATTCGGTGATTGTTTTCCAAAGCATGTTGGGCAACGCTTGACTTTTCTGTTCTTCCGTATCTTAAATGTGCCATGTGTTCTTTAAAACGAATGTTTATGGAGCGTTTAGTTTGCCCAACATATTTTAGATCACAGTCGTTACAGCTAATTTCATAGATGCCACTCCTCTCCCTCAAGTCGACTTTGTCTTTGGGGTTTCCAAGGAGATTTTTCAAACAATTCTCCGTTTTGTAGGCTACTCTAAAACCTACGTTTTTAAATACTTTTTCTAGACCTCTCGTATATCTGGGATCATATGGGATTACTATGAATTTATTGGAAGCCTCAGGTATTTGAAGAGAAGTGGCATCTTTTAACATTTTCTTATGCTTATGTCTATTTACTAGTTTATGTACAAAATTATCATTATATCCATTACTTTTAGCTATATTTTTAACCCGATTCATTTCATTGTTAAAACGTTCTTTACTTAGTGGAAAATTGACTAACCTGTGAGTTAAGAAATGGAATGCTGCCATTTTGTGTTGACGGAAATGAAATGAGTCGGATGTTATATATCTATCAGTATTAGTAAATTTCCTATAAATATCAAATTCTAATTTATCGTTATTTCTAATAACTAACGTGTCGAGAAAAGGTAATTGCCCATTGTTCTCCTTTTCGTACGTAAAATTAATGGAAGGATGTTTATTGTTTAATGTTTCTAAGAAAGTGTCCAAATTTTCTGTTTTAGTATCAAAAATAGCAAATATATCGTCTACGTATCTATACCACACCCTTGGGAAATACTTGAGTTCTTTTTTGAATTGGGTTTCTAATCTGCCCATAAACAAATTTGCAAGGAACGGAGATAAGCAATTGCCCATCGCAGTCATCAAATCAAATCTCAAAAAACGTTGTTAACAACAAGTCAAAATATGTTTCTCGTAAAAACACTGAAGTTATCCAGGGACTGAAGAAAAAGGAATGTTTTTATTTAAAAGCTGACAAAGGAAATAAGGTTGTTATACTAGACAAAACAGATTATTTTGAAAGAGTAGACAATTTGATTCAAACTGGTCATTATGATTTAATTGAGAAAAACCCGTTATCAAAAATGATAACAGAAGTAAAAAGTACTTTAAAACAGTGTAAAAACCTTGTGTCCGATAAACTAAAATTCAAACTAACACATAGTAACCCACAGTTATCTAAACTGTATTGCCTTCCCAAAATTCATAAACCTGGGAAGTCCATGAGACCTATTGTTTCAGCTGTTGGATCACCAACGTACAATATTTCAAAATGGTTAGTAGAAGAATTCGGCAAATTAAATATCTCGTATGATAACTTTGAGGTTACTAACTCGTTAGAATTCTTAGATAAAATTAAGAATGTTCACTTAAAAGAAGGTGAAATTTTAATATCTTTTGATGTAAGCTCATTGTTTCCTAGTGTACCCATACCACTAGCTTTAGAGTACCTAAAGGAACTACTTGAAATCAATAATTTGAAGAAAGAAATTATTGATGAGTATTTACTTCTCACAAAATTATGTATGAATCAAAATTTTTTTCAGTACAACAATAAATATTATAAACAACTAGAGGGAACTGCGATGGGCAGTTGCTTATCTGCGTTCCTTGCAAATTTGTTTATGGGCACATTAGAAACCCAATTCAAAAAAGAACTCAAGTATTTCCCAAGGGTGTGGTATAGATATACTATTTTTGTAAAACAGAAAAGACGATATATTTGCTATTTTTGATACGATAAATTAGAATTTGATATTTATAGGAAATTTACTAATACTGATAGATATATAAAACAGAAAATTTCTTAACTCACAGGTTAGTCAATTTTCCACTAAGTAAAGAACGTTTTAACAATGAAATGAATCGGATTAAAAATATATCTAAAAGTAATGGATATAATGATAATTTTGTACATAAACTAGTAAATGGACATAAGCATAAGAAAATGTTAAAAGATGCCACTTCTCTTCAAATACCTGAGGCTTCCAATAAATTCATAGTAATCCCATATGATCCCAGATATACGAGAGGTCTAGAAAAAGTATTTAAAAACGTAGGTTTTAGAGTAGCCTACAAAACGGAGAATTGTTTGAAAAATCTCCTTGGAAACCCCAAAGACAAAGTCGACTTGAGGGAGAGGAGTGGCATCTATGAAATTAGCTGTAACGACTGTGATCTAAAATATGTTGGGCAAACTAAACGCTCCATAAACATTCGTTTTAAAGAACACATGGCACATTTAAGATACGGAAGAACAGAAAAGTCAAGCGTTGCCCAACATGCTTTGGAAAACAATCACCGAATAGGAATAAATAATCTTAAGTTGATTAAAAATGTATCTAATAATAGATCATTGGATGCATTTGAGAGTATAGAAATAGTTAAATGTGGTAAGAAAGCACTAAATAAAGACAGAGGGCCTATTCCCTATAGTCCCCTCTATTGTTTACTTGACAAAGGTGCAGTCGGGTGCAACCAAGTGTGACCACATTTACCTATAAATAGTCTCGGTTAGGATAAGTTACTTTAGTTTATATCATCTGCTGATGATGCTAACTTGGTTAGCGAAACGCGCGTCCAGAACGTAACAAGTTGTGGTGTAGTGTGGTTAGAACTCTTGTATTTTGATCTATCTTCCACCACAGGTTCCAGTGTTAGGACTTAATAATATACCATTAAAAAATAACATGTGTTTTAATTTGCACTTATTTTTTGCGACATTTCAAAAATATAATACGGAAAAAACACTTTAACTTTATTTATTTAAGGTTTTTTGTAATTCCTAAAATAAAGCCTCTAGGTAGGGCATGAAATATAAAAAAAAACCTGTCCACATTCAAATGAAATGGCAGGTCGATTTTCTTAACTTCAACGCTAACTTCTTAACTTAACTTAGATATAAAGTATATAATATCAATTAGTAGACTGCGGCTTGTATGTAATTTCCGAAAATTTAAAATAAAGAGTTTCCTGCTTTAAATTAATTCACCCTATATAACTGTACCAAAACAAGTTTAAATTAGGAAGATTAAAATAGCAGGATGGTCAAACATTTTATATTACTACTGTTTCAGAATGGAAGGTTTGCTTCCCTTGTCAAATGAGACCAGAGCTACAATTTAGCTTAATGTTACGTATCTAGGAGACACTGTTCCCAAAATGTGTAGCTCGGCTCTGCGAGGATGCTTTATCTCTCTAATAAGGTAGCATCGAGAAAGACGTTATTAGTTAAGAATGGCCCAAGGGAGACATTGTTTCTACTTGGTCCGACTTGTAATATATCTTAGAAATGTTTCACGTCAAAAGGAAGTTTTCTCTGGGGAAACAGAATAGTTAATTGGTCTAGCGGAATTAGGAACAATAAGCTGAATCTCGAGAAATTAACAAGGCATTTTAGGTAAGTGTAATTAAGAAGATATGAAATATAGGAACGCAGGACAATTTGATAGTCTTGAGGTAGAAATTTGTTGCTTTTTACAAAAAATTGCCATGACTTCATTTCTGAGTACCTAAAATTCTACCATTTAAGTTAATAACTATCTTGTTCTGATGACAACTTTTACCCGCAATTTAGGAGGAAAATGTATTCTTCATAAAAAGTTTTGCTTGCCTTGAAACTTCGAAAAGTAATGTTGGAATCTGGCTTAGTTATACAGGTTGTCCAAAAATTTTACTAATTTGAAATGACTTAAAGAGTAAAATATCCTTTTCAAATATTGAAATAAAAAGGTTATTTGGAAAGGATTAAAGGTTTTATATTCCCTTTATTTATTTCAAACCGCCTGAAATAAAGCTTTAATCTAAACATATTCCTTCCCAAGGAACGTAGAATCGACATAGGAAATTTAATAAAGTTGATCTAAATTCATCTAGTCTCGGCACTAGTACCTGCTGTTTCTTTCAAAATCACCTTTTAGAATAAAATGTTTCAAAAGAAATATTTCTTTTTTCTTTTTAAAAATAATATTGTATGTCTCTCACTCAAGTCCTCTCTACTTTCCTCAAAAAAACGTGTTTCTGTTAACAAAATACAGTCCCATGATGGACATGTTTTTAAAAGTTTTTAAATTCTTTTTTCACTATTAACCTTCCAACTTTTAAAATTTTTAAATAAACAGAATGATGAGTTGGTGCAACTAAATGTGTGTCTTCTTCAGCGTATGTTTTTATTTTAATAGCAAACCCACATTGGTGAGTTCAAACGCTACTTTCTAGTTAGTTTCTAACTTGTTTCGTTTTTTTAAATTATTTGTAGAAAAGTTCTGAGGAAGGGATAAATTGATCCCGAAAGCTTGACAAAACAATAAAGTTATTTGTCCTTTTATATACATAAACTGCATCCCCACTAACCTAAGGTGTATATATATATATATATATATATATATATATATATATATATATATAATTTGAAGTTTCGACCAGTTATTTTATGCATCTTCAGGAAAAAATATGTATGCTAAAAATAAAATGTAAAAGGCATATATTTAAATTTGGGAAAAGGACATACACTAATATTTTGCGATGTTAAAATATATTTACAATTTAAACTCAGATATTATTTGTAATAAATAATACAAGGGTACCTACACTGAAATAAGCAGCTACATGTTGTATATGTGTTAGGCTTAAAAATGACAGCATTTGATGGATAAAACATTTTTTATGAGAAATTTTCAAGTTATTGAAGTTAAATTTTCCCCCTGTATAGTTTTATTTCAAGTACATGGGTTACTACAATACATATAAATAAAAAGATATAAACATCCACTTTAGAAACAGTATGTTTAAATGTGTTCGTTTTATTCACGTTTCCAACATTGATTAAAATTCCCGAATACATTTAGATTTTCCAGCCAAACCTAGAAAAATATAAGCTTAATATATTTGCCAAACAAGTTTTAAAATGTTCCTTCTAATACGGTATAAATATGTACAGATATGTGATATCAAAGGTAATTAGCAGGCCGACTCTCGCAAAATAATGCGTGGTAGCGAGCTGAATACTAGGATCGTTTAGAAAATGTTGGGTTGCAATACGCCATACCAAATAGGAATAAGTGATATTAAAATTTTATTCATTCCGAGATGAAGCCACTTGTCTATTGAAATGCCCGTCCTTTCGAGTAAAATATTAATATTAACTATTTTTTGTAAATGATTTGCATTTCCCCCTATAACCGGTATATTATTAATATAATCATATTATATGTTTATTATAATCATATTGCCTTATTAATGTAATCATATATAAACAGCAGATTTATCATGAACAGATTTTATTGAGTTAGATTTCCTAGAAAATTAGCTCGGAGGTGAATATTTTATATACAATATATTTTTTAGGTTCTATAAAGCACAGAGCCATTAAAAAAATCTCAATTTAAACATTTACGGATTTTAAAAAACAAAATTGTCGAAGCGTCTCTGACACTTAGTAATTAACAGCATGAGGGTTAACACGCACTCTATACTTTAAGTATACGCATAAAAAACACTGAGGGAAAAGTCCTTGAAAAGGCTTGAGGCATAACCAAGAGAGGCACAACATACGGCCCCCCATTTGATTTTTGCCTCGCATTTCAACCTGTTAATCAAGTACCTTTGTTTAGGCGTCGGTTGATGGTTGGTTGCTATTCTTTTTTCGATATCCCGGATTGGATTTTCTGAAAGGCGACCTGCAATCTTATTTGTACACGGCCCTGCAACCCCTCGTTCTCGCTTTGCCTATTTTTATAAGTGATCAAAAGATTCCTTTATAATCCTGATTGTTTTCCTCTAATTTCTATATGCTGCACCCTATCCGTAAGAAATGATATAATAATAGCACTAGCGGCTACAGAGAAACCAATGTAGTGTAAAATAGCTAGAAGTATTTGATGATGCAAAGTGTCAAATGCTTTTGAGTAGTCCAGCATTACCAATACAGTTGCCTTGCCTTCGTTAAGGGCTTTAAAAATGTCGTCAGTTACATCAGTAAGTGTGTTGAGCAACTGTGACCGCGTCGAAACCCAGACTGTTTTTCAGGTAATAGTTTATAGGTATGTAAGAAATATTGTATTTGATTCTCGAGTACTTTTTCCAGAATCTTAGACAAAACAGGTAATATTGAAATTGATCTTAAGTGTCCGAAGTCTGTAAGGTTTTTTATCTTTGGTATAGGGATGACTTTGGCCCTTTTCCATTCTTTAGGAAAATATGATTTTTTTATACATGACTTAATAATATGTCTAATGAATGGAATAAGAAATGGAGAGTACATCATAATTAAAGTTATATTCAGTTTGTCATTACCAATAGCTTTTGATTTGATATTTTTAATAATTTCCATGATACAATTATTATCAACATGATTAAAGTTAAAGACAGCATTATTAGAAATTTTATTTGAATTATAATGAGAAATTAATTGAGAACTAGGTAAATCCTGCGCGTTTATGACATCTATAAAGTATTTGTTTATTTTTTGCGGGTCGCTGAGGGCATATGATAGGTCATTAAGGTTATTATTTGTTAGGTTAAGTCTTTTTAATTCTTGCCACCTTTCTTTCAGATTGGAATTCTGAACCTTAAAATTTAAATAAGCTTTTTTTTCTGCTCTTATAGCGTTAGTGGTTAGGTTTCGTAGTTGCTGATAAAATACCCTATCTTCTTGCCTTTTTGTCCTACGAAATTTATTCAGTGCCTTATTACGTAATTTCTGCATAAATCTAATATTGTCAGAAATCCATGGCGCATATGGTCTATTTTTTCCTTTTATTATCCTGACAGGAGCATGGATATCAAAAATGTTATTTATATTTTTTTATTAAAAAGTGTACTTTCTGATCAATATCGTTTATACTATATAAATCTTGCCAGGGGATCATGTCTAGATCACGCTGAAATAATAATAATAATAATAATAATAATAAACATGTTTATTATTCCAAATTACATTCATGGTTACAAGTTACAATAAATTATGCTTATAAAATAGTAGGAAGGTGCTGCTTAGGCTTGTACAGATGAAATATATAACTGTAAATTAGTAATTACATGAAAATGAGAAATTAGAATAAAAGCTCGATCTAGAGATTGAAGTTAAATGAATATATGACTTGATAGAGATGTAGGATTGAAAGAAACAAAAATAAAGAAACGATAAGAAAAAATATATAAAAAAAGAAGGAAGAAAGAAAGAAGAAAAAAGAATATGAAGGTTATATAAATTAAAATTAGGTCTATAAGGGAATGCCCAGTATTGGTTATTCGTGTTGGGGTATTTATTATTTGTTTTAAGTCAAACGTTTCTATTGAATGAATAAGCGAATTTGTGTTGTTTGAATTTTGGTCTACATATTTAAAAAAATGTTAAAATCCCCCATACAGAAAATAATTGCGTTATCAGTAAAAAAATTAGTTAACGTATCTTCGAAGTGATTAAGAAGTAAATTAAAGCCTGAATTAGCAGTAAATATTACCGGTTATTATAATATTATTTAATTTATTTATTTTTATCCATATTTGTTACAAAAAGCTTGTAGTTTCTTGAAGTAAAATTGAAAATGTTAATTGCTTATTTATACCCACGCCGCGCCGCCTCTTCTCGTAGAACGGTCTCGTCTTACAAAAGTTGTCAATTTCAACTTCATGAGTGTTAATGTTTGTTTGTTGTTTTCTAAGGACTCGTCGGACTCATTATGGTGCAAAAACCGGTGTTAAAGACTTAAAACACTTAAAAGAAAAAACAAAAAACATGCGTTTTCTACAGATCACATGAAATGTTCGGTGAAGTATGCTACGGTCGGAAGTGTTGATATTCGCATTCAGCTAGACACAGCTTATAGAAAATCCCTTAGAGATTTTAATGAAAATGTATCCAAAAATCGTTATATTTTAAACAAAATTATAGATTGTGTACAATTTTGTGCAGCATTCGAGCTGGCACTACGTGGCCAAGATGATACTGCTTTGTCTGAAAATCCAGGGGTTTTTCGAGGGCTTACAAATTTTGTTGAGGAGTTGGGCCAAGATAGACTATCCGCTTTAGCAATGTTAAGTATCGAGAAATCGTTTATAAAAGGAATGTGCGTGCAATTTTAACGAACGTGTCATTCAGCATTTTTCCAATTCTAAAGAACGAAGAGTAGACCTGAACTTCAAGAGAATTTAAAGCTCAATTTAAAGATAAGATTTTTATTTTAAGTATTTTTAAATGTGTTATTGACCTTCCAATATAGTTCACCATGAGCCGCCACTGAATAAGAGTAATAAAACTTCATTGGGTATGCAAAAGGGCAGGGATTTAAAAGGATCTATATTATTATTTCTATAACCAAAGTTTACCTACGCCTATGGACGACCAGGAAATTCAGCCAAACTGGACGGAATTTTCTATTTTATTACTCTATACATATCTGAAACAGACTATAATCTTGGAAAATGCCGTGATGAAGGTCGCTTAAAAAATATGTTTATTGGTGTTCTGTAAAAAAACAGGATTCCGTTAATTAGCCGAAAAAACATTGGCGGAAAAGGCACTCCAGGACGAAAACAGCCACGAACCAGGTGTCTTGAAACACATAGTCAAAAACGGCTACACTTGCAAGGTTCCTATAATTTAAAACTAACATTCAGTGCAATATTCGGTACCACAAAGTGAAACCGCATCGGGTTAGCACCAGATTCGTCATTTCAGCTATCTTTAAAGTAATAATAGATAATAGAAATATGACGGTTTAGCCGTATTGATTTAGGGGTTGTCAATAAAGTCATCAATAAAGCCATAATAGAAATATGACGGCTGACACCATGCAGGCACAACAAATAGCGTCTCAGGCGCAATTTAAGATATATTTAATATTCAATATGGAAAATATTCATAGTTTAAGGTAAAACGTAAAGATTTAGTTGTTATGTTTCAGATATATTATGCGAATTTCTTTTTCGGCTAATTAGTTTTTCTACCGATTTGTTTTTTCGGCCAATAATTAGTCTCTCGGCCAATTGTCTTCGGTAAACTGACTGTCGACCAATTCACATAGACCTGTAAAAAATCGATTACAGGCAGAAGCCAAAAAGGCCCTTTAAAATAGTTCAAACGCAGCAAACAGTAGCGTAGCAACGAGAGGCCGAGGAGATGGGCTGCCACTGGTCATACTGAATTAATGTTTTGTGATTAATTTAAATTTTCCCGAAATTAATATTCAAAATTGAAAATGAGCTAAGTAAATATTATTTATTTTGGTAAAATTTTCTCACTACCAAGCAGATTATAAAAGAAAATGTTTTCACGTTCCATTTTTTTCATTGATTTTTAATTCAAAACGTTTTTCATCTCGGTCTTTGTAATTTTTTCCATGCCATCAAAAACGTATATATTTTACAAAATGTTGCTAATTCTAAATACTAAATAACTGCTGCATTGGTTTATACGCACACAACTCTATTATTTAATTTTGATGCATTCTAACATACGTGTTCACAAAATGAATCAATTTGCTGTCATTAGTAATGAAGTTTAAATTGATACATTATCGACGCAATTTATATAACATTAAAAAATATTGACGATAACTTCAATTTTAGTTTTTGCCTAGGTCATATTTTAAACTAACATGACGCTTTTTTGCTTTTTATTATTGTCGGTGTAGTGTGTCTGATACTACTGTAGGAAGTAGGAAGATGTATTACACAATTTCTTAAACTATTCATTTAGTCGATATTTATTGCCATTTTTTACTGCCAAAAATTAATCTTATATTAGGCACTAAATTAATTTAATAACAATTTGCCCTAATGCATGATTATGGGGTAATTTCATTATGATTGGCTAACTGCAACAGCGACTAGCAAATTAATGAAATTTCGATTATCTTTATTATTTGTTGCGAAGCTGGTCTAATTTTTTTTATTAAAGTTGTTAATAATAAAATTATCCTCTTTCTGGCATTTTCCAAAATACATTTTTTTGCAGATAATACTTCTAAGAAATATGTAAAAATAAAACCTAACTATGATAGCTTTAAATCATAAATAAACCAATCTTAATTATTTTATAATTTCAAAAAATGCATTCCTCCGTTATTAAGTAAAAAAAAGAAGCAAATAATATCCAATCTTAAAACCACTATCTGCCTTATAACAGTTGCTGCAAAACAAAGTTCTTAGATAATAATATAAGGCTACGTTTTGAATGGTTTATGGCATACTCCTGGAAAATGCGGTTCTAAACGTCGCTGAAAATATCCTTTCATACAGCGAGTCTGGCCGCAAACCGGGCATGCAGGAAGAAATATACGAGCTGGATTCCGGATTCACTTTGCCAGCGACCATTACACTCACAAAACGTTAACTAGTTAAAGGATTAGGTCGCTAATCGTACATGAAAGGGCCTAAAGAAACTGCGAAACTCATTTAGGTTTGGATGTAAATTTTGCTGGATTATCACCACTGCTATATTGCGGATTTATAATCCTTCTTTATCTGTTTTTAAACGCAATAGCTTATTTAAGAGTTTTCAGTAAAAAGAGCTCGCGGTATGAACTAACAAAAATGTATAACTCGTTCAAATAAACTGTTCAAACCGCTGTCGCTAAACACCAGCAGTACTGAACAGGACACTCATGATTAATACACTGTGGTCCAGATTAAATTGGAACCTTTTTTAAACTTTATTATTTTTCTTATTTTTTGACCGATTTTAATATTTTTGGATGTTTTAGTTGAATTATTTCTGAGTTACTTGTAAAATTTCGACTTGTTTTTTTGTACAGGATGCGCAAAAAAATCAAATTTTGCTAAAACGTTGATTTTAAAGTGGTTGCAAAAATCAGGTGATTCCATATTTTTACGATTTCATGTTAAAATGGTTCATTGGTTTTCGGATAATGACCAGCAACTTGAATATTTTGATTGAATTACATTTTTAATAGTTAATTTGTTAATTTAAGCCGCATGCAAGAGTTATTTAATCTGCTAAAAAACCTATAAGTTGAATTTTGCTGAAGTATATTAAACCATTGAAAATCAAGATTAGCGTGTTCCGAAATTTCAAAAATGTACAGGGTTTTCTTGTATATTTTTCCACCAACCTAGAGAGTTTATTTGAATAGATACGGAAATGTCGTAAATACAAAAGTTGTTGGATTTTTTATGAAGATTTAGAACATTATATCATTAGTGCGAAAATATTATTGCAAATGTCAAATTTTAACTGGTTGTCAGTTTTTTTAAACGAAACACCCTGTATATTAAATCATATTCTTGAAGATCTTTTTTCTTTAATATTTAATATATTCTGTCAATTAGTGTTGGATATATAAGCGTTTAAACATTAAAGAAATGGTATGGTAATTTGCGCTAAAACATAGTGAGCCATGGTCAAGACAATTGCAATGAACGACGCCTTTTTGACGTTTACCGGTCCGAAGTATCTATTTACGAGCTTTTTTAATATCTAATACGTTGGACGATGGGTTATTCAGAAGAAGAGAAACTCGATATGATTATTTTATTTACATGGTAAAAATGCATCGATAGCTCGTAACGAATATCATAGACGGTTTCCAGATAGACCAACACTGACTCGTAGCATAATATTAAACATCGTTAAACAATTGAATGAAAGAAAAACACTTAAGCGAAAAGTTAAAATAGTGCAAAGAAACAATACCATAAAAAATCAATAATATAAAGTAGGTAAATAATAATATTAGCTTAAAGAACTAAGTTTTGGTTTTCTATATAGCCACCTTGGTTTATAATGCATTTCTGAATATTTCTTCTAAATTTTCTAGGTATGGATGCGTAGATAAGACGAGGTTATTGGGTGTTTAAATCGTCGATTGTTTGGACTATATTTTGCTCTAAAGCTTGGATGGTTCTTGGCCTATTGTAGTATATCTTGTTTTTCAGATAACCCCACAAAAATATTTCCAATGGAGAGAGATCGGGACTGTTTGTTGGCCATCTTAATGGTCCATGTCTTGCAATCCAAAATGGATACCTGTCATTTTAAAAATTGGTGACCGGCTGGACATTATGAGGAGGGGTACCATCTTGTTGCCATATCACATTAAGATATGAATTAATCGGTAGTTGTTCTAAATGCCCCTCGATTTCGTTTTCTAATAACTCCTGATACCATTGTCCGGTTAAATTCCTATTTAAAAATATAGGTCCAATAACAAGATTGTTAAGAAGGCCACACCAAACATGTAGGGATCTTCTTCCCCGAATTTTGATCGCTTGAAAAGCTCGCGGGTTTTCTATTTCTTGGCAGAAGTGTAATCGGTCTATTTTATTTTGATCGGTTAATTCTTGAGTAGGTAAAGACTTACATGGCTTATATTTATAATGTTTTAGAACTGAGTGGATTTTATGCCATGATTTGTTAAAAAACGTGGCTGCATCGGGATTGAGTGCTCAGGATTTTCTAAAACAAGAAGAAATAAGATAAACAATATATTTTAATACAAAAGTTTCAAAATTACCTTCAAAATATAATAAAATTTTTAAATCATCTTCAGCGTTTCTTTCCACTTTTCTAACTTTTCGCTTAAGTGTTTTTCTTTCTTTCAATTGTTTAGCGATGTTTAACATTGTCCTACAAGTCGGTGTTGGTCTATCTGGAAACCGTCTATGATATTCGTTACGAGCTATCGATGCATTTTTACCATTAAATAAAATAATTCTATCATGTCGAGTTTCTCTTCTTCCGAATAACCCATCATCCAACGTATTAGATATTAAAAATGCTCGTAAATAATTTCTTCTGACCGGTAAACGTCAAAAAGGCGTCGTTCATTGCAATTGTCTTGGCCATGGGTTACTATGTTTTGGCAGAAATTACTTTACCATTTCTTTAATGTTTAAACGTTTATATATCCAAAACTAATTGAGAGAATATATTAGAAGTATATATGTTTGAAATTAGAAAAAAAAGATCTTCAAGAATTCAATTCAGGAATGTGATTTAATATACAGGGTGTTTCATTTAAAAAAACTGATAACCTGTAAAAATTTGACATTTTCGATAATATTTTCGCACTTATGATATAATGTTATTAAATCTTCATAAAAAACCCAACAACTTTTGCATTTATGACATTTCCGTATCTATTCAAATAAACTCTCTAGGTGGGTGGAAAAATATACGGGAAAAAAACAGGAAATTATAATAACTCATTTATTTATTAGACTCGAGAAAAATGAACTTTAAATTATTTTATTATACACAGTAGATAACATCAACAATTTATAAAAACTGATGGTGGATATGACCACCTTGATTTTCTACAACAGCTTGTAGCTTTCGGCGCCATAATCCGATAGAATTTGTTAATATTTCTTGGTTAAGATTTGGCCAGCACATTATTATCCTTTCTTTTAATTCCCGAACAGTGTTAACCACCATATCTTCGTAAACCATTCTTTCCAGAACACTTCATACTGTATAATCCACTAGATTAAGATCCAGACTGTTTGGGGACCAAGACTGAGGTTCTATAAAATCTAGGCAGTTCTCTCGTAAATATCTAATGGTACTGTTAGGGGTATCCGCAGGTGCACTATCTTGTTGGAATGTATAGTTATCACAAATATATTCGATTTCCGATAACATATGAGATAAAATTTCTCGTTGGTAATCTTCAGAGGTTACGTTCTTATCTACAAAAAAGATGCTGGTTTTTCCCTTCAGGGAAACTCCCACGGAAACCATTACTGATTCCGAAAAATGCACCCTTTCAAATAGCAACCGATTTAAAGGAATATCTCTCTTTTTCATATCAGCGGCAAAATATACTCGGTTATTTTGAGAGTTTTTTGGTTGTCGAAGAGTGAATATTTTTTCATCGGTAAACCATATTTTTTGGATATCTCGCCGGCACATGGATCTTTGTAATAAAAATAACACACACGTTTTTGCTTTACATCAGCCGTTAACTTTTGACAATAAATCTTTTTAAAAGGTTTTAATTTTAAGTCACTCTTTATTATCTTTCCCACTGAACTTCTACTAATTCTCGTTGTTTTAGATATTTTTAGACAACTTACCGAAACATGGGGAATTTTGAATAATTTTTCTCACTTGTTCAATGTTGGCAAGACTTCTGGTAGATCTTTTCCTGCCACGTCCAGATTTTACCCGCACAGAACCATTAGTTAAGTGCAAATGCTTTAAAATGTAACTAATTGAACTAAGCTTCCAATTTTTTCGTGGAAACATAGCCACTAACTTTTTAGCTCCATAACTAAATGTTTCTCTAGAGGACTTTATCAACAATTTATCTTCTAAACTAAGAACGGACATTATTACAACTTATAAAGATAATATAATATTTCAGAATCTCAAAGAAACTGTCAACATTCACCATCAATCTGTTTTCTTTTGTTTGAAATTTAATCAAGGCTCCCTTGATTTTTAGTTGGACTTTTGTACCATACAGTTCAATATGTTAATGCTTAAAAAGACATCACGCAATATCTAAAAGAACGAGAATTAGTAGAAATTCAGTAAGAAGAATAATAAATAATAAAGAATGATATAAAAAAATGAAAAAAGAATGATATAAAACGAAAACCTTTTAAAAAGGTTGTCGTTGATGTTATTTACTTTTCATAATTAAATAATTTAAAGTTCAATTTCAATAATCTTCAAATAAATTCAAATAAAAAATATATTATTATTTTATAATTCCTGTTTTTTGCTCTTGTTTTTGACATTTTTGAAATTTCAGAATACCTACCTAATTCAGCAAATACAAACTTATAGATTGTTTAGGCCATTAAATAATTCTCGCATTCGACTTAAATTAAAAAATTAACTATTAAAATTTTGATTCAATCAAAATCTTCAAGATGCTGGTCATTATCCGAGAACCAATGAACTATTTTAACAAAAAATCGTAGAAATATTGGAATCACCTGATTTGTGCAACGACTTTAAAACAAACGTTTTAGAAAAATACGATTTTTTTGCGCACCCTGTACAAAGAAATATGTGGAGAAATCAGAGTTAACTCAGCAATGATTCAACTAAAACATCAAAAAATCTTTAAAATCGGTCAAAAAATAGGAAAAATAATAAAGCCTAAAAAAGGTTCCAATTTAATTTGGACCACGTTGTATAAAAGATACCAAGGCTATAATTTTGAGTGTGATGAGTGTTTAGCATCAAAAGTTATGCCTGGATACCAAAACGTAGCCTCCTGAGAAAAAAAAAATTTCTTGGAAAAAACAAAAAAGTTTTTGAAAAATTGATTTTTTATAATTATCATAAACACTTTCTAATCAAAATCAGATCAGATTCGCATAACTCCGTTCAAATTTAAGTATACTTGTGAAATTAACTTGGATTTTTATTTTTTTAGGGAATCACAAACTTCAGGTTTGTTGCAACGATATTAAACACAACTTGAAAATTTCGCCATTAGTCTTTTTAACAAGATGAAACATTTGTGAAAAAAATATGCTCATTAAAACACTTTCATTAGAAGTGCAAAATTATAAAATAGTTATTAAATATCTAAATACATTAAATTGACACACCTGAAATCCTATACTAAGATAATCGCGGATACCCATGGAAAAAACAAATGAGTGTTAGAAGTAAAAATTATGACAGTTCGGTGGCGTTAATATTTCATTCTAGAAGAACAATTATATTATTATATATTAACTTTATTAGATTTAAAATGCATCCTCCAAGACAATTAACGCTAGTCGAGAAGGCAGAATTAGTTTTGATATGTGGGTATAGTTATAAAACAGTGCGTGACACAGCAGATATTTTCAATGAACGACATCTAGACAAACAAGTTCACTACTCAACTGTAAGTAGAATTTTAATAAACTTCAAACAGACAGGATCTTTAGACTATAAATATAAAAATGAATGTACCAAAACTGTTTGTACTGAAGAAAATCAATTAGCGATACTTCAGTCAGTTGTTGAAAACCCTAGAAGATCCACCCAGGAAATTTCTGCTTATAGGGGTACTAAAAAAACTAAAAAAAGAGCAGTCTCAAGAAAAAGAAGTTTCATGCTTATAGGCCAATGTTTATATGCACGTTTCAAGAACGAGACCATGACATCCGCTATGATTTCTGCATATGGATTCAAGGACAAATAGAAGACCAGCGTGATTTGCATAGACACATTCTCTTTGGGGATGAATCCACGTTCACGTTTCCGTTTTTTTTTTCCTGTCTAACTGGTGATACCTATTTACAGTTTCTGGAAAACGAAATATCGGATTTTTTGGACAATATAAGTTTACAAAAACGGTATAAATTATGGTTTGTACATGATGGATGTCCCGCTCATTCTACTATAAATATTTCTGAATGGTTAAATGGAAAATTTGGTGCTAAATGGTTAGGACGAAATACGGCGGCCTCCTCGTTCCCCAGATCTTACATTATTAGATCTTTTTATGGGGATACTTAAAGCAAAACGTTTATAAGGATCGACCATTTAAAAATGTAGAAGAAAATATGATTTGCTTCCATTGCAGAAATATTCCAGCAAATATCTTGCAATCTACTTTTAGTGAATTTTATGACTAGACAATTAGATGCATTGAACGAGAAGGTGGGCACACAGAAACGCTTAGATAATTTTCATTCTTTTAATGTACTTCCCTAAATGTTTTTTTATTTCATGCTGATTTGTCAATTGTTAAGTTATAATAAACATTTTTGGTAAAACTAGTGCTATCACATTCAATTAGACCTCGGTGCGTTTGTATTTTTGTTAATATTACTTCACATTAATTCACTTTTAACCTTCATTTGTTTTTTCAAGGATTTCCAATTTGTCAATTATGTGTACAGTTCTTTCATAAATATTTGAAATGACAATTTTGCACTTGAAATAAAAGTTTTTTAATGTGCATATTTTCTTCAGAAATGCTTCATCTTGTTAAAAAGAATATTGGAGAAATTTTCAAGTTGTGTTTAATATCGTTGCAACAAACCTGAAGTTTGTGATTCACTAAAAAATTAAAAATCCAAGTTAATTTCACAAGTATACTTAAATTTGAATGGATTTATGCAAATCTGATCTGATTTTGATTAAACTATTAAAGTGTTTATGATAATTATCAAAAAAATCCATTTTTCAAAAACTTTTTTGATTTTTTCCAAAAAAAAATTTTTCTCAGAAGGCTATGTTTTGGCATCCAAGCGTAACTTTTGATGCTAAACAAGTTTTCTTAATAACATATTGCCGAATCTTTCGAAATAAGGGTACTTTACTCTTGCATGATTTTAATATTTTTTGACCTACCCTGTAGGCTGTTTGACTTGCAACCATTCTAAGTACACTTTATATGATTATCGAGGATGCACCAACTTTTGGCAATATTTTTATTTTGATTGTGTAGTTAATAAAGAAATTCCCATATGTTGCTCACTTAAATGACCACACTCTATACAAGTTTATTGTGAGTATTTACATGTTTGAAAATGTTACCCAACTTTAATTAAATTGGACCCAAGAAGGAAAATCTGAAGTATCTAGCTGGTTGCCATGGATCAAGATACCCCTCTTAATCAATTTTCCAGCTAAAAATATTCCTAAACTTTTTATTAATTAGCTTATCTACCAAGAATGGATTGTAACCATTATTCACTGCTATCTGGTATATTATGTGACGTTCCTTGATGACATTTATAGGAAGCAAAGGTATGGCAAAGACTGTATGAATAAATGCAATAAAGGCTGCAACCTTATGTGCAAAGAAATGGCTTGAGTCAGATGGGATAATGTGTTTTCTTCTTCAACTGTCATTGTGAATTTAATATTCGAATGAAGACTGTTTATGTAGTTCGAAAACTGATCAAGCTGACTCCTGTTCCCATTACAGATAACAAAATATCATCAATGTATCGTCTCCAGAGAACAACCGTAATCACCAAATCGTTAGAGTTTGAAAAAAATAAGTTGGTTTCAAAATTTGACATAAAGATTTCAGCCCGTTTAGGTGAAAAACTGGAACCCATAGAAAGGCCTTCTAGTATTCTATATAGTTTGATATTAAATCTAAAGTAATCTAGAGGTAAACATTTTTTAATAGAGACAGGATACCAGTGGTGAAGATTTATTGTTTTAGATTTCCCTTAAATAAAACTGTTCCTTGGTTTCTAATCTTCAGGAATTAAGTTTATAGCCTAACTTCTTTCGTTAAAAATGTCTTTGCCCTGCAGAAGTCCTCATTGCAGTAGTTTCCAGCTGACTTTTCGTATAGTGTTTACATTTAAAAAATCGCTCGATAATTCACTTCTCTGCCTAAAGTCACCAACCATGTCAACATTTGAGAAGTTTATAATAAAAATTTTCTTCAATCCTGAGAATTGAATAATTTCAGTTTATTATACAACGTCTTTCATATGAAGCACCAGTTTTCTGAATGAATATTTTAGTTAAGTCTAAAAACACTGTTTTATAACTCTTCTTTTCTATGGCACTTTAAGGAGTTTAATTTCATTTTGGAGAAAAATGTTTTTCCGTACAAACATACTGTTACATTTACCGCCGCCATAGTAAGCAAATAAATCTAAATTGCTAAATCTCAGTATTAACCCCTAAAGAAACAGCAAACCCGACTCCTCATTATTTAAAGTATATATTTCCCCAAGAGACGGTCTTTTTATTCCAGTTCAAGTTGCTTCTGCATGGAAATTTTTTGCGAATTATATTTATTTGCATTCAAATGAAAAAGTTGAAACCGAGAAGCTGAAAAGCGACGTGATGAGAATCATCTACTACCGAAATAGAAGAACAAAAGTGAAAACAAAAAAAGTAGCTAAAAATGCATGTCATAGTTTTTTAAAGTATTTTTTTGGCTATGGCAACACAAGAGAAAACATATTTTACATCAAGAAAAATAGGTTTTTAACAAATTTTAATTTTGTGTCAATTAGTTTTATTAAAATATTTTTGAAATAACTTATACTAAGAAATTGTTTTCCTTATGATGCGAAATATCCAAAAAAGTTCCTTTAAAATCCTAAACGTAGCAAATAATTTATTATACTTCCACGGTCTTTAATATTGTGTATCTCACAACGTTTCGGTCTCAAACATTTGTAACCGTTTTTAGGTGAGATCGAAATTTTAGTGCCAAGATATACTGGAAATATATCTCTCTATACTCCGCCCTAAATTAATCTATAGTAACTAATAACACAGGTCCATTTTAGCTTACGCAATAGATAACTCATGAATCGGTCTGGGGACAACAATGCATGCCGAAACTATATAATTTCTTGCGGTAACCCTCGACTCGCGAACGGGAACAAGACGCGGCGATTCCAATCACTAAATATTAGAAGAGATCTTGTAGTTAAAGGAGAAATATGCTAACCTTTAAGGTTGAAATTAGAAACAGGTTAGCTTGAGATAAAGTTTCTGACTGTAGGCATATGTTTTAATGGAAAACAAACTCATACCTACAAAATCGTGAATAACTAAATCAAAGAAACATCGCTAAATATTTTTTTAATCAAAAAGCAGTTTCAAACCTATTAAATTATATAGGAAGAGGAACATTTTTTGCCTTTTGAGATACAAAAAGTTTACGGTAAGAAATACATTTTTTAATGCAATACCCTATATATGGTTTATTTTTATGAATGGTCATTCTCTACTGATTTCAAAAATATAATGCAATTGTTCCTTTATGTTACAAAAGTCAAGAAAATGCAAGAGAAGCAAAAAGAAGATTTATTGGAAATTTTCGAAGAAATATATCAGTAAACACAATTTTCAGTATAAAAAACTTATTTCTTGCAGTGTCTTGTATTTTTATCGTCCAAATTTTCTTTTTATACATTTATTTTATTGTTTCCTTGAGGAAGGTACAAAATTTAACTACCGAAACATCGGCATTAACTGACACAAAACAAGACAGAATAATTAGCAATAAAAAGTAGCTGTGCAATTTCTTTCGCCATAAAAACTATACAATACTTAGTCTTGAGGATCCTCAATAGATATGTAATTTTAGCTAACACGTAAAATTAATTTGATTTCACTGTACTTGTCATTTGAAAAAAGAATTATACCTTACTAATAATAATAACAATAACAAAATTATCCTTACCCACTGTAAACAAAGCTTACTTTAATTGATCCATAGACTGTTGGTCTTACCTGTAAAATAATGAAATAAAAACAGTAAGTTTTAATATTCTTTAATAAGAATAGTCGTCTTAAGTTTTCGTAAGACTAATAGATTAAGATTTGTCAAGTATTCAGGTAGAAGTTGTTCTGTAGAATACATTTTGTACGTAAATTTGTTGGTAAATTAAAAGATTAAGGCGTTTTAGCACACAAGACAAAACAGTTTTCTTAGATTGTTTTAAGATATTAATATTTCAGTTGTTTTAATGGTGAGTTACGTCATAGCCACCCTGTAGAACATTGTCAGTAAGAAACTTCATAAAATCAGTGGCGGACGCCATTGCCAGTTAGTCAGCTGAAGTAATTGAAGTCATCACGGTCGTTCTAAGTAATTCCACGTAAAATCTGTTTTGCCGAAGTTTCTCTTTTTAATAAATAAAATTGTTTTTAAAAAGAGTTTTGCTAGGTCAAGAATTTTAACTGGCGCAATCTTGCGGATGTCTGGAGTTTATTGACAGAATATCGATAATCGGTCGTTTCAACGATTTATCGGATTTTCGATATTTGATGAAAGAACTGTAAAACGTGTTATTTGAGGATTTATCGCAAATTCCAAGTATCCAACAAAAGCAGTTCATCGAAGATTGGTTCACAAATCGTCTCAATCTCGCAAAGTAGCAGAAAATTTAGAAAGCATCGTGCTCACCGAACCTGTGCTTTATGGCACTGAGTGGCTGGGTCACAGCACTACAACAGCCCTTCTAAAGGTGTCGGATGACTTACTGAGGGCCCAGGATTGTAAGAAAAACTTCTGCTTAATCCTATTAGACTTCAGCAAGGCATTTGACACCTTATATCATGCTACTCTTATTAAGAAGTTAAGGTTCTTTGGTCTAGGTGGCACGGCCGTTGGATTTATGCGCAGTTATTTGAGCGATAGACAGCGAAGAGTTACATTAGGCAAGGACGTATCGCCCTTTATATAAGTCAAAAAAGGAGTACCAGAGGGGAGTGTTCAGGGGGCCTTTATTATTTTCTATATATACAGCAGATTTTTATAGCTTTCTCTCTTATATCCAATCTCATCAATATGCTGATGACATGCAGCCTTACTATTCATTTTCATATAACAGTCGCCTAAAGGCTGCCACTTTTATTAACAGGGATCTTGCAACTATAGCAAAAGTGTCAGAGGCTCATAAACTATTGCTTAATAGTAAGAAAACAATGGTTCTTATTTTTGGCAAGGATAGAGAATTAATCTGTAATGATGCACAGTTTGTTTTGGAGTTAGATAATAATATTTTGAATTTTTCCTGAGCCTGTAAGAACCTCGGAGTACACATAAATGATGACATGCGCTTTGACACTCACGTATCTTATTTGTTGCGGATTTCATACTATAAACTAAAAACACTATGTTTATTTAAAGATTTTCTTAGAGTCGACGTCAGATTGCAGCTATGTAATAGCTTGGTCCTATCGGGTCTTGGGTATGCTGACATTCTTTACTAACCAGCCTTCACTCAAAAAAGCAAAAATAGTCTTCAAATACTCCAGAATTCCTGTATAAGATTTTGTTATGGGTTGAGAAAGTTCGACCATGTCTCACAATTTTACAAAATGGTTAAACATGGAAGATCGTTTTAAAATGCATATGGCTTTATAAGTATTCAGGATCCGGGTACCTGATTCTCCCCGTTATCTTTTTGAACGTTTCAGCGATCCTTCTCCTCTTGTACTGCTAGACTCTATAATACGTTGCCTGAACATGTTAAGGCTTGCTCATCGGTTCTTGCTATGAAAAAACGATACCATCAGTATTTACTTAGCGCCAGAGATTAAAGTGTGTGTGTCTCAATCGTCTTAAATACTATTTTGATACAATGTCTTTTATGTATTACTGCTTAACTAATCACTTGTATATTTTTCTATTATTATTGGTTTCGTGTTATCTACACGCAAGTATTATTTATTTACCTAAGGCTGTTACCTTAGTTTTTTTATGGTGGTTAGGTGAACAGCTATGCTGGATCTCGCCACCATTCTAAATATGTATTTAATTTAGTATTTATTCCCAATAAAAGCCTTTTGAATTTGAATTTGAATAAAAGATTAAAAAAAACAAGAAATGAGAAGAATCGCTTTACTTCTAATATAAGTAGAACATAAATTACAAATCACCTCAGCTGACTCACCCTCAAATTTTGAATTTCAAATAAATAATTGTTAAGAAACAAATTTAAATACAAATAATTTAAATAATCAAATACTTTTTGAAATGCCTAATGCACAGTTCAAAGGTGAAAATCTAAACTGTGTTCCTAGTTTCGCCGGAACCCAAACGATCTAAATCGATATCTCTCAACATTATTTTAAATAGTTTAATAAAATAATTCTATGATCAAAACAATCTAGTTAGATGAAATCGAACTCCACAATCTATTTTCCATAAGAAGCCAAATCTAAAAAAATTAATCAAACATCGAAATCAATATAATTCTTGAATTTCCAAATTTGTGGACTTTACTAACCTATGTTATATCTGCTATAATAAGTTTCTGTATACAAGGTGCGTCAAGAAGCCGAGCACATGTTCAATTTCTTCGCTAACCCTTAAAGTTGAATTTTATAGGGGTGGGAGGGTTACGTTATGATGCACCCTATAGAACATTGAAGAATCACGTCCAAATCTTGCAGTGTCAGCAAGATACTTCATAAAACTAGTTGCGGACGCCATTGCCAGTCAGTCAGCTGAAGTAATTGAAGTCATCACAGTCGTTGTAATTAATTCCACGTAAAATCTATTTTGTTAGAGTTTCTTTTCTTAATAAATAAACCCCATATATTTGTAATGTTTTGAAATTCAATATTTTATAGAAAATACTAAATTATAATTTCATCGAGGGAGGAAATAATTACTTATAACAATCGTTGTCTAGTAACATATTTCACAAAAATTATATATCATTTTATTATTTAAAAAAACAGTTAACGGTAAAATAATAAAACAAATAATGTAATGTTTGGCCATGTCATATTTCGGACTCTAAATTATTATTCTGTCGCAACATTTATTTGAAATGTTTACTTTTCCTTGATGTATAATAACAAAATTGAAATTCTACATTGCCACCTCATTACAGTAATTTGTATGAAACAACACGTAATTTAATTTGCCCGAGAATACGCCCCTTCAATCAATATACAGTATGTCAGAGGATGGACTTTACAAGTTGTCTAATGGACTAATTGAAATATACGAAAAAAAGTTACTCTTGATAAAATTGATAAAAGTTTTTGCGTGAAAAATACATAAGGTTCACGTTATCAAAAAAAATTTTTACAGGGGGCATAAAAAAACAAAAATGTTATTTTGCGTAAGAGTAAAAATGTTTCATTTTTCAAAATACGAAAAAAATCATTATTGATAAAAATTTTTGCTTTAAAAATGTAATGGTTCGTGTTATCAAAAATTTAATTATCTATACAGAGGCATAAAAAATTCAAAAATGTTGTTTTGCGTAAAAAGCATACCTCGTTTATAATTTTCTCTCAAAAGTACAAATAGTAAATAACATTACTTTTTAAAGTCACATATTCTCAAGAACGCCTTAATTAGAGTAATCTTAGTCCAGTAGATCAAACGGAACAAAAGTTTTGCAAAATTCTGAAGGTTGTAAGAAATGTAGAAATATCTTTGATTCAAGAATATCCAAAACGAGCAATATACTAGCAGACAGATATTTGGAAATATCTGCCTGCAAAAACAATTATGTATCATCAATCCTAATATTTACCTACATTAACTTATCTAATTATTTAAAACAAAAAGAGATTTTTCGTCCGGTTTCACCATCACACACAGGGGTATTTGGTCTCAAAATCCGGTCAAAAGTAAATTAATTTTTTGCACACTTAACTATCCGTCCGATCGTATGCCAATCCCACAATAACCCCGTAGTCAACCGCTCGCAATACAGGTAGTCGGAATCTAGTAGGCGTTGAACGCCAATGTCACGGTTTTCGATACGTTGCCTTGTCAAGAACATTAAAGTTATCATTTTGAGTAGTTTGAAGTGAATTTTGAAAAGTTTTTGATATGGACACTGAAATACAAGGTGTGTACTTATTTTTAACTCATAATTTATTTTGTTTTATTATAAGTTTTGTATTCTTTTGTGCTTTTAATGACATTGACTATAAAAATAGTTATTTTTACATATATTTTTCATACTGAGGTATTTTAGTTTGCCTTTCGGGCGTGGTCAGGTTAAAATTATTTCTTTACTGTTAACTTTCAAGTTTATTCTTATTACCTAAGTAAATATTCCTTCCCCATCTTTCCACCGTTTTATTTATACCTACTTTAAAATTGATAAATATGTTTTTCAATAATTATCATTGTATCTATTGTTATTCTTTCTTTACAGGTTTGACCAAAATTGCCACTGAAATATCTACGAGATCGTTATATATGTTCTTTAAAGACAGTACCGAAAGAAAATTGGACGATAAATTAACTTTTATTGAAGAAAAAGTACGAGAATTGACAAAATGTCCAGAAAGCGAGTTTAAAGTCTTAAACCATGATTTGAAGCACTTCAAATCAGATCTAAAGCAAAAATAGATTGCTAGATAACTTACCTACGCATCTAGTGTTAGTCAACGCATTTCAGGAAATGTTGAAGTATCTAAGATTATAAAAGATGTTACTGCTAGTCCTACAAGAGCTAAAAAGTTTAGAAAAACTATTGTTACGGCACAAAAAACAAAAATTAATAAACATTCACCCTCAGAAGCTTTGTCTATCTTCGTTGAAGGACGAAGGTCGATGCTAGTGACGGAGACCAGCGCAGAAATTCGCCTACAAGACCTACTCAATCACACTGCTTCAAGACTATGTCAATATCTCGAGAAAGTACTTAAAAACTGTCCTCAGAAAGATTTAGAAAATATTGAACTAATTACAAAATGGGGTTGTGATGGTTCTCATCAGTCTCAGTTTCAACAAAAATTCATGGACACTTTACATGACGATACAAATATATTCCAAAGTTCCTTAGTTCTCTTAAGATTACAAGTTCACTTCGAAGGCCAAAAGAAAGTTCTGTGGCAGAACCCCACGCATTCGTCAACACGCTTCTGTCGGCCAATTCGCATACGTTTTTTACATGAAACTGTTGATATTACGAATGAAGAAATAAAATATATGGAGGACCAAGCAAAGAACTTAACCAAGACCGAAATGTTAAATCCGCAGGGTATAATTTATGTTCGACACACTTTACTACCCACTATGGTGGACGCAAAGGTCTGTAATTCAGCCACAGGCACAACCTCTACAATGAGGTGCTATATATACGGTAAAACTTCGAAAAATTTTAATGATTTTGAAAATACGAATGAGGAGAAACCAGAAGCCCTAAGAGTTGGACTTTCGATTCTTCACACAAGAATTCGATTAGTTGAAACTATTTTGCATTTATCGTACCAACTTCCTCTCAAAAAGTGGCAAGTCAGATCGCTCGAAGAAAAAAAACCAAAGAACGGATCCAAAAAGAATTTAGGAAAAAACGCTGGTTTAATAATAGATAGGGCGAAGGCAGGTTTCGGAAATTCTAACTCGAGAAACACATCTAGAAGATTTGCTAGTGACCTAGAAACTGCTGCGAAAATTACGGGCATAGATATAAATTTAATTCAAAAACTTAAAATAATATTAGAAGCTATTTCGTCTGGTCACAAAATTAATGAAACCAGCTTTCCAGAATTTACAAAACAGACTGCGAGGTTATATGTAAGTTTATTCTGTTGGCATCCGATGACACCTACTTTGCACAAGATTCTTGTGCATGGTGCAACCGTTATAAAGCATGCTACAATACCTATTAGTCAGCTATCCGAGTAGGCTGCAGAGGACCGTAATAAACATTTTCGTTCCTACAGACAGGACTTTTCAAGAAAATTTTTAAGGGTACTCTGCAACAGATTTTTTAAATAGGCTTTTACTGACTGACCCATTGATCAGCAGTATGCGCAAAAAACAGACACACTACAAAAAACAGCCTTTCTCAAAGGAAACTTTAAACCTACTCGTGCAAGAAGGACTCCAAGAAACTGAAGAGATAGAGGAAGAATAAAGAGCGAAGGTACATTCCAACACTTGTTCTGATTAAGTTTTTTAAATTCTTATTTTTCAAGAACTTCTTATTTTTCAAGAACCCTGCACATTTCTTATGGGAAATGGCTTTTGGTCAGAACCAAAAGTTCTCATGGGAGCAATGCAGTCCTATGAGTAGTTTTTTCTTAATATACTGGGTGTCAAACTTTGCCCAAATCCCATATAAAATACATAGAGAAAACGGAATGACACTAAATTACGTTTTTAAATATATCTTAAAGGTACTTCCTATATTACAGATACAGGCAGAATATGATTTAGAATAAAACACCATGTATAACGAGAACAAAGCATTACGACCTATTATCATATAAAACTTTTTTATTATTTTATGTTAAATATTTTAAAAACTTATATTTTGTGTCATCCTATTTACCCGACTTATTTTATATGGTTTTTAACACCCTGTATATTAAAAATTACTCATAGGATTAGATTATGCTTATGGGAAGTTTTTATCAGGTCACCGAACTACATTACATCAAAAATTTTAAAAATTAACCGAAAGCCATTTTCTATAAGAAATATTCAGGGTCACTTAATGAGAAAAACCTTATTGTAATAAAAAAAATTAATATAGATGTTTTTATCACCTTAATTATGTTCATTAATGCTTAGTATATAGTTTTCTATATTTATTAAAATATTTTTATCTATTTTTTTTCTTTTATTTTATAAAAAATCGTCTTAATTAATTTTGACCGGATTTTGAGACCAAATACTGCTGTGTGCATCAGCTCCCTCTTAACCTATTTGATTTTTTTTATGAAAGCTATCTCGCACAGGCGAGTTATCATTACATACTATTTATTTTTAGATGGAAAAAACAAAGATTAAATACATTTGTTTAAGGCGCAGCCGAACTGTTGTTGGAAAATCAGCCCAGAGTTGCCGCCTATGTGATTTGTGATGATGTGATTGAATTTGGTTCTGTCGGTGATAATTTCGTGTCTTTCCAACTTCGATTTCTTGAGAATTTAAAATTAATATTTCAATTTTTTCGACAGTTATTTGTTCATTTATAGTCTGAAAACCGAAAATGATACGAACATCTGTGTAATCGAAAAACGTAGTATATTCCAAATCTTATCTGAAAGCGTCTCCAAAAAGTAAAAAGTACGTTTTGCCTCGACGAAAACCACACAACTAATTTCTGACCAATAAAATCTGAACAGCCTAGCACGTGACTGTCGTGACACTTATGGAATTTTGTTACTTAATGGTACGCACCCCGCCAGACTCCGAACGTTCCCATGGGTCTTTTTCTTGGACAAAAGAATTTTATTGTTATTATATATCATTTTATTATTTATTATGGCTTTAATGATGGTTTTATCGATGAACCTGGGCTAACCCAAAGTTAGCGGTAGTGCTGTTAAAAAAATTCTTGTTTTAATATACACGCTGAATTTTTGTTCAATCCTCAAGATTGGTACGCTACCTCGCGCTTTTTTACAGCTTTCTTTACTGCAAACGTAACCTAATTAATTATAAGTTTTGTTAAAAAAACTAAAAAAAGTTTTCTTCCGAGTCGGTTGTGAACACACATATCCTACGACGTAATCCAAGAACCTTATCATCTGCACCACGAAGCTTCACGCAGAGAATTTAACAAACGCTGTTTATATTTCGCCGATATAAACCTATATATTTGAAAAAGGGAACCTCGCATTCAGGCGGGCTGTACACCGTAAAACAGTTTTGTTATGTATCTTTCTACATATTTGATCCGAGGTAAATACATTTACAAAAATTGATCAAATACATGCAATATGCCTCTAGTAGTCCGAGTTTACCGATAAGTGCACATTATTGGCAATATTAATTTATCTTATTATGCTTGCTAGTTTTTATTTTAACGTCTCATCTTCGTCATGAGATTAACCAATACGGACGGGACCTCAGTCACTCTTTTTGATCACCGGCCCACCCCATGTAGCTTTTGATCTGTATCAAATGACCCTGATAAGTGTGTACACTGACATGTGTGTATCTGCATGAACAACCCTCGCTTTGTCTTATCTTATTAATATAATCAAATAATTTTACGATTTTCTTATCTGCCATGGGTGAGTCTTCACTCACAAGAGGAATCCTATTAATAAAGTCAGAAATGCAGAGAAAACTGCAAGGATCTCCATGTGTCAAATACCCTACTTTAATATAAAAAAAAATCGGTAAATCGGCCTTTACCCGAAAATTCTCTGTGCAGAAGTCCACTATACAAAGGTTTATATAATATATGCATACAGTCATACTAGTGGTTATTCGAAAATTACTTTATACAAATTTTATAAACTGTAATTTATTACCAAACATATATACATATACAAGGTGTTTCTTATTAACATGGTAATATTTAAGGATGGATGGATCCATTTTTAGAAAAGAACTTTATATGAACATATGTCCTAAAAATCTTAACTTTTGAGCTCTAAGATGCTAAATTTTAAAGTAAAAAATGTGTAACTTGGTATGCAGCTTTTATGCATCAAGATGAATTTATTTTTTTATTCTTCATTCGTGCGGGATTTGCACTAAATAATTTTAAAGAGAAAAGTTATACGCCACTGCTTTTTCTTAAAATACAAATTATTTTTGAAAACCTTATTCCATTTGCTTGAGCAAATCTGGTTTCTTGATTTTTATACGTTTTACATACGGTTTTTGAAAAAAAAATAAAATTCACTCATTTGCATCTGTCTAGACCATTTACCAACAATTCATATAACCTTAAACAATAATTTATTTAAGAGAATAATTTTTAAATGGTAATATAATATTAAATTAAAGTAATCTAAATATATTTTGTAATGCTAATACAAAATTACCCAGAACGCACAGAGAAATAAATTAAATCAGATGTTGAAAATGTACACCTCCTGCAATATGCACGCCTCTGCTCTTTTTCTCATAGACTCACGTACTCTGGAAAATGCCGGGAGTGTTTCTAATATTTTCGGAAGAAACTAGGATGCGATTTCTCAACTGATCTTCAGTATGAATTGGTGTGCTGTGAATCAATGTTTTAAGATGACCCTACAAGAAATAATCTAAACTATTAAGATCCGGGGACCTACGCGGTCATGCCTGAGGCCCTCCGCGACATGCAAAGCAATTTGCACAGTCGATTTTTTACTAAAATGGGAACATCTCTCATCAAAGCTCTCACGCAAAAAATATGGTCCAATTAAATAATCACCCCATATTCCAGCCGATATGTTACCGGAAAACTGGGCTGAAGAAAATCCACATGCAATCCTGGTCACGGGATTCCAAGATTGCATGTGGATTTTCTTCAGCCCAAGAATGATTATTGTGAAAGTTTTGGATGGCGTTTCTGGAAAAATTTGCTTCACCGGTGAATGAAATTTCAGTATCAATGGATTTTCATAGACTTTTTGAAAAAATCATTGGCAAAATTTCATCTGTGATGGAAAGTCGAGAGGGAATAGAGCCTGAACCTGTTGAATATGGTAAGGATATCATAAAGTCATGGAGAATTTACCAATCAAAAATATGTGAAATACTCAAACTGTTCTCAATTTTTCTTGTACTTAATCCGGGATCTTCCCCAACTAAATTCAAAACCGCTTCCTTAATTTCTGATGTTCTTACGGTTCGTTGTACTACTTTTAGATGATTGTCTGATTCAAAACTTCCCTTTTCGCACAAACTTCTATGAATATTTGAAAATGTTCGTGCATCCGGAATATTTTTATTTACATAGTAATCTTCATACAACCACCAGTGCGTTACCATCAACAAGTCCATACATGCAATGTCTATCTGAAAACTCAGAATTGGTAAAAAGAACCATGTTTATTTAATAATATATATTGTTATTTTTAATGACTTAAATACGTGACAACTAGCCTAGGTAGACATCTGTCAAAACTCTCTATGTTAACAACACAAAAGCAGTGGGCGTATCACCCTCTTCTTCAAAATGATTAAAATCCCGTACGAAGGCCACTAGCAAGAATAAAAAAATAAAATGTAAGTTAGAAAATATCTCTTGATGCATAGAAGCTGCATATCAAGTTTGACAAATAGAGTAGTTTCGCAATTAATTGAAAAAAAAAATTTACCGTAAAACTTTTGCACCCTTTAGTTCATAAGTTAAGACCTTTAAGACAATATTTTTTTCAAAATGAACCTCAAAATAACCTGCTTAAATATTAGCATGTTATTAAGAAACACTCTGTATATACGTGTCATATCCGTGTAGTGGAATTCTGTACAAGGGAGTTCTGGACATAGGACAATTTATTGTTTTTATTTATATTATTGTTACTAGTTAGTTTTTATGAAACTCTATTTGCGTGGTCTATAAAAAACAAATTACAACGTTTATTATTTTCATACATAAAAATAAGCTTTTATTCAAAATGAAATGAAATTTTACCGGAATTTTAAAGAGTGTATTTAAGCCGCCATTTTGTTTTGTCAAATAAAATTCACACTGAAATTTTACCAGTTTATCTTTTTTCCAACAGGGTTTCTGTACAAAATCCTAAGGCAAATGGATAAATAAATATACTGATTTTTTAAATCTGTCCTTAGGTCATCATTTTTGTCCTGCCCTGACATTAACATTTTACTGGTTCATAACACTTGATTTTTGTGTAAAATTTTGTTAATTAAATAAATACATTTTCACTAATGATTTTTGACATTTTATTAATTTTTTTAAGTGGTCATTTTGTTCCGCCAAATTAATTAATTAACCAAAATGTTAAACCAAAACCATTCCATCCGCTTATAACCCTCAATTTTTAGTAACATTTAAAGTTAATCGGCAGGTAGTTTTTGAGTTATGCCGGGCACAAACAGATCGAGAGACCGACAGACAGACATAAATTGGGAACATGTTTTCAGCATTTAAGGACGTAAAACGCAAAGAACTGCCAAAGTATAAAAGGGTGTTTTTTTCACGATTATAATACTACCCTCTTGCGAGGAAATAAAGAAAAAAACCTTATATCTGAACTATCTAAATATCTAATGTTTATATAAGGATTTTGAACAAAATGAAATATGGCAGCAATAGTTAAGTATCATATTTGTATAATCTCCCTTTTGATACAGCACTATCACGTCGTAGTTATTTCCGCTGAAAATAAAAATATTCCACAAAATACCCTGGTGAAAAGCGAGTTTATTTTAGATTAAAAAATAGTAACGGTCTCTTGAGGCTTTTTCGCATTTAAGTATCCGTCGTCTCTGGCTTTTTTACATATTATGGCAGGTTCAGTGACTTTGCTTTAGTGAAAATGGACGAGAAAGAAAGTTTCTATTTTATTATTACCATTAATATTCCTTTGTTGCATTACGGAATGTTATTCACTTATCGATTTCCACTAACATTATTTAAATAGCACTAAAATAATTTTCTTCAAATATTAAGTTTTTCATATGGACTACTGCATTACACTAATTTAAATATAAATTAAATATCAGCTGATTCTTCCTATAAACTGCAATAAATATTGTGACACTTTTAGTTTCTAAATTTAATAGAAAATATGAAAAATGTATAAGATAGAACAGAAGCTTTCACGGCGTTGGTCAATTAAGAAATCATGGTTCTTGAAGTTAGACCGCGTCAAATTGGAATTACTATCCGACTTTTCACCTTCGATTACATGGGGTGTCTTCAGAGATCTTTACTCCACAAGATCTGAACATTGAATGAGCTCGAAGAGATTCAAGCGGGCTTTTATACAAGAGTCTGGGAAACAGATTTGTAAGAGTTCCGAGTTTACACGATTGGCATCGACAACGCAAGTAACACTCTTGTGTTGTTCGACCGAGTAGAGTACAGAGAATACTTATACTTTAGTGTCTTTGTTTTAAATCTGTTGTCAATTAGATCTTAGATCACAGAACACTATTAAGTACTAAATTTTATAAACTAGTTTTGGCGGAAGTGATTAACCATTCAGAGGTGCGTATTATTATTATACTTAAAACGCTTTCAGTTTTCCGTTACCCAACACTTAGATACAATTAACATTATTTCTAGTAGAAACAAGATCAACCGGTGGAAAGGTTTGATCCACAATAATGTTTTTATTGTACAATAATTAAAGACATTGTTTATACCATAGAAGTGAGTTAAAAAACCTAAACTATGGAGGATCATCATGATTTAATTTAAAAAACAAAACATAGAAGGGATCCTTATGTTACGTATTAAGGGTGTGGCTCAAATTATAATTTAATTTTCTAATAACCTATTTTATAATTTCAAAAATTTAGTTAAACAAAAAAAACAACTGCGGAGCTTGTTGAGGAAATTGTAGTCTAGCTAGGGTGACAAGATATGTATTCTTTTGAAGAGTAAAGTTCTCTTTTTCAGGTCCGTGAACTCTGTATTGTAACTATTACTATATGTATGACAAATATACTCTATTTTGAGAAGTATGGTAGTGTTTTCTAAGTTATTATATACGTTAATGAAGTTCAGTTGCCGTTAACTTAATACAAAGGGTACGATATTTTTAGTTTTCAGTTGGTTCATACCTTGAGGTAGACATAGTTAAATTCAATAAAGTATATTTTTTTAATTAAAGAAAAGAAAAAAGCCATATTTTTGTAGCTTAAAATTGTTAGAGTGTTTATACAGGTTGTGTAAAAAATATTCGTTAAAATAAAAGCTGACTCTGGAAGAAAAGGTTATTATTATTTATATATACAGGAAATATCAAAAAGAAAAACATATTATCATGCAAAAATTGAAATAGTAAAAAAATTCAAAATAATTTATAAAACGATGGTTACAAATGTACAAGTTAGGAAAAAAAAAAGCTAATTTTTTTCACCCTGAACTCTGAACACTTTCTGGTAGCGGCCAGACATACTAGAGATAATAAATTTATATGGAACACTTTTTCATTTTCTCTGCACGTATTAGATCTGGGATGATTGGTGGTTGAATTTTAATTGTTTTAAATGTGTATTTTAGCCTACTCCTAACGTTTTTAATAATATTTTTTATTTTATTTTATGTTTATATTCGTTAATTATGGCTGCTTGAATAGGTTTTGCAACACCATTAATAAGTGTAAAAGTGCAGTATTTACCGGTTCCTTTCCTCCGTCGATCGCCGTAATTTTTTTGTGTTTATATTCACATTTACATGTGTTTCCTATTGTTTCACTTGTTTGTGAAGTTTTTAGAGACCCTGTTTGATACAGTGACTATTTGTGTGTGGTATTTTGAAGTAATACGAATAAATGGATTATCCAAAATGCTCTTTTGATCAGTAAGTAAAAATATCGCAGCAAATTCTTACTTTGCAGACACACATTTTGCCCTAATTCGGGGATGATGTTGTATCTGGTTGTTAATGAACGAAGTTAAAACGTGTGTCTCTGCCTCACTTAACTCTTAATATTTTATACAAAAATTCTAAACTATTTTTTCGATACCGCCTTGTAACACTTTAAAATCCTCACTCGTTATTATTGTCAAAATTATTTATAAATACACATTATTCTACTACTTTTAAATTTGTGTCCTTTCATTTCGTATTTTATTATTTTTTTTATTATGTTACTTGTTAAAATTATTAATAGATACACTTATTTAACTCTTTCTTTGCAAAAAGTAGTTAAAACGTCTATTTCCCTCGCATGGTGCATGACCAAGCACACAACATATTAGCAAAATCTACCACTGGCACCCTGACTACAAAAGTATGATCGACCTTTTTCGGAGCTCTCACAAATCTGTTCCCCAGACCTGGCTTTTATACCCGACTAGTTCTTGTCAAACCTCGACCCTATGTTAAGATCGGTATTTAAAATCTACAATAAATTATCTAATTTTCTCTTCTTGTCTTGTATCTCACATATACACTACTCTACAAAAGCATGGAAATTTATATACTTCTTCTGTTTGAAAAGGTACAATATCTTTCGGGGATCGCAAGCGTTGTCCAATCTTCTCATGTGAACTAATCGTCCTGTTTTGTTTATAGTACCACGTATGTAGGGAAGGACAATACTAGCTAACGGTGGCTCCTTGTCATTCACCTTTCGCTGATTTGGATTACCACATTATAGCCATTCCCTCTCAGAGCTTCAGTCAATTTTGATTTTTTCGATGGTAAAGAGTCTTGATCAGAAATCAAAATGCTCTAAATACTAGTAAGTAAATAACCGATTTCTTTTGTGCTGGATGGCAGTAGAAATTTGCATTTAAGTATTTTATTTGTATGTTTCGGTTTTATATACACAAAATGTCCTATTGTACAAATTTCTTTTCTTTGAACAAATACACCTAGAAAGGGAAACATTCCATTAGATTCAGTCTGTATTCTACATCGAAATTGACCAAAATATATTCGGGATCCAATTAGATTGTCTTAAGTTTTTCTAAGACATCTGCATAGTTTTTTTTTAAACTATTTTTCTAGTAAATGGATTAGAAAATTCTCAAAGATATTTACCTATTTTGTATGTAGGGGAATCTATTACACTGACGATCGATCAAAATTATACTTTGTTCTTGTATATATTAGGAAGACCGTAGAACTTGAGAATCTTGGAGCTGCTTGGCTTTAATAATTTCTTCTGCTTTGGTGGTAGATTGGACGCGTTAATCCAATTAGTGATGTGTCTATCTATTCTACTTGTAGAGTGTGCCTGCTTATAGTTGTTGTTGTACAAAAGTCGCCATAGACAGAGCGAAAGACGTGGAAAAGGTACCTCTACTTTTGGGCAACAATACTTATAGAGATATGCAAGCAGACCCTAACATTAGAATAGAAAGACGCATCACTAACCTGATGCATGCATCCAGCCTACCACCAGAGGAGGAGAAATGATTAAAGCCAGGTAGCTTCGAGATCTACAGGATGTACGGTCACGCCAAGATACACAAGCACATAGTACCACTCCGACAGGCCGTCAATGCAATACACATACAAACTAGGTAAATATCTTTCAAATTTTCTTAATTAATTTACTGAAAAAACTGATTCTTTTATAAAAACTCTGCACACTTGGTGGAAAGACTTAAGGCAACCCAGCTGGACCCCCCTATATGTTTGTCAGTTTCGATGTAGAATAATTTTATATAAATTTTCCTATTAACGAATCAATCTCCATTATATCAGACATACTGGACCATAGAATCTTGATAATAACTTAATAAACTTAGTGGAAGCTTGCCCTAGATCTACTTATTTCATTTTTCAAGGAACTTTTTATGAACAAACTTCAGGTGCAGCTAAGGGATCTCCTCTATCACCTGTAGTAGCGAAAACCTTTTTGGAGGCCTTTGCTTTGACATACGCTCCACTAAAACCAAAACATGACTCAGATAAGTAAATAATACCTTTGGCCTTATGAGCAGGAAAGCCACCTTATATTTTTTTCGTATCTTAACCATTATCTACATCATAATGGGATTTGAATCTAATGGATCGATTCCCTTTCTAGATGTATTTGTTCAAATGAAAGAAAATGGTACATTAGAACACTCTAAATATAGAAAGCCGACTCATACAAATAGATACATAAACACAAATTCCCACCACCATCCGGAACAAAATAAAATTGATTTAAACTCGCTAGTATACAGGGCCATTTCGATTTCTGGTCAAAATACTCAAACATTGGGGACATCGAAACTTACCGAAGCTCTAAGAGAGAATAGCTATTGTACTGAAGATATTACGCGTTCAGTTAAAAGATACAGTTATCCAACTCCGCGAAAGGAAAATGATAATGAGCCACCGTCAGGTAGTGTTGTTTTTCCCTACCTACATGGCACTAAAGATAAAATTGGATGATTACTTCGGCAGTCCAGCTTACGTACAAGGTTCAATACACATAAGAATATTCTACAATGATTACGATCCTTGAAAGTTTTTGTACTTTTTCAACCCCAGTGGAGAAGTGAATATGGGAGGAACAGGAAGCTCAATATCCATTAGACTTAAGAAACATGAACGATGTATTAAAAATTAACACATTCTTCAATCTGCTTATATAATTTAGATCGAGACAGAATACAAGTGCGTCCAGTAAGAAATATTTTGATTATTTTTACATTATCATCGGCTTTACTCACAGTTTGTCTATAATTCTATTTGGAAATTTTTAAATAGTTGCCTTGGATACTGCTACTAAAATCTTTATAGTTCTAGGATTTCTGGTCTAGTGCGAAAACTTATCTCATAGGTAAACCAATAAGGTAATTCATTCACTCAAATCACCTTTTTAGTCCTTTAAAAAACAGAGCTTATTTTTTTAATAATGTATCCCGTGGTTTGTTATGCCAAATAAGTTCTTTATTTTTTTAACTTCTGGTCTATTACGCTCTCCATACTGAGCTGTTATCTAAGAAATATACTTAACGACAAATTGCATGAAGCCTTTAGTGTGTCGTTAAGATAAAAATCCTCGTAAGTCAGCGAGTACGCAAAAACTACTCTTTATCTTTTCGAGTAACGCGACTGCATGTCTAACTGGAAAATATGAATAAAATATACAAAGAGCACAAATTTCATAATTCGAGTTTTGACTTTATTACACTGATATGGGACTAAACAGCTCGCAGAAAGAAGAGACTATATTTCAGAGGTGATTTACAACTGACAATGATTTATTTTACGTATATACGACTTCAAGCTTTTACAATAGAAACAGAATGAATCCATTTGGCAATATGGCCATGTGGTCGGTTTTCACTTTCCTTAAGGAAAGCAGGAACGGAAGTAAGTCTGGAGTCAAAAAGTGAAACTGATAAAGCTTGTATCTTTTTACTTAACTTTTGAAAAAATATATTTATCTAAGGAAAATATATAATTTACTAGCATATTTTTCCTTTTTTCTTAAATCATAATAAATGTCTACAGAAAAATCGATACACCAAAATTTTTCCAATTTTTTTGAAGTAATGTGATTTTAAAACAGGTTAGACAATTTCGATCTATTTTTCGGAACATTAAAGCTTGGTAGATCTATACTTTGTTTATTTATTTAGATTATGCTGTTTTCAGTACAGTGTGTTCAAAGAACTAACGAAATTTTCTTCTAAAAAGTTCTTTTTTGGCATCATATTAATCATATTGTCAATATAACCAAATATATCCATTAGTATTTGATTTAAAACAACAGTCAATTTAAAAAAAATAATAAGAAATTTACTATTTTTTTCGGTTAGACAGGCAAATGTTAGACATTTGCCCAACAATTTGATGTATCCTACTTTAAAGCAAAGAATTTGAATGCTTCTTCAGAAATATATATCAGGGCAGGTATTTCACTATATTTCACAAGTCCAGTAGATTTTATTAAAATAGAATAGCAGGCTGTTGGTGGGAACATTGGTGCTATAGAAATAAACTTTAATTTTTTTAAGTGTTGTCAGTTAGTTGTCACAAAATGCATATTTATTTCAATGGTAAGCGAGATTGGAAAACTTTGTTATTGGATTTCGAATAATTTAAAATTAAAAATGCACATTGGAGAGTCTTTGAAAGACGTTTAGGCTAATCAGTATAGCAAAGAACCAGTGATTTGTTGCCAAAAATACTAACCGAAAACGGAGCAGGCCATCTCACTCAAGATAATCCATAATAATAGTCCATTATATTTTTCACTCACAACTATCATTTGTTTATTTGTTATAAGCAATTTAATGTAAAAAGTCCCGTTTTCTTTCGTGTTTGGCTTATATAAAATCAAGACTAATGAAGCAATTTTAATGTTGTAAGGAGATGAATTATGCAAAGTCAAATATAAAGTGGAAATATTATACAACAAAGATTATGTGAAAAACCCAAAAAATGCCTCCAAACATGATCACTTACAACCGAACTCCTAAACGTAGCCGAGTAGTAACAACTGAGGCAGCCCTAGGAGTAATAGAAATGCTCCGCACGCAAGTATTAATCTTTGATTTTAATTACTTCAGCAAGTACAGAAGCTATTTAATTTTTTTTTTGTTACTGGGGTAACTAAACCCGAGAAAACCGATTCTTTGTTGTATATTTCATGATAAATTTAACTATTTAGTACAAATAATAACTATATGCTTTATATACTTATTTATCAAACTTAATAGCAAAATAGGCCATGGAGCAAATCGTCCGATAGCAGCATTCCCGTTAATTTTTTGCGAAATGTAAGTAAAGAATCGGTTTTCTCGGACCCCGATATTAAAAAAAATAATGATAATAGCTTCTGCAGTTGCTGTAATAATTAAAGTTGAAGAGTTATACATTGCGTCTTGAGCATCTCTGTTACTAAGGTTCCCAACGGCTGTCGTGGGTTCCCCCGCTACTTTCCGGCATCCGCCCGATTCTGATCATGTTTGGACTCATGTTTCGCGTATTTCAAAGAATTTTAGCGCAAAATGAGGATATACGTTTTGAAGTATTATACCTCAATTTTCGATATCTTTTGCAGAATTAAAATCAGATCATCCACGACGAATCGAGGCGCGCAGAAAAATAGTGCCTTAACAAATTCAAATCGTAATTGTGCAAGAAGTGTTAATCCCACAGCGCCTGGTGTCTGTTTGCATAAAGTACATATTAATAACTGTTGGTTCACAAAGGGATTCCGCTATAACTTGAGAAATAACGGAGAAATGTATTTTTGGGGAAAAGCCTACTTTCTCCTTTCTTTCGAAGTTTTTTCTCCTGTTCCAACGACCCGATCAAGTAATTTTATTCTCTACAATTCATCTTCCTACTCTATTAAGATTGCTTCAGTTGTTTCGATTTTATTAACCAAAAACAAAGGAAAACGCAATTACTTGCATTAATTTGTTCATAACAAATATAAATAAATGATAGATAGAGTGAAAACCAAAATGGTTTCCGGTTATTACTTTCGTCACTAGAAAATCTCTATTTATTGGCCTAATTGCGGACATAGTGGACTCAACGAAGCCGGCCTTATCCCAAGCAACTGTTGGGCATGAAGAAATTCGCGCAGCCAGAGGTCTCATAATTACAAAGGGGTTTGTGCAGAAAAGGATACATAGGTTTGATTTACATGCTAGAAGAAGAGCCTGCTGTCCTCTTTTGCTAACTGGAGAGTAGCAATGTGTCTACTGAATTTATAGTTAATTTTTATTAGTCCAACGGTCGAACTTTGGTTTAAAGGGCGTTTCACGAACAATATCTGGAAGACCATATGGGTGTAACGGAATAGACTATATCAAAAGAATAGAGTATATAAATTCTTAATTGATTTTAAAGCGACATTTTTAATATGCAATAGTCGGTTTCTTATGACAAATGCTAAACATTGGTATTTCAAAGAACTTGTTAATGTAAAGCTATTCACTATGAATTTTTAAAAGTTTTTAAAAGCTAAACAATAGTTACCATTTAGATTGTACAGACTTATATAAACCTGTCCAGTTGCACTCGACGATACATTCCCTTTAAAAGTTTAAGGTTATCATATGGCCCTTTTCGTGGGAAGATTTCTTTGTCCGCCTTTATTTAAGTTAAAATTATAATAATTGAAAAATTTCATTTGGCTAGATTCAATTATATTAAATTGTCAATTTACTATGTTAAAAATACAATAGAATATTTTATAATAGAAGGCGTTTCAAAAATTCTATGTTTTTTTTTGGAAAGCATTGTTTCTCTTCAGAAAAGATTGGCCGAGAGGGTTTTTCTTTGCCTTTCTTTTTATTTTTTCGCCATGGTCTTTTTTATCCAGAATGCTGATAAGTTAGTTTGAGTTTTAGATATTTATATAGAAGGTACTTTTATTTTAGGCGACATCTATGAAATATTCATTAATTAAAAGTTCAGGACACGTCTATGACCACGCTTCGAGTTCAGCCAATAAAAAGCAGTCTTTGTCAAATTAGGTGTCGACCTTTTTTCTAATTTCTAAAACAAGAGTTAGTCTGTGTCAAAGTTCTAGTAGGTACGGTTGATTTTAAACTCTTCTTTTATGGTGGTTTATTCTGGTGTTTATAGAGGAGTAATTTTTATTACAATTTACAAGAGCAAATTTAATTAAGATTGGAGATTTTAATTCCATCATTTTCTAGATTTTAATTTAGGTTTAAAAATTTTTTTGTTATTAATTTTAAGTATTGTTTTTATACAGTAATTGGCATCCCTTAGTTTTGTTAATAGATATTTAAGTTGTTTTTGAAAACCAAATCTTTTAACTTAGACCACCTGTTAGTAAAAATATCTATATTCAAGAAGAAGATACAAACGTTGTTGCAGTTTACTTTTGTTCGAGATATAAGGGACCGCTAAATTGGTTATTTTTATTTAATTTATACTAACAATTATATTTAATAATATCGTAAATTATAATTTACGAAGAAGCCTACAGAATACCTTCGATTTTATGTATTATATCCTAGTTAATTTCAGTAATGTGACAGGGTAGCCCGCTACATTTCAAATAAATAAATAAATTTTAAAAATTATAGATATCTACTCTATAACCCTGTTACATAGAGGAAGAGTCGCATTTGGATATGGGGAGATGACTGTATGGTGGACGATAGTGCTTGACCCCACAAACCAAGTGTTATTCAGAAAATATTAAGGGAGAACGTAAAATGAACACGGATGGGGCAGAATGCATGTATTGCAAATTTGATGCAACATTCCAAACAGGATAGCGGATGTGCAATGAGTACGCGACGGCCTAACAGTTCATGATGTACTAATTAATTAGGGGTGTTTAGTATACTATGTATCGCAGTGATAAACTTAGATGTAAGACAAACAGAGAGACCGAGTCTGACTTCTATTTCCTAAAATATTGTAATAGCAACGGTCAAATTGCAGTACACTCTTTTTCTAATTTGAATCTTTGCTTTTTTACGTCCCTGATTTTCTGCTTATATATATATATATATATATATATATATATATATATATATATATATATATATATATATATATATATATATATATATATATATATATATATATATATATATATATATATATATATATATATATATATATATGAGTTCTTATTTCTTTTTTTTTTAATTAGCTATAGATAATGCTCTAAATTAAATACCGATGGATAAATTTGACTATATTAACGGATATATTAGATTCAAATTTCAAATTCCGAAAACCAGATTCAAATTCTTTAACCTGTTTTTAAAATACAGCTCTTTGAAAATAATGAAAAAATATGGTGTCTCGATTTCTTGAACCAGTTTATTTAAATGTTGCGATAGACAGACACTTTTTGATTATTTGTTTAAAGGATGACAAAAATTACCAAAAATATATTTTAATGTAAGCCAAAGCACTGAAACCGCACTGAATTATATCTAAGCGAGTCCTTATGGCACATATTCAAAGAATGAATGTCTATTCTTCGAATAAGCTTTACATATGAGAACGATTTTATGAACCAAAACTAAAATATTTGATCGAAAACGCTCCTCCAGATTTAGCCAACGAGGATCATTCAGGCACGGAATAATGTTATGGACATAGACATGCACACGAGACTTTAAAAATTGCTTGTATATGTTTAAAGTAGTGCATATCACTATACTATACTACAATAAAAGAGCTTAAAAGAAATCAGGAATCGATCAGCTTTACAGGGTCTTCCAAAAAGTCTCACACTCACATTTTTTAATAGAACACCAAGTAATTTTTTGGATTATGTGACAACTGTAATTTTCATCGTATTGTTAAACCTAGAAACATAAAAATTCGACAATTGCATGTGTACCAAAAAATCCATTTGCTAGTAATTCGTGTCATTTTTTCAGTTCTCATTCATGTTTGCAACAACCGGCTTGCGCGGATATTTTTGTTTTTAGAAGGTTATCTTGCACCAGCAACGTCCAGAAGGGCTGATAAAGGCTTAAATACGCAAATTTGTTGATTAAATACACAAGCATCTGCCAAATTTTAAACTTTTTAGCTTTACCAGTACTGAGATTCAAGCCCATCCTAAATCGACACTGGGAATTTAGAAGCAGTGGAAATAGAAAACGGTTTGAGATAGGGAATAATAAATTGCCCTTTTCTATCTCAACCGGATTTCCTTGTCCCCGACGTACAAAAAGAACTACTTATATTTAAACTGCTGTCGAAAAATGTATTTTAAAATAGAATCAATATTGTAACTTTGTTTAGATTGTAACTCTTCGAATCTGATTATGCCCATATTAGACCGAAACAAAAAAGCCAGTCTAAGCAGACTTCTAAAAATTTCTTTAACAAAAGCCAGTAAGTAAAACTAATATTGCGTATACAGGGTGTCCCTTGACATAAAACGGCATCGAATATTTTATGGCTCAGAGTTTTTTTAGGCATGTATTCTAAAATGCTTTGCTTTTGAGACATAGAGTGTTCAAAAGTAAAAAAAATCATTTTATTGGGATTTTAAAAATTGTTACGCCACAGTTGATTGTAATAGTGAGCCACCGGGTTGTAACTGTTTTTTAGATTAAGCCTTTAAAATTGCGTCATTTTTGTTGCCTGCCTTTTTTTCTTACTTCGTTTTCATTGCATGTCCCTGGACAACATAATAAAATACAAAAATTACCCAAATATTTATTACCTTAAAGGTAGAAAAACTTGGGATCCCCGTTTTCGCAGAGAGAATTAAGAAAAAACGCAAAACAAGATCCTAAATAATAAAGTAAATACAATCATATACATTAAGTACGGGGTGCTCCAATAATTGAGGACGTCGACTGTAGCTCGGGGACCGTTAGTGACAGAACTTAAGGGAAAACAATTGTAGGTAAATCGGTCTGAATAAATTACTGTAAATTATTTTTATGATCGAAAGTTGGCCGCTAAGAGGGTAACAGAAACACCAAAGTGTAAATCGCAATTTTTTTATTAAATTTCTATAATTGAGGTTTGTTAAAAATATAGGCATTGCATTATTTAAACAATTTCGCACTCTTTTGCTTCAGACTATTTTTGTCTATTTGCAAATATAAAGTGGTAGGGGAAAGTCAAACATTTTTACTTTCAAATGTAGATATTTCTGTTTTGGATGAACCGATTCTATTCAATTTGGTGTCGAAAAAAGTGCCTCTTGTGCTCCACTCGTGGAGCTATAAACTGTACCGTAATGACTTTATTAGTGGACACTAGATGGCGTTGTTTTAGACTTCGCCAAATAATGCTTTGACTTTTGTCATAATTTATTTGGCAGTTATGAAAAGCATTGAATAGTGAAATAAAAAATCCCGATCCTCATTTAAGTTGATGATAGCCTCTCGAATCCGAAACGTCGGATTGGAAAATTAACGTTGCCGTTTTGTAGAGGAGAAAAAGTGATTGTGACAAAGTGAAAATTATTTTCGTGTCTCATTTCAATTGATCTAAAATTTTAGGAAAACCAGAATACTGGAAAAAACAATGCCCCTCTCCTGGCCGATTTACATATAAGTAATTTTGTCCTTAAGTTATGTCATTAACGGTTCCTGAGCTACTGCTGGCCTCCTCTATTATTGGACCACCCTGTACATCAACACTGCGCTACAATAATTATTGTTGAAAATGACTTTCTCCAGCCATTACGAATAGTTTCAAATTCACGTATTATTTTATTTCTAAAATTATGTGCTCACTAGTGTTGTGTACACTAGATATTTGAAAAACCCCCATAGTTGGGGGTTCCCATAGTAAGAAATCCAGGCGATTTAAGTCAGGTGATCAAGGCTCCCTGAATAATGAATGTAGGAATAATGGTTAACAATTATTACGGTAGCGTTATTTTAATAATAGATGTAGTTATTAATTAGGTTTGTATTTAGCGTTTATTTTAACTACTAGATTCTTACTTTTATCACAATAAACGTGTTGATAAATTTTATGATTTTATGATGTTGTCCAGAGGCCTGCAGTGAAGAGGTTTTTATTTTTTTTTTAGAAAACGAAATATGATATGATAAAAAAGAAAGTTGGAAAAAAGTTGAAATTTTCAATACATTTTCCTATAAATGTCATTTACGCTCCCCACCCGGATGCCATCGAAATGAATAAGTATAATATCATTCCATTCGAAAAAGCCCCTTATCACTACAAATTTGCAAAGTTCCATGCAAATCTCCGAAACTTGTTTTAAATAATTAATAATAAGCCGATTTTCTTTAATGCTTCATCAACTAAAAAGCGAAGCAATTTAAGACATATGTTTACAGGAACTTTTAGTAATAAATAAACCAAAAACGAACTTTTTCAATATGTACACTATAACTGCCTCACAAATGGTTTAAAATAAAAAGAGAATAAAAATGTCAAATATAAAATATATATAAAATATTATACAAGATATTTTTTTAAAGGAACACCCTGTATATTATATATTCATAAAATGGACCGCTTCGTACCGAGTATAATTATAGCAAGTTCTCTAAGAATTCTTCCAATTCTATATGTAGGACCTTTTACATATGGTAAGATTACTTTTTGCCTTCCAGGTTCATAATGTTTGGTATTCGTTGTTCGGCAAACCTGTAATGTCATCCACATAACGGATCCATAACCACGCTTTCTCAAGAACTTCTTTTTTGAAGTATATCATAAATAAATTCGTAACTACTGGTGATAATGAGGACCCCATTGGAGAACCATCTATTTGTTTATAAATTTGCCCATTAAATGAAAAATAAGCTTTTTTAAGGCAATGCTCCGAGAACTATATTATATGTCTCAGGAAATCCTCGGTCACAGCAATCCTGTTCAATGTCGATTGGAATACTAGGATCGATACTGTAATCATCTTTTTCAAAAACGATGTCGGTATAATTCGAATAAAATGCTCCGAGTTTAGCACAAATGAATCACCTTTTTCGACAGTTGGTTCTTTGGACTTCTTTATTTCTGGTAAACCATAGAGTTTAGGACATCTACTCGACTTTTCCCGTGGTATGATTTTCTGTTGCATTTCGTGGATTATTGGTAAAATTGTTATTTTATTTTAGTTGTTTTTTTCTGGGTTGGTAGTTGGGTCCCTTGGAACTGGCTTATAACAATTGACTTGTAGGATATTCTGCGTTTTTGTATGTAGTCTTGGGTGTTCATAACTACGTTTGCATTTTGCGTATAAAAAGTGCAGGATATGCTATAAAATAATTGTAATAAGCCTATCCCAAGGAACACTATTATGCACCTAGAAAAAACAATTAAATGCTAAATAAAAAAACAACAAAATAAAACAAAAAGTTCACAAATAAACCCCGAAATACAACAGAAAATCAAACCACCGGAAAAGTCGAGCAGAAATCCTAAACTCTACGGCTTACCAAAAATATACAAACCAGTTGCGGCCATAAGACCTAGCGTTAGTGGTGTTAATTCGCAGCTACAAAAACTGAAAAAATATCTTGCCGAAATTATGCAAACAACTTTAAAAAAAACTCATTCAATTGTAAAACAATCAGAGCATGACACTCGAATTATACGTTCTTGAAGAAGAGAATATCATAGCAAGCCTAGTTGTCAAGTCATTGTATCCTAGTATTCCAATCGACGAAGCACTGGAAAGGAGCGCTACGAACGAGGCACAATATTACAATTCTCGGAGCATTGCCCTAAAAATACTTATTTTTCATTTAACGGGCAAATGTATAAACTAACAGATGATGCTCCAACGATGTCCTCACTATAACCAGTAGTCGCGAATTGATTTATGATATACTTCGAGGAAGAAGCTCTTGAGAAAGCAAGGTTGAAACCCAGGTTATAGATTCGTTATATGATGGACGTATTTATTATATGGCAGCGTGGTAATGTGTAAGTTATACGTATACAATATGTTTCTCTTCTAGCTTAACCAGCAGTGTGGATGGCAATATATGAGGAAAATTATGCACTTGTCATTAAGGAATACCCTGTATTTCTCCTTTAATTTGCCTAAATTACATTATAAAAACACCTTTTTTGTTGAAAATGATTAGCTGACTTTTGTTCTGGTGAAACCAGACAGTGAAATCGTTTATTAAGTCATAAATTCAGCTCGGAACATTTATCATTTAGTCAAAATGAAGATCGATATCTCTGCGAATCTGATTAAAGCAGATTTCACAATGGCCGTTTCATAATTACGAATTCTCTAACAAATGTTACTAAGCTTTTAAATGCTTTGGAGCACAGGAAATACATTACCATCTTTGACTAATTAACAAACTAGTAGGAACTTTGATGGCCTATTACGCTAGATTAGAGCTAAAGGGTTGCATTAATATTTAAAGGCCGTCGTTCATTTAATAGCAAACGAACTACTGCTTTAACAAACACGCACGCTGCACGCAATGAAACTTATTTCCTGCATCAGACCGTAATCACTATAATTTCGTGTAATGAGGGTACTTATTTAAGAAGCCTGTGATTTGCTTTAAACATTCATTGAAAAAATAATTTTAAGGAAATTACATCGAAGAGTGGTAAACTAATTATCTACTTATTTATTAATTGATAAAACGATCTGGTTTATCGTTATCACTACTTTTGCCATACAGATCTTGGAAACGTTCTAGAAACGGAAGAATTGTGAAGATTTTGAGTATCAGTTAAAGCTACTAAAATAATTTTCTATAAAACTGATAATTTTAATAATAAATAAGCTTTTTGTCAGACATTAAAAAATAAACTTTTGTTTTAATAAATTTTTGTGTAAGTTAATAATGAATGAACTCAGAGGTATGCTAGTTATGTTAATTCGGGGTAACTTCGATTTTAAACAGTAAACAACTAAAATATGTATCATAGATTTTAATATATTCCTGGTGTCCGGAAAATACATGTACAACCTTTAGTGACAGATTGCTTGCGTCAAAATTGGACGATTTGAGCCAACTTACCTATATACGAAATTTCTTCATTAGGGGCGTCAAAGGTATAAAGGTATTTAAAAAAAATAGTTTTTGTTAAATTTTTTAAATTTCTTGGAAACGGGCTAATTGATTTTAACGATTTTTGGTATATGGTCTAATACTATAAAATAACGTTTTCTAATTGTATAGCTAGCTATAATAAACTGGAAGTGGTATAAAAGTTACGACCAATCTAAAGGTACGTTCTTATTTTTTAGAAATTTTTTTCCTTCTTGAAAATTTTTCGTAGGATGAAGAGCAGTTTTGCCAAAATTTTCAATTACTTGCAGACACTAAATACTGCAATAAAGTAATGGGCAAATGTGTTATAAGAGATTTATTTTAAAAAATGGAAAAAACTAAGTAAGAAGAAAACATTAATTAAGCAGATGTGCAAACGTGGTCTCCATTTTGCTCAATATACTTTGTAAAACTTTAAAAAATGAAATTGGACTTTATCTAATGTCTGAGGGTCTGAGGATTATTAACTCCGGGGAATATGGGGGCTAACTTGATGGTGCATCATTACCTCTTTCAATCTACCTATTGGGATATTGGTTATGCAGATATTGCCGACCAGCGGAAATATAAGGTGAGGCACCATCGTGCATCTACCATATTTCTTGTCGAAGCAAAAGGAGCACATTTACTCGAAGAATTGGCAGCGTATTTTGGAAGACATTTAAATAGGTATTTCCATTTAATCTTTCTAGAATCTCCATAGAACCGATAAAATTGCGATCAATAATACTTGCCCATATATTTTTATTTTAACTCATGCCGAATTCTTTTGTTTTAAATAATTAAATTAAATGAATAAATTGGCAAAATATGAGGTGCCTGGGAGGATCAATCGGACATGATACGGATACCATAATAGCTCTTTCAAAATATCGTTTACTCTAGTTCTAGGAATTGCCCAACTCACGTTATATGCGGCGGATTCTAACACTTGGTTCTTCTTCAACCATTTCCAAAACTGCCTCTTTATTTTCGATAGTTCGAGTTGTTCGCCTACGACCCCTGCCTTGAAAATGTCTCCCAAAGCTGCCCGTTTGCCGATGATGGCGTTCAATATTACCAAGTATTTGGTGATTTGGCACTCGACGGTTTGGATATTTCTCCATGTTTCTCCAATTAGCACGTTTCCAAGAAATTTAAGAAGAAAAATTTTTTTTTTTTATTTTAATTCCTCTGCAGTCAAAACCGAGCAACTTTGTATATAGGTAAGTTGGCTTAAATCGCCCTATTTTGATGTCAGCATTCTGTCAATAAACATTGTAGACGTATTTTCCGGATACCCTGTATATATTAAGTTGTTTTGTTGGTTTACGACTGACACAACCGAGATGGATAATATAAATGGCAAAAAATATTAAAAACTAATTTGCATATGATTTTATTACTCTTAAAGGAAATTGATTTGCCAGTGTCGGGTATGTAGGCCAATAATGCTTTGTATTCGTTAAATTTACTAAAATAAATGAACAATGAAAAGCATATTTCTATAATTTCAATATTTTGGCCCTAAGAGAAGGATGTTTTTTGGATCATTATCATTTCATGATATTCGTCTTGTGGGTACTCAATTGTACTGTCATCATTTGGATTCAAAGAAAAAATTAGAGGCTCTATTTTCTCAAAGAGCACCAAGTAGCCATATTTTTTTCTCTTCCTTAATTACATCCTTTACACTTTTTGCAAACTTTTGGGAATGGACTTTGTTTAAAACCTTTCAAAAAAAGGTTTAACATCCTCCAATTTTAGCTTTATTTTTGTTTAAAAAAAAAATCTGTCAATAAATATCTGCTTATTTCAAGGTATGTACTTTTATAGTGTTGAATATAAATATGTTTTAACGTGGTAATATTGTTTTATATACAGTGTGTCTCTTAAATATTAATTTCTGTATTTTTTGTATTATCGTTAACCTTCTGGTGGTATGGAAAGTACTGGAAACTGGAGTATTAGGAAGTATTAGAAACCAGGTTGATATATATGATTTGCAAATCTGTATATCGCTATAAAGCACTTTAAATTTCCTACTAGCTGGCCCAGCACACCTTGCTCGGCCTTATCCATTAGATGGCGCGATGAGTTTCCAGTGGAATGATAAGAATATGGGGCGCATTCACTACATCGTCCAGAAATGTTATTGAAGAAAAATCTATTCGTTTTATAGAAAAAATGCGCAATAAAGCAATACAAAAAAATAGTGTTCAAAAGGTCGCGGTAACCAGTCGACCATTTGAAAACAAAAATCATGTAAATTGGTGTAGTACAACTCTCTCCCAAACTTGCTAAAAAATCTAGCTTAGCGTTTGAAATATATAGATAGAATTTAGACTGTAAACACTTATTTAAGCTTCTTATCAACATTTTTCATCTACTGCTGAATATATGCTTTTGCAGTACACAGGGTATAATTTGTTTGTCTTGGCTACATGAGACCTACAGCTGGATTCAGAAGGACGCTCTTAAAGAGGTAGTTTTAACGTATAACTGATGGCGTACGCGAATAGCTACCCATTAGGTGGCAAAAATATCGCCAAATCATTATTTTAGAGAGGGTTTTAGAGTATTGCTGTTGGAACGCGCCACCGCCTACTTTTCAGATGGCGAAAACATTAGAGTTATGTCACCTTTGTAATCGAACCGGGAGGCATATCGTACTAAGTGTAAAGTTACCCACCTTTCTGACGGTAAGAACAAATATTTCCGAGTCACCATTTTTCTACTTATATTTAAACGATATGAATATATTGCCGAATTTGAGTTTGAAGCTGGGTTATAGTGAAAGGCAATGATAGTTATTTTAGTTTTGAAACCCCGGTTTCTACCCTTTTTCTGATGAAAATAGCATTAAATGTACTCGTTTTAGAATCAAAACATTAATAACCACAATCATTTCACTTTGCATATAGCTTTTAAAATTAAACATGTATATCATAGTTCAATTAATTATGATTAGTAACTGCTATAAGTTAACATGTTTCAGTTTTCTAATTCGATTTGGCCACTTTACCTTTCTTAACCCTGACCCTTTAATTATGGAATAAAAAAGAATTTGCCTACTTTAATAACCCATTATCGTAGGTTAGTGCTTTCATAAATATTTAAAACTTGCTTTTCCCCTAACTATCGTTATAACAAACGCACACGCTATATGCGATGAAAGTTATTTAGTACCTTAAGCTTTAATGAGAACAGAACGGTAAGTCTGTACAGATAATTTATGCCTTTTCGGGCATCTTATGCTTCGCTCCCAATGTTATAACTTTAGAAGTAAGCGCTTAAACCAGGATAATGGCTTCCAATCTACTTAAAATCATCTATTTAAAAAATAGGTTAATAGTTTTTAATTAGGTTTTTATTTATTTAATTAACGTTCTTCGAATGCTTATGTCCCTGCTTATGATGTGTAGCCACAATCATAATTATAATTACATTACAAAAAAAAATACTATATAATTTTGTATTTAAACTAAAAAAACAGATAAAGAAGAAATAAGTAAACTTTAATTTCTTAAATAAATTAATGTATTTTAGGGATTTTACTACTGTGAGGAAACTGTTACGAGAACCAGGGTTGGGGTCACCAATTCGGCCTCCTGCATAATGAGAATACTTTATAACGATGTACAGGTTGTCCCATTTTCGTAGGTTTTAAGGGGGTTCCTCGCTTATGAGTAGAGATAGAGAAAAGCGATTTTCGCGACACCATGCTACTTTTTTCTGAAACTAAAGATGCCATTAACTTTGTGTAACTGTGCTACAGGGTGATTTTGAAAAATTGTCGTTTTCAGGCACCACCTGTATCTCGGTTATTTTAAAAGTTATTGTAAATATAAAAACAGGTCTTTATAGAATTTTTTTCCGAAGAATCCAGCCTTGTATTCAGATTTTTCCAAAGGTCATACTTTTTAAGATATTGACATAACTTGTCTTATTTTAAATGGGATACCCTATATATTTTTCTCTTATGATATCAGGCTCACTGAACGCTTTAAATAGGTATCATAGTCCATATTTATCTTCATAAATAACGCCGCAAGCATTTTTAAATTTTCTTGCTTAGGCGGCCTTCGTATCGCCGAGAGCAAAATCCTCGCGCTGCTAGGTCATCACAGTGTGTTATCATTCCGATCTTATACTTAACTGCTGTTTTCTATTATTATTATTGTGGTATTGTTTATTGTTGTTTATGTTATTGCTGTTCTTGTTATTACTGTTACATTGATTATTAATATGGCTCAGAACCAGAAATTTGAATATTTTGAAAAATATGATATGAATAATTGCTTCATATTGTCTAATAAAAACGCCGATCAGGCTGCAGAGCTTTATCATAACAGGTTAGTTATCTTTTATAACCGAAATATGTATTTTGGAATTTATTTTTGCGTTCATTTTGTTAAAGATATCCTGAAAGAAAACAACCCCATAAAAGAATATTTAAAAAAAATCAATCAAATCCACGACAATATAGGTCTGTTTGTAAGCCTTGACCACAAGCCTATAAAAAAGAGAACAAGTAATCTGAGGTCAATGTCTTAGCTCTTATTTAAGCAAATCTGGAAACATCATATCGAAAAATATGAAAAGATATAGGGGTACCCGAAACTACAGTGCGAAGAATCTTAAAAAAACATATATCCATGGCCGCCAACGTAAAAAAAATGAAAAATTAATTTTGCGGCGTTATTTAAGAAAATAAACATAGGCTATTATATATATTTTTAAGCCGTTTAGTGATCCTGATATCATAAGAGAAAAATATATAGAAAGTCCGATTTAAAAGAAGAAAAGTTATTTCAATATCTCAAAAAGTATGACCATTGAAAAAAATCTGAGTACGTCACTGGATTTTACGAAAAAAAGGTCTATAAAGACCCGTTTTCACATTTCCAATAACTTTTAAAATAACCGAGATACAGGGGAATGCCTGAAAACGACAAATTGTCAAAATCACCCTGTAGCACAGGAACTATGACGGTTGGCTAAGATCTATTTGTGGCATCTTTAGTTTCAGGAAAAAATAGCATGGTGTCGCGAAAACCGAATCTCTCTATCTCTACTCATTGCAGAGTCGTAGATCTTCAGCTTTTGTCAAGTAACCGTAGATAAGTCGAGGGTATCTAGTTTATAATAATTATAATAGTAGAATTGTTATGAGCTTTCTTCTATTCATCAGTGGGAGGTCTGTGTGTCTTGGCAATTGTTGAATTCTTGATACTTTGTTGTTTGTCTAGTTCTAGTTATTTGTTTATGATATGTTGTATTATTGTAGGTATTTGTATTTCCTGTGTAGGCAGATTTAAAGTTAAGGCTTCTTTAGCAGCTTGGTCTGCTTTTTTACTTCCCTCGTAAAAGGGAAGTATTGTAATCGTGAAAAAAATTCTAGATATTTTCTGATCTTTACGTGTCAGGATCCCTAGCTACTGGAAAACATATTTTCTCAATTCCGTTGGTATGTGTCTGTTTGTCTGTCGGTGCGTCTGTTTACGGCATAGCTTATCAGATTAATTTCAAATTTTGGTCGAAAATCAACAGTTACATGGGACTGACCTGGTAACATTTTGGTAAAAATCCAATATCTCAAAATAAAATGGCGGCCTAGTCAAATGTTAAAAAAAAATATTAATAAAAGACTACTTATCCAATTTACCTCAAATTTAGCACAAAAATCAAGTATTACATTGTAATCCACTAGTGAAATGTTGGCACGAGTCCAACATAACGAAACAAAATGGCGGCTTAAATTTAGCCTAAAGAACCGACTTAATACATTTAAAAAAATTTTTAAATTTTGTGCAAGAAATAATTATTGTAGTATAGAGATGAACTGGTAAAACTGTGGTACGAATTCAAGAAAATTCCAGGTAAAATGTTGAAACGAATCCATTATGATGGAACAAAATGGCGCACAATAAAAATTTGAAAAGACAATATACTAGATGACCAAAGTGAGGAACTAAATTGGGTTACACTTACTATTCCTAATAAAAGGATTTTTATTTCTAGGAATCCTAATACAGTAATGCGTACAAATAATAATGATTTTGATATTTTTGTAGAAGAGTTGTTGGTAGACAGCATGTGTGCTTTGTGCCAATGGATTTAGTTTACATGTTTATGGGCATCGAAGCCACTGACTTGGTGCGTAAAATTGTAGTTTTATTTTCTATGATAGAACAGCTCACATCATGAACATATTTAGAGGCACCTGTATATAAGGTTATACATTCAAATATCACTTGAGGGTTTCAAATATTTTATACTGGCACTTTTTTAGTTGAAATTGAAGCCGTAGATTAGTAATAAATTAATTATTTTTTAATTAGTAATAAATTAATTATTTTTAATATGGACGATGAAAGCTATTACGATGTTTTTACATATAGTATATGTGTTGCATATTTGTCAGAATTAAAAAAATTAGTCCATGACTTAACTGCCTTCCAACCAAATTTATTCTTGTGTAAAAATATGATATTTGTTATGAGCGTTTTTTACGCTTAAAAATAACAGTGTATTTGTAGAATGGAAAAAGTTTTCTCTTAAGAGCACTAAAAATCAAATTATGCTCATAAACAAAATGGTGATTATAACAAAAAATACGCCATTGGTTCTGAAAGAGATTACTTGTAGAAAGTAAATAAAAAAGCCATGTCTGTATTTAAAGTAGAAAATTAGATAATCCGATTTAAAATCTGACTACACCTTAAAAATGTCTACAAAAGTTTTTAAAAATGCAGCATTTAATTTTTTTTCCTGAATATGAAAACAACAAATAGCTAAAAATTTTACACAGTGACCGCTATTTTTATAACAAAATCGTCCAAAGCTAGAACTTTCTTTCTTTACACTGTATCAGTATCAGTGAAGCCATCTATTTAAATCAAAATGATCAAATAAAAAGATTAGTATCTGTTTATGTCATTATATAAAACAACTAAAAATTATTCCATTAAATACTGATACAGAATAAATTTTAATTTAATTTTCTATTGCTATAAACGGTTCGGAGGTTCTCGTCAAAACGGTGGCTCAGACAAAATGAATCTTTGTTCCCTTACAAAAGTAATAATTACGAAAAGCTGCAAAAAGTAGAACATCAAATTAAAAATGTTCCCAAAGGAAAATAGAGTTAGAAATTCTTATTGCGGACTCAGAAATTTAATACAACGGTAACAAAGTTTAGGCGAAACTCGATGCAGTAACATGACGTCGCAAAAAGCTTCAGTCGTCGGAGAAATGTTGGAAGCTTTTAATTGAATAAAAACTGAAGTCCCTGGTATTATTTAGTAGTCGCTTAGGCGCCTCAATTTTAATGTTATGAATGGTTTTCTTTATTGACTCGTTATTGCATTAATAAAGGTATAAAGCAAACATATCGGGTGACAACGAAATTAGTTTCCAACCTGTTATTTTCTTTGAAAGTAACAAGAGTTAAAATTTTTAGCGTTTGCCTTGCTAACATGAGATTTTTTTTCTTGAACTGGAAGCGTTATCAAAATTGCTTCTGTAAATGGAATACACTGCGTATATTTCAAATTTTATTTTTTTTCTAGAAAATGGTAACACAAAATGTCATATTAATCATCAATTTTTTCTTTTTACTAAAGAACAAATTAATATAGAAAATATTAACTGTGATATATTAAGCTTATAATCCACTAACTATTAAAATGCACCACACATAGCTATGAACAAGTGTCAGGTTCCACCCTGTACGATGTAAAAGACAACTTTATCTTTTAAATGTTATGTCTTGATATTTAGAGAATATAAACTATTAGGTGATGGTGCCCTTTGTAAGCAAATTTATCACATAATTTCTTAGCTAGGTTCGTTTAATAAAAAATTAAAATGGCGAAAGTTATACGCCATTCTTTCTTACATACACGTTGCCATATAATGAAAATCTCATCCACATAACGAATTCATAATTTGACCTTCAAACTTGCTTTCTCAAGAGCTTCTTTCTCGAACTATGCCATAATGCTACTACTGGTGATAACGACGACCCCATTGGAGCACCATCTGTTTGTTTGTACATTGGCCCGTTAAATGAAAAATAAGTATTTTGAAGGCAATGCTGGCGAGAGTGGTATTATATGTGCCTGGAAATGCTTGTTAGCACCATAGAGAAAGCTATCAATTCACAGAGATCCCGAACAACGAATATCAAAAATTATGAACCGGGAAGGCAACAAGTAGCCTTACCATATGTAAAGGGCACAACAGACAAAATCGAAAGAATTCTTAGGAAACACAACATTACACAAGCCATAAACAACCACAGTTAAGCTACTTGGAAACTCAAAAGACAAAAACAAATTAGAAAACCAGGGAGTATACAGCATTTCGTGCCAGGACTGTGAAAAGCCGTACCTGGGGCAAACTAACCGGCGAATATCAGCGAGAATAAAAGAGAATAAACACAGCATCAGAAACAAAGACCTCGGACCTATTCCGACATCATCTGGAAACCGGCTACAAAATAAATTTCGGGTGTAGGGAGGTTGCCAATATAGAGCAGTATAAAACCAGAATACTCCGAGAAGTCATAGAAATAGAAAAACAAGGCAATTTAAATAAAAGGGACGAATCATTGAAACTACCAACAGTATGGATGACAATAATCAACAAATCAAAAATCGCAAAAAGTCAAGCGAAATTAGCGCAACTACAACAGCAATATACTAGAAACATAAATAACGGCCAAGTGCCGCTCAAATTTAATCTTTGGCCCAGGATGTTTTTAACGGGAGCTCGTAGAAAAACCTTGTTTCCAAACTTTTGGGGATGTTTTTTCCCATACTCGCGTGACTACTAAGCTTGTTTCACTTCCCGCATTTGTTGGAAGAGAATCTATTCGACTTTATCTTTCATGAAATAGAACATCATTAAGTTAATAATACTATACTCCCTTACATTCTATATATTTTTCAGGGGCGTGCAGTCCATGGAAGCAAGGGAAGAAAAAAAAATTACAAAACTTCTTCTAAAATGTAATTTTTGAAATAGGAAACCATTAATTTAGTTTATATAAAAAATGCTAAAATATTATAATAAATATATTTTTTTTCATGCCCATAATAAATGCGGCCTTGACTCCACAATTAAAAATCGAATAGAACCTATGCGGGCCGCTAGCTTCTCTGCAGCCAAGTCCTGTATGCTTGATTTCCTGTGAATCAAGTCAGAGGTTATTGAACTTTCCAACGGCTGTTTGCAATTTTTGCATTTCAGTCGCGTGCTTTGAGTGGAAGCGGAAGCTATAGTTGCAGTAGGTTCTTTGTTAGAACGGCTATTCGTGTGTTGTGTGATATGTACGTCGCGTCGTGCATAGTGCGATATGGAAGACAATAATACGGACGTGGATATGTAAATACCGTCAACTTCGGTTATCGGTAATAACGTTGAAAATGTTGGAGAATTTAGTAAGAAGAGTGTGTGTGAATGTGTGGTGTGTGTCTTAATAATAAAGAGATTTTCAACTTCTCTGATAAGCATTAAATAATTTTCAAAAGAAGGGCCAAACCACCTATGAAAAATTTAACCACAAAAATGAAAAACTGTATTAGACATTTTTATCCGGAAAAACAATACGAACAATTTAAATGGCTAACAGGGTGTGAAAATATAAGTAAATTATTTTGTTGGCCATGTTTACTTTTTGAAAATGAAAAAGTCTCTGAAATAAAACTGGTTTTTCCGATTTAAACAATTTCCATAAAGCTGTAAAAAGACACATTATGTCCAAAGCGCATTTGCAGGCCGTCATAAAAGAAAAAGTCTTCGGCAAAACCAGAATTTGAACACGCCCTTAATAAACAGTTGGAAATTAGTCACCGCCAACACAATGAACTAGTCGATAAAAACAGGAAAATATTAAGAAGTGTTGGTTTTCTCGGACAGCACGAATTGGGATTTAGAGGTCATGACGAAACAAGGGTTTCTTCAAATAGAGGAAGTTTTCAAGATTTACTTAGTTTAATGGCGAAATATGATGATTGCTTAAAAAATCATTTCGAATCCAGAATGATTTAATTTCCGCTGTTGCAACCATTATTCTAAAAATAATTAAGCAGGAGATTGGCGAGGCGCGGTTCATTGCTATTGTTCTGGACGAAACAACTGATATCACTAATTTTAGCCAATTATCTATAGGAATAAGCTACGTTAAAACAGACGGAAGTATTCAAGAGCAATTTTTAGGTTTTAAGAATGTGTCCAAAAATCGTACAGCAGATGCATTATATACCGTAGTTTATAACGTTACTGAAGAAATTAATGGAGAGAAAAAATTAGTTGTTGATGGAGCTATGATGGAGCTGCAGTGATGAAACTTTCCCAAGTGCTCTATTTGTGCATTGTTTTGCTCATAAATTAAATTTAGTTGTATCCCAGTCCATCAATCACATTAAAGAGTGTAAAGTATTTTTCGTTACTATAAGCGGCATAGCTGCTTTTTTTTCCAAGTCAACAAAACGTACACAAGCTTTGGACTCCATTGTTCACAAGCGATTGCCGAAAGTAGATCCTACTAGGTAGAACTACAATGGAAGACTTGTATTAACAGTATCTGAAAATCGTGAATCACTAATTGAACTATTTGAGAATATAATAGAAAATAATGAAACGTGGGACTCAGAAGCAGTAAATAGTTCTAGAGGGTTTTTGGACTGTCTGAATTTGTTGAACATATTTTCAGAAATATTTCCATTCTCGGGCAATGTTTTAATATATTACAAACTAAAAAAAATGATATTGCTTTTTGCCTAAAAAAAGTGGATGATTTTAAATCCATGTTAAGCCAAAAACGAGATGACTTTGACTTATTTTGGGAGAAAACGATGACGTTAAATGTAGAGCCACAAGCCAAACGTCTTCGAACAGACAATGTGGAAGATGTTCAAACATCATACAGGCTCTTTTATGAAATAATCGGCCAAATTCAGCAACAAATAAACTATAGATTTAACGGTTTAAATGATTTTAAATTCCTCGAGCTCTTCAGATTTGATGCATTTAAAGGAAAAACTTTTCCAGAAGATGCGTTTAAATCTCTTCTTCTTCATTATGGCCACTTCTTCGACCGAGTGGTATTGCGATCTGAACTAAAAGTGATTACGAAACTGATGACGCAAAAATAACGCTAAGGAACTAATGCAATTTTTAAAAGACAAGGAGCTGGAAGATGCCTACACCGAAGTGTCGAAATTGTGTGAATTAGTATTGACAATACCTGCCACAAGTTCATCAGTAGATCCCAATTTTTCAACACTTAAACGTATAAAAAATTTCGTGACAAATTCAACGGAGCGGGAGAGACATACATCGCCGTTGTCCATTGAAAATAAACTTCTGCAAAATATGTCGGAACATCGACGTTTTGACGAAATTGCAAAAAATGATCGAAGAATCGAATTACATTACAAATAGGTAAGTTTCTAAAAATTGCTTCCCTTTCTTAAAATTTCATCGCACGCCCCTGATATTTTTATTTATAAAACAGAACTATGAATTTTTTCTAAGGCCTGGAAAAATCTTTCTTTTCGCCGATTGCTACGATTGTTCCTCCAAAGAGTCTCAATGACTTACGCCCTATCAGTATTCTACCCAAATTACTAAAGGTTTGAGAGAGGATCTTGGACAATCAGATTAGAGAATATATAAAGTTTTTCAGTTTGTTACCACCCTTTCAATCTTGTTTTCAGAGATGTTAGCTGTGAAATGTGCCACGCCCAAAATGGCTATTTTTATGATGTTAATTATCCATAGCTTTGGAGCGTTTTTAATACTTAGGGGAAATAATATGAATTTATAAGATTTTAAATATATTTTTTGTTCTTAAAAAACAGTTATGTACCTATATCTTAAAGTTAATTTCGATTCGATTCGATTGATACAAAACTGCTTCCGCCTCCGATGATTCGAGCGCACTAATTTACATTAATTCTGTAACAAACGAACAAGCGTCTGCAGCCTGCAGCAGCAGTTTATGCTGCTCTCATCTCTATTTGGCTTAGCAACTATCGTAAACAAATCTAAGCGCTAAAGCCAGCATGCGGGGGCAGTCTGATGCGGAATTTGTTACTGCTGCTCAACGGGTCGCTCTTATGAAAAGGTGTTCAGCGCGCTACGTTTTTAAGTCATAATTATTTTTTGAGTATATAAAGCACTAGTTTTGATAGAAAATAATGGTATAATTAAGTAAACAATGTAAATTTATATAAAACATACTACAATTTTATAATAAAAATATAGGTTATAAAATGCTTAATATTTTAAAAATATTTTTATTTTTAAGTAAATTGATTGGAAAATGTAAGTGAAGCGGTGCTTTAACCGCGTCCCTTGGTGAACCGCCACTGATCTGTAGTTATTTAACTTGCAAGGCACATTCTACAAATGTACATAGTGAACCTTCTGGTTTCAGGGCAGTTTTTGTTCTCTCATGGCTTGCTCCTCGGACCTTATACCTCAGTTTTTTTTTTACTTTGTATACATTTCTATTGATCGCCAGTTTAAGGTACGTCAGTGTATGCCAGTATGACGATCTTACACAAGAATATCTGACTTTTCAGCCAGAGGACATTTGTGATGTAAATGATAGGATAATGTGCGATCTTGCTAGTTGAAACAGATCTCAGATTCACAGATCATGGTAATACATATATTAGATAGATCTTCATCAACCTTAAATTAGTATGCAGGGAAAAGTATATTTTAAATAGGTCTTTAAAAAACTTGTGTAATTGTCACGTCTTATCACAAATTAGGGATCGTGTACGAACCATGTATTTTGGAGCTAGAACGTAAATGCATTCATCTTATCCAACAAAACTGTTGTGTGCATCTGATTGGGGACATAAGAAAATAGGTTAGAGGAATGAGCTTGATGTTGAGAGAAATTGGATAGTTGACTATGGATAAGACAAGGTTGTTTCGTTGTCTTATATAAAAAAGTTAAGGTTAGATATGTTCCACTCAACTTATGCCGGTCGTCGTAAATGATCCCATTTCAGTAAACCATTCGTAGGAATTCATCATTTAATTTTTGTGAAACATTTGAGTAAGAAAATTTTTCTGCGTTGATTTTTTAAACATTCTATTTGGTCGCTATTTTGTTCCGCCATTTTGAAATCGTACCACAATTTTCCTAGCTTATCTCCATAACCTAACCTAACTTAATCTAACTTAATGCTTGCACAAAATTTGGAAATAATCTATTACCTAGTTTTTTTTAGGACTACATCTTGGATTCAAACCAAAATGTTTTCAGTTCATTTCTATGTAACACTTGAATTTTGTGCAAAATTTGAGGAAATCTGGTTAATTCATATTTTAGTGATAATGTGTGTAAACAGATAGACAGAGAGACCGAAGGAATTGAGAAAACATGTTTTTTGGCATCTAGAAACGCTAAAACTTAAAGCTATATCAGTCTTAGTTCTAATCTAATAAGTAGTTTTTTCAGTTTGTTTCGCTATCTTGGATTCGTACCAAAACTTTACCATTCGATTTCTACGTAGTATTTGTTTACAAAATTTCAGATAAATTGGATAAGTAGTTTTTTAGTAATAATTTTTTTAACAATTCACTAGGCCGCCATTTTGTTTTGGCTTCTTGGATTCGAATCCAAATTTTACCAATTGATTTCTATGTGTTACTTAATTTTTCTGCAAAATTTCAGGCAAATTGAATAAGTACTTTTTTAGTAATAAGTTTTTTACCAAAACGTAACCATTTTATCTCCTTATAACTCTCGATTTTTTACGATAATTTAAAGTTAAATACATAGAAATCTCTAGAGCAAAAACAGTTGATCAGCATATCATAAATTTTCAATAATCTGTCGGATTTAGATTTATTTTGTTTTTAAATTTTAATTAGCTAATTAATTTTCCGCTTAACTCCGTACCAGTTTATTGGAACTCGATTTATTTGGGTCCAAATAGACTTTACGGTCCAGTAGGCTATTTATAAATTAGTGAAATTTCTATTACAGATCTCATGAAAACTGGACACTTGATTAAACTTGCCCGTAAATTACGGCCTAACCAAATTTACATTAGTTTAGTAATTCGGTTGCGTCGGTTTTTTATATTCTGTGAGTAGATTATCTAATTAAATTTATTTAGTTTTCCACGCAACAAAACAATACAATTAGTTAATACCTTTGAATAAAAAGACAACAAGAAAGAGCCTCATGCATTATTTTAAATTAGCAGGCTTTGACGGAACTACGCTATTTTTGGGACCTTATTTTTCTGATGTTTACGTTTTGGTTTGTTGACGTGTGTTCTCAAACAAATTTAAGCTTAAGTTTTAGCAGTTTATAATTAATATACACATCGAATTAATATAAAAGTTGATTAATAAATTGTCTTGTGTGTTATAAAACGTAACAAACACATTTTTAGTCGTTTGCATTTTCCTAAATACAAAAAATGATCAATTGTGTGGCGTGCAGTCCTACCCGTATTAAAAGTACAAGGAAGAAAGGAATTTCGTTCCAGCGGTAAGTAAATTTGTATTTTCGTAAGTAAAGAAATTAACCAGACACTTTTAAATTCGATTTAAGGGCAGAAATAATTTTTTTATAATGAAAATCATAATTCTTAAAGTGTCAAACAGTTAGGTCCGGAACCAAGTGGTATATAAAAAACATAGTAGCGGAACACTTCATGTAATATTTTGTTAGGTCAAAACAATTAAGTTACCTTAAGTGTGTTTTAAAACGAAAAAAAAAAGGTTGGAGTCATGAGTTTCTAGGAACAATTTTATGGGACAAAATAAGTTTTAATATCTAACATTATATTCTCCCTTTTTGGGTCTGATACCGAGCTGAAGGGGGAACAGTTTGATTATATTTCTCAGCAAATGTTATTAGACAGTAAAGGCAAACAAAAAAATATGAAATCCTCTTTTGGAGGTGTTATAATATTATAAATAGTTATAAAATAGAGTATACCTATACATACATTTTTTTAAAAATACATAAAAAAAATTTATAAACACTTTAGATATTTTATTTTTTGCAAGAATATAGTATTTTTTTGTATTAATTCATTTATTTATTTATTCGAGATATCCAAAATCTAACCCTAATTAGCCCAAATATTTATGTTTTGATGAGCTATTCTTAGTATTATAGTCTTCATATATATTTTTTAAGTCTAACACAAAATTAATTTAAATCAATAAAAAAACCAACCTAATTTAACCTTACATCGTTTAAGATATCCCAAAAATACTAACAATAAAATTTGGATTCTGTAAGCGTAAACTAACTTAACCAGACCTATTTTAGTTCATGCTTAGTCTAAGTAAGTAAGTTAGACAAATAACAAAAAGGAGAATATAATGTAAGATATTAAAACATATTTTGTCCTATAAAATAATAATAATAATAATAATAATAAACGTCTTTATTAGAGAAACAACAAAAAAAAAAATTGTGTACAATATAATTTTATAATAAATAAAATAAATTTAATTAATAGGCAGCAGCACTGAAGGCGAAGTTTAGCCCAGGGCTATTCTTACACTTAACCCTCAATACAGTGCCACTAATATATACTTAATGATAACAAAATACATTGAGATAAAAATAAGTGTCACAATCGAAGACAAAACGCTAAGTAATTGAAACATATGTTATACATAACTAAACCTACAAATAAAACGAGAGGAAAGGAAACAACAAACGACCCACAAATCCAGTGTAAGTGAGAATAAAACCCAACCAGCAATAACCACACAAACAATTGTTGGTATTACTGTTGATTTAGCAAAAATGCTTTATATTTTCTTTTAAATAATTCGACATTGAAGATGTTTTTAAAATGGTCTGATAATTTATTAAAGACGTGAGCAGCCTGATATGCAAACCCCCTCCGAAAAAGGGCAGTCACGTGCCTAGGAATAAGCAAAAGCTCTCTATATCTAGTAATTCGTTCGTGAATACTACTTCTTACTATAAGTTTTTCCCTAAGATAGGCTGGTATAGAGGTAAGCATAATTCGACGGACAAAGACCGCGAAATGGAGATTCCTTCGGTTGTTCATGTTGAGCCAGCGAAGTTCTTTAAATTGGGGTGATATGTGATCAAACTTTCGAAGACCGAAAATAAAACGGACACAAGAGTTTTGTACTTTTTGGATTTTTTGTTGTTCCTTGGTGTTGAGAAAAGGGCCATATACAAAGTTACAATAGTTAAAATGAGACAAGACAAGAGACTCTACTAAAATCTTTCTTAGATTAGTTGATAAGATATGCTTACTTGAGTACAATAATCTTAAATTTAAAAATGATTTCTTCATCAGTGAACTAACATGGTCCACAAATTTAAGATCTCTATCCACCAGAACACCAAGCGACTTAGCCGAATTTAAGACTGGCACCTTAACGCCCCCTACATGCAATGCAAGGGTCTTCTCTGCCCCCCGTGCACGTGCACCTCCAAAAACCACAACCGCAGACTTATCAGGATTAAGTTTTAAGTTATGTAAATATGAAAGTCGATAAATCTCGGCGAGCTCCCCATTTACAATGTATTCCGCAGCATGAAGTTCCTGTGGATAAAAAGCAAATCTCATTTGTGTGTCGTCTGCAAATGCGTTGTAAGAGCATAGTTTAATATTATTTAAAATATCCGCGGTATACACAATGAAAAGAAGGGGACCCAAGATCGACCCCTGAGGAACACCGGACTTAACAGGTGTAACAGACGAGACCATGTCTCCAATCACCACCCTCTGCGATCTGCCAGAGAGATAAGAACCCACAAACTGCAATGCATCCTCCGAAAAACCATAATATTTCAGTTTAGCACACAGCAAAGCGTGATTTATCGTATCGAAAGCCTTTGAGAAGTCCAGCAACAACAGCAAGGATAATTTCCCAGAGTCTAAGTCTCCCACAACATCATTCAGAACGCTGGAAAGTACCGCCGCCGTACCAAAACCCTTTCTAAACCCAGATTGATTCTGGGGTATGTGTTACGGGACACATATTCGGCGACTTGCCGATAAACAACTGTCTCCAGTATCTTGGACAAGACAGGCAGCAGGCTAATAGGACGAAGATCGCTATGGGTCTCAGGCGCATTAGTTTTTGGGATCGGCTGAATTATCGACAACTTCCATCCATCTGGAAAGGTTGCACTCTCCAGACACACATTTACTAAATGAGTTATAAAAGGGTCTATAAACGGACTGCAATACTTAAGCATTTGCAGAGAAATTTTGTCGCAACCAAATGCATTTGATTTGATGCTAAGAAGGGCCTGATGAACGGATTCAATTGTTTCCATCGTAAAAGAAAAGCTCGTGTCAGAATTTGAATCTAGTGCGTTATAGTAATTAATAAGGTCTTTACAGTCTCTATCAAGGAAAACAGAGGAAAAGTATTTGTTGATTTGTTCAGTATCAACTAAATGTTCTGGTATCGCACCTTTACTATTATGTTTAACATTTAAGTCTGATAGTGTTTTCCATGTCTTTTTGCTGTTATTTTCTTTTGCGATATTACTGATATAATTCTTTTTAGCTCTCCTAATCAGAGACAAGGTAGAATTTCGCAAAAGTTTGTAACGAGCATGATCGTTCACAGATTTACTAACCCTGAATCTGGCCAACGCTGCGTCCCTCTCCCTCATAGCATACTTAATGCCCTCGGTAAGCCAAGGAGCCTTAGGCTTAGTAACCCGGGCTGTTTTTATTGGAGCGTGTCGATCAAATAAAGAATATATCATTGTTGTAAATCGTTCTACTTTTTTATTTATAGATGGTTCATGGATAATATTTATCCAGGGAAGTGAAGACAAATCCTGATAAAAATAGTTAAAATCAAAGCGCCTGAAATCTCTATAACAAATAATTTTAGGTTGAAATTTGTTTATTTTAACCTTTATCTCACAAAAAACAAGATGATGGTCAGACACTGCACTTGCATCCAATACGCCCGAGTCTCCAACAATCGCAAAGTCGGAGACAAAAATGGGATCAAGAGAGTAGCTGAAAGTCCAGTGACACGTGTTGGTTCATCAATAACCTGCTGAAAACCAAATGCACTGAAACATTCGCTAACAGGGTTGCAGAGGCTTAAAAGATTTACATTAATGTCACCTAGACAGATAACATAATCGACGGAGGGCAGAACAAAGGACACCACGTCGCCCAGTTGTTCTAGTGCACTGCGAATATTTGTTCTCGGAGGTCTGTAGAAAACCGCAAAAGCAAAGGTTCTAGAATAAAATTTCACCTTTATCCAAAGTTGTTCGATGGATGACTGATCGCAGGTAATGTCGATAAGTTCAGGTTTATATTTTGAATTTACATAAAAAGCTACACCTCCACCACGCCCTAAGCGATCTTTACGAATTAATTTATAGTGGGGTATGTTAAAAGCATTACCATCCCAGTCACCAGACAACCAAGTCTCCGAGACAGCCAGCACATCAAAGCTACCCGCTTGCACCATTTGAATAAGATCGTTAAACCCAGTAAATATTGACCTTACATTAAGATGGGCTATTTTTAGATTGTCCATCATAACAAAATTGGTTCAGTACCAGCAAAACATTAATGCAATAGAAAACAGTACATTGTAAAATTAAAATATAATAAAAAATGGTATGTATTAGTTGGTGCCTCTAAACTGTAAATTCTAAATTAGACTCACAAATACATAAATACACCAAGCAAAAAAAAAAACCACTAAAATTAAAGTTGTAAAAAACTATATATTTGTACCCTTGGTATGTATGCGTGCGGAACTTCTAGTGCTTGTCGCGTTTATACGTCAATGTCCCACTACCAGCGCTATTCAGACGACACTTCCTTGTATTTTGCGTCGTTGGCTGTTGTAAAACCGGTTTGACAACCTTGCTTGTGTTGTTTGGCGGCGGCTGTCGCTGTTTACTATTCGTTTTTGGGAGGGATAAAACAGCGTGCGCCTCAGAAGAATTACACTTTACGAGGACCGGCGACTCGGCTCCGACTCTGATATTTCGCGCTGACAGTGTTTCCGATACCTCGATGTGGGCTTCTATGTCGGGGTCGGGGATATTTATATTTTTACTTTCGTCAATGTTCGGACGAATAACTGGGGTACCAGGAGCACTAGATGATTTGCGAGGTGGAGGCGACAAGAGAAATTCTTGGTCTTTGTTGGGTACTGTTTTGTTTATAAGTTGTTCGTACGAAAATTCTTCACCACTAATAAATATTTTATCGCCTCTTATAGATGCGGTAAGACCCTTGCTCCTTGCTTCTTTTAGATGGGTGACCAGTACTTTGTTAATTTCCTGTTCCTTCTTTGACAAGTCGTTAGCGATAGACACTCCCCTTCCCTTCAACTTGTAAGCGTTTTTAAAAAGTTGGCCCTTTGTAAAATGGTTGCTTAACTCCAGAATTAATGCTTTCCTGTCACCGTCGTGACGTCCTCTAAAGTAGATGTTCGTTACTTCTTCAGACCTTAAAGTGACCCCCAAGAGCGATTTAATCTGAGGTAATACCCAGTTCAAAAGTCCTATACCTTTTAGTTCAGAATACGGTAGCCCAAAGAAGACCAAATGATTCTTCCTTGCCTTGCGTTCTAGAAATTCCAGTCTGCTACGAAGTTCCAAATTCTCTTGTTCCAAGTTTTTAATGGTTTTATTTAGACTATCAACATGAGACAAAAAATCACTCCTAAACGTATCCAGAGACCGCTCTAGGGTGTTGTGGTTCTCTGCGAATAAGTTCTTAATTTCTTCGAGCTGATCCTTATTACTGATATCTTGGGCCATGTTAAAAAAAAAAAAAAAACTGAACAAATTTACATTGTCAGCAAATAATATTTCTCAAGAAACGATCACAGGCAAATCAGGAGAATTTAGTAAATCTGGCAACGCTGCGACGAAATTCTGCCTGAGGTTAGCCCAGATTATAGCAATGTTTATATATTTCTTTTAATAAGTGAGCATATTAATTGGTGCTTTTACTTACAGTTGTAGGTTGCAACATATATTCACTATATGCATGGTTTCCGAAATTTATTTGGTTAAAAAAAAAAATACTTATTTATAAATTATTATGCAGCACCAAAACAAACACACTAACAGCGTTGCCGCACGTATCACATCAAAAATTATTCCTAGAAATCCAGAACTTTTTTTCTTTCATTTTAAAACATACTTAAGGTAATTTAAATGTTTTGACGTAACAAAATATTACATCAAGTGTTACGCTACTATGTTTTTTATATACAACTTCGTTCTTAACCTAATTGTATGACACTTTAACATATACTATAGCGTGTGCATGGATTTAGGTACATAAACAGTTTTGATTATTAAAAAAATAAGATAGGCCACAAAACATAAACGCAAGTAAGTAAAATAAAAAAATTGAAAAATTAAAATTTCTAAGTTAACCTAGTTAGCGAGAGATGAGATAAAATGTCATTTAAAGTTTTTTGTACGAGGTGTAGTTTGTAGGTAACTTAATGACCAATAAATAAGTAGAGAATTTGAAATCGAGAAATTTTTTACATATTCCCCACTAATTTTCCCAAAAAATGTGTCTACTACTACGGTAAAAGGAATAAATTGCGTTTTCTACACAAAAATGCACTGATATCTTATGCGAATGTTATTGCACTTCGAAATATGAATCATAATTGACTATTGTACTTTGGTTTATTAAGAGTTTATGCCAACTAGGAAGTACTAAATAAAAATGAAGACGTAGGAACTTCTAGTACCTATATAACCTTCATCTTACAAATGACTTTATTTTACAAATCACAATGTTTAAAGGTAGTACTTTGAAAACATTGGATATCTAATAATAAAGCATTTTTAAGCAATAAAATTTATTGGTACCCTATAATACCATTTCTATTTTAATTTGTTTAGTTTTTATTTGTATAATTATTATTAATTTTACTGAATTTTCTTCTAACCTAATGTGTCTTAGACAGGTATTCATCTAATGTTTGTTCTGTATTAAGTTTGAGTAAATTTAAACGAATTAATAATACTTGTGCTTGTTTTTATTTAAAACGTAATTTCGACTGTACTAATAAAATTATTATTATGGCCTGTTGTGTATTAAATGCCTTGATATTTTTTATGTACTTAACTTTTCTAAATAATTTTAGTTACTTAGAAAAAATATAATTTCCTAGTTCAACTAAAAATAACCATTCTGCTTATTAAAAAAATCATTAAATTTTATTTATTAAATTCAAGTAAAGTAATAAAAAGAAAACAGAAATTACAAAAGGACAGTCGAAACGAAACAAAGAAAAAAAATCCATGCACTTTAGATCAAATTATTGTAATTACTGGGCACGTGTCACGATAGCTCATCATCCAAAATACGTTCTCGCTATGTTAATTTATTTTGCAAAATTGCCACATGTCTTGATAACTTTAATAAGTCGCTATTTTAAACCCAATGACAATTTCAAAGCATCAGTAACAAAAAACGTTGAACTTTAAATCCTGAATAAATATAAGGGTATTTATACCAAAGGTTTATTATGTAAAAAGTAAAATTTAATATCTAAAGTGAGCTGTTAAAGACTTTAATGTTTCACCAGTTTTTTGTCAAATTGGCACCTGAAATAATGTATCACACTAATTGGCTTGTTTAATTTAGTCCATACCTTAATTATATTTCTCTTTCAAAAGTATAAGTTTTCAAATTACTTTCTAAATTTCAAAGTAAAAATCAAAGTGGATACGCCACTGAAAACCGGAAACAAGATGTTGTCATTTTGACGGACTATCGTTTTGAATCTTAGAACCTTCCCGGCTCGTCAAGGTCACGGCTAGGCTCTTTCCTGTACATTTATTTATTCAAAGGTTAATACTAAATATTAAATACATGTCCTTTTAGTAGGAGAGCTAGCGATCAATGCGAGTGACCTGTTTAGGATAAAGGCTAGAAAGGACCCCACAAAATTCTTACGGGAAATGGCTTTAAATCACTTTCCCTGCTATGTTGCAATTCTCGACATCCTGATAAAAATTTTTCATAGACACAAGTCACTCCTGCGGCTAGTTTTCGATATACTGGGCTCCAAAGTTCGAATTTTGTCTTATTTTATGCAATTTTTTAATTTTTTTTCGCGTTCAAATAAGTCAGTTGCTTAAAATATGTGAGATTAGAAGTAAGTATATGTATAAGTAAAAAAAACATACAAGGCATAACTGTTTTCCATATTGCGGTCATTTTTGTTACATATTCGACGACACCTGAAACACTAAAATTGCACTTTTTACAAATACTTCAATTAAGCTAATACAAACAGACAGATTTGGATAATTTTTCAATATGTTTATTAAAATTAAATGAATATTAAAGAATTGTAACGAAAAGAGTTGTAAATACCTGACATTACTGAATTTTAATACATGTTTTGTACTGCAGGAATATTTGTGCTGCCGGTAAAAGAGACACAAATTAATTATAGAACGAACTTATTCAATAAATATATCTGTTATTATTAACCTTCCCATGTTTTTATTTATTTATTTTGAAAATTACAATGTGTCACTTTTACTTTTAGAACTATTATCTAATTAAATATATTTAGTTTTCAACGAAACAAAACATTGCACTTAGTTTCTACTAAGTATTAAATATATGTTCTTTGCATTTTATTGGTTTTGGCATTTTAATTTCCTCATGAGAAGGAAATATTGTATTCGCAAAAAATCACCATCAGGGATTTTTGCAGACCTTTGCGTTTTAGGGTATCTAGATCTCAAAAAATATTTTCTTCCATTTCTGTATATCTACTGCCTGTGCCCAGCAGAGATCAATAACTATTTAAGATTGACTGCAAATTTTCGTCAAAAATCAATGGCCATATGGAGATGGAATGTTCGAATTTTGGTAAAATCGCAATATAGCGGAATAAAATTGAAGCTTTACAAAATGTTAAAAAAATATTATCAAGTGGACCTCAAATTTTGCGCAAAAATCAAAAGCGACATAGGGATAAGCTAGTAAAATTTTGATGTGCAGCCATAATGGCGGAACAAACTGCCCGCCTAATGAAATATTTAAAAATTGAATATCAAAAATCTACTTACTCAACTAAGGTAAGATTTTTAACAAAGATCAAGTGTAAAACAGAATTAAATTAAATATTCGATAAAATAATAAATGGCCTAATTTATTTTTTATAGACCTTGTAAATGAAGTTATGAATGATAATAATATTAGTCTACATTTTTCCACATTCAACCAAGGAATACTATCACTTAAACTCGCCCTTATATCGCTGCTGTAAATCCTATAATACACTTTCAAACTTGATTGATTTGGATATGTGTTTCCTTTCCCTGCCAACACTCAGTAATAAATTAAAAAGATTCTATTGGAGTCATACCTCTTAATTCTTTTTCAGTCTTTTCGTTGTACTGATTGTATGATAATTTTTTTTTCTCTTCTCGAGTTGTATAAATTACTGTTAATTATGTTTTATGGGTACTATTAGTGAATACTGCTACTGGGTTCGTCCTGTTTTGTATCCCTTAATTTGTTTATTTATTTATTGCACAAAAAGCTAACATTTGTATAATGTTAATTTTACATATTTAATTTCATTTACAGCATATTTCTTTTCTAAATCTAATTACAAAGTACATATTTTATTTTATTGTGTATTTTTAAGTAACATTCATAGGCATTAACTTCAATGCACATACTGGAAAAAAATCAAGATCATACCTAATAACTTTGCAATCAACTTTAATTTTTTAACAAAATTAAATTACTTTATAAAATAATAGGAACACTAAACATTGCTCAAGAAAGGACAGAGAAAAAAACACCTAGGTTTTTACACAAAACCCGTATGTGTAGTTTCTCTCCATAATTGTAAATTGTAATCTAAAGTAATTTTATCTTTTACACAATGTCACCCTCAGTGCACTATGGCCATTCTACAATCACAAAAGACATATATTATATCATATTTCATTGTATGATTGATGTCGAATATCATCATATAAATAAATAAATAAATAAGACCTTTATTTTGCAAAAATCAAAATATACATAGTTTTCTATAATATAATAATTCCAAGTTATTATATCATTCAACTCTTGGCGCACTCTAGCTTTAAGCTACACCACTGAACCCAGGGTTAACCAGAAACTTTAATCAGAAAAATCAAATTCTTAAAAAATGAAAAAAAAAATGAAAATTAAAAAGTTTTATTAAATAGCGCATGTATAAAATAAATATATGATTTTACATTTAATAAAAGCAATAAATGAAAAGATAAAGATTAGGCACACTGGCTAAGACAAAAACGTAAGGAAAACATATTTATACACTTAGTTTCTATTTTGAATATTTAGTAGATATTTTTTATATTGGTACTTAAACGCAGAATTGCTTAAATGAAGAAAAGAAACTCGTTGGGCAATGAATTATAATGATTAACAACATTAAATCTGCCGAACATTAACAGTGTGTATATCAGAACGAAACACAAGGCGGCTTTTAAGCGAAGGAGAAGTTGGATCATTTTTTAGCTTTAAAATAAAGGAACAAAAATGAAAGCCTCTTTTCTAAAGTCCATCCGAAGCCATTTATCTCTTAAAATTTTAATGATACGTGATCAAACTTTCTGAGGTTAAATATAAATCTTATACATGCATTCTGTAACTTCTGTATCCTATGTTTAACAGCGATATCCAAGCAATACCCATAAACAAAATCACGATAATTAAACTGAGATAGAACCAACGATTCACATAAGGATTTCTTGAGTTGAAAAGGCAGAATATGTCTATTAGTATAGAGAAACTTTAGAGAATAAAACGCTCTCTGGATTATATTTTTGAGATGTACTCGAAATCTAAGGTCATTATCCAATACAACACCCAGATTTTTAGCTGTGTCTACCACAGGCAATCTAGTTCCGTTGACGCCGATGTTAATCCTATCTCTAAGAAAGGTAATTTTATTTTTATTACCAAACAATAAGAAACATGACTTGGAGGATTTAAATGTAAATTATGATTACAGCCGAGAAGGTAAAAATTATTTAAGTCGTCAGTAATTATTTCCTGACGCTCCAGATAATCATCGCTATCGAAACAATAATAAATCTGGGTATCATCGGCATATGCCTGAATTCTACAATTTTCTACAGATTTAAATATATCAGAGGTGTACATCAGGAAAAGCAATGGACCCAAAATTAAACCCTGTTGTACCCCAGCAAAATCGGCACGTGATCCAAAAATCTCTTTTGTCAAATATTTTCAATAAGAGCACAGGATTCTGGAAAAAAAAAACATAATATTTTAATTTTGAAATAATGAGTCGATGATTGATCGATATCGAAAGCCTTGGAGAAATCTAACAGTGTAGGAGAAGTAATAAGCTTTTTGTCAGATGCTCTAATGATATCATCAATAACGCTTGTTAACGCTACGGTAGTGCTGAAGTTCTTTCTAAAGCCACATTGATAGTCGGGGATTATTTTATTTTCAACACAAAACAAATATATTTGGTTATATAATACCCTTTCATAACGCAAAATTCTATATGTAGTTTCTCAACCCAAACACATCGCATTAAAATGGATTCTCATATTTCCTATCATAGTTAGAGTATATATACATACTACAATTTTTATTAAACATTTTGTCGTTTTTTATATAACTTAGGTCCCACGAATACAATTGATTTCAAACAAACTGTTTTACTTCTATCAGGAACAACTAAATTCTCATTGACCTTACGTCTAGTTTCATATTTGTGACACACATAAGTTTTGGCCCTGAGGTTTCTCATAGATTTGCTAACACTTAATATTTATATATATATATATATATATATATATATATATATATATATATATAATAAACATCTCAGAGTATAGTAAAGAAGTATGAAACCGTCTTGGTCTTCTATAAATAATAATAATAAATAATAATGAAATGATTTTATAAAAATATTTACCTCGTATAGAATCTTTCCTCTTATTAAGAATAGTGAAGTGTAGCCTAATTTGGTTCTGCAACATTTCCGTCATTTAGTAACATATATTGTCTTTTATTCAAACATTTTTATTAGGCTTTATTTTGTTCCATCATATTGGATTCGTACCAATATTTTACCAGTTTTCACATATGCAACTTAATTTTTAGGCATAATTTAAAATAAATAACTTTTTAAACAATTCCTTCTACTGCCCCGCATCTTGATTCATCATGTTGAGTTCATACCAAAAATTTACAAGTGTATCTCTATATGACACTTAATTTTTGTGCAAAATTTTAAATCACTGAATAACAAAGTTTTTATTTTTTAAACATTTTAATAATCCGCCATTACCAATTTATGTTAAAGGCGTAACTTGCTACTGCTACTTAAATAAATTATTCTAAATAATTAGATTTTTTAATGCAAGAGTAGTGTGGTTTAAAAAAAATAAACAAGCTAAGAAATTTGTAGACATGCTTCTCTTAATCTTCTGATTAAGAAATTATTATTTTTCCATCAAAGATTTTAATTGAAAAAAAATGTTTATTGGTCTAGCAGAAAAATAAGTAGCTGAAAAAATACAGCTTTATAAAAAACTGATGACTTTGAATTTAAAAACTATCTAATAACATAAACATACATATTAACAACTACAACTAACTACAATATAGGATAGACCGTTAAAATGTGTCTTAAAAATGCGTTTTTTCGCTGTCTTCGAGGAGAAGACAATATTCCGAACTTCCGATTTCATAACACATGGCTGGGCACTAAAATGTGCAGTTTTATCCTTATTTAGGGTCAATTTATACATACCAGTGAAATATTTGTTCAGTTGCCTAACGATGTATCAGCAAAAAAAATTGGTGCCTATAATTGACATGAGAACGACTGGTACAGTGACGTTTTTTAGTGTTAGTGTTAAAGTTTGGCACACGAATCTGACTCTATGAAAAGAATGTGAATAACTGTGAAAACGGTGCGATGATCATTCGCGGTTGGCTACAACTCTGCATATATGTTTTAGATCTGTGTGATGTACTTTACTAAATAAGAATAAATGAATAATGGTATATTTACCACGGAACTTTGCGTTACTGATATAAATAAATAAAAATTGAAGTTAAATAGAAATCTAACAAGTAGTATTTTCAAGCAGATTTTCTAAATATTAGGCCACCATTTTGTTTTGCTATCTTGAATTTATTCCATAATGTTACCAGTTCATTCCTATTTAACACTTGATTTTTGTGTAAAATTTGAGGTAAACTGAATAATTATTTTTTTAGTAATAATTTTTTTAACGTTTCACTAGGACGCTATCTTGTTCCGGTATATTGAATGTTTACCAAGATATTGCCAGATCATCCCCATATGACCCTTAATATTTGGTCAAAATTTGAAGTCAATTGGATAAGTAGTTTTTTAGCTTTGACACACAGACAGGCAAACAGACAGACTGACGGAATTGAGAAAATATGTTTTTCGGCATCTAGAGAGCCTGAAACTTAAAGATCTGAAAAATTTCCCTTTCTTTTACGAGGGAAGTAAAAATGATTACAGAAAACGGCATCATATTATATATATATATATATATATATATATATATATATATATATATATATATATATATAATGAAAAAAAAATTTAAACTTCATAAAAAATATAGGGTCTCCCACTAAAAAAACACATGTGTAATTTTCCCAGCTTTTCGACGACCATTTTTATTTTTCTATCACTAATCATACTATCTCACGCCAAAAAAGTTTGTATTTTCACATTTTTGTAACTCAAAAAGGCGAAAACATGTCAAAAAAAAAACCACCACCTTATGTACTATATTACGATGCTCGTACTTGTTATTGCCGAAGACAGCTGTAATAGCCCACAAGTCCATAAAATAACTATTTTCCCATCGGAACATGACATACATCAATTTAGACCTCATTACGTTAATAATTCAGTTTAAAAATATAGGTTAGCCAGTAAAGAGTCTACCTTGTCCGGCGGCTAAATTTTTATTTAATTGAAAATATTTCCTTGATGAGTACGATATGGATCGACGTTGTCAGGTGAGAGTTATTCTGCCACTCAACCTAAATAAATATTTAAGTATCTTTCAAAGCCAAGCTATTTCACATGTTGCAAACCAATAATTTAGTAGGGTTAACACGAGCCCGAGGCGCCCCTTAAATACTAGCAAGGGTATGAGTTTATCTGATGAACTCATCCCTTCTAGTGTATTTATTAGATATGATGTTTCTTTCAATACCCATTAGCTAGCTTATAGTAATAGATATTTTCAGACTTCTATATAGTCTAGGAGATAGGTAGTTTTGAATGAAAAAAAAAAATACAATATAATATTTTTTAATAATAATTAGGTTTAGAAATCACGAATAACCCCAGTTTTAGTGACGTGGCACCAACGTCAAATTGACTAAAGGGTGCAATACAATGCAAATCTCGTATACGCTAAACGGAAAAAAAACGTCAAGAATGAACCTTACAAAAGGCGTACACATTTTTTTATACAAAAAGGGGTGATAATTTTGAAGTTGGAACTAATTATAACCGTTTATGCAACACATACGAAAAAATAACGTTTGAAGTAGGTAAACCTTTGATGCAATTTGTATCGCGTTCCACCCACACCCGGCAACCACACTTAACCTCTGCATATGAGTGTGCTATGGTCGCACGTGGTAATGTGCGAGTTGGCGCGCAATCGCACATGTGGTCACTGAATTCGTAAATATATATTTCGGCCTTTTCAAGCATCATCAGATTTTAAAAAATTTAATCTTTTAATTCAATTTTTGGTTCCAAACGGTCAAGTAACTGAAGCAAGTTAACGGCGATCAACCGGGCATATCCAATTTTTTTTAAGATACAAAAATTTATTTAATTAAGTTATTTAACTTAAATAATTGTAAAAGAGTTGGTACGAACTTTTTATTGACATTTTGGGACGAATAGGGATAATAGGCAAAATTTAAAGGAAACTTGAAAAAAATTGCCGACTCCCCCAGTCGGTAATTTTATTGGCCAACTTCTAAACTCGAAGCCGCAATTTGTTTTTTTTTATTAATTTATATAATAAATATATTCCTCTGTACATATTTTTGTAAATATGATTGAATTAGGTTAAGTATTTTATAGACACCACTGTAAGATAGACAACCCGTCATCATTCTGTCTTGTGCCGTTAGATTATAAATCAGTATACTTTCTTTATTTCTTTCTTCATATTAACATAAAATTTCTATCCCTTTCACTCACGCATCCTCTCCCGTCATGTTCAAAAATTCTCAAAAAACGTGTTTGTCACTAAACAAAATTAAGTCCCATCATGAACATACTTTTCAAAGTTATTAATTTTAATTGACACGATAAATATGTATTTTTAAAAATTTTAAGTTAACAGAATGATGGTTTGTTGCAACTAAATGTGTGTCTCCTTCATGGAATGTTATTGTTTTAAAGCAAACCCACATTGGTGAGTTTACACTTATTAGAATATAATTAGTTTGTTTCTAACTTGTTTCTTTTGAAATAATGTGTAGAAAAGTCCTGAGAGAGAAAATTAATCCCGATAGGTTGACGAAACAATAAAACGCTCGACTCTTTTATTTGGCTTTTTATATATACAGAGTGCATTCCCAGTATCCTGGAGTTTTTCATTTTTCTTCTTAACTAGTAAGTTAGGACTAGATTTCCGTCTATATATATATATATATATATATATATATATATATATATATATATATATATATAGAGAGAGAGAGAGAGAGAGAGAGAGAGAGCGAGAGAAGTTTATTGATGCAGGAAGACTTGCAGACTTGGAGAAGAAAAAAAGACATTTGCTGGAAATATATGTATATATATATTTACCACGCCCTCCACTGTAGCACGATATTCTCACATACAACTAAAATTTTTGAAAATAATAATACCATGCGATAGAAGATAGGACCATTTTTATTTATTTATTATTCCAAATTTTATCCATATGCCCATTGCATATTTAGCACAAATTTTAGCCAACTAAGAAAAGCGAACGGATTAATATATGAAAAACGATTATGATGTTTGATCAAGACAGCTATTTCAGTAACTTTGTGTAAATTAATTATCTGAAATTAATTTTGAAAGACGCTTACGTTTCGTGGTATAATAACGTCTAATGAATAATAATACTAAGGCCAGAAAATTACTTTTTTAATGCCCTAATTTAATTATGGTTAAAAGGATTAACTGGTAATAACCATTAGCTCGTAAATAAATCTAATTGCATATGCGAAATAGCTGATTGGGTGGTGTAAGTTTTGAATAAACAAGCAGGATTAATACATTTTCATAATTTAGCATTTATTATCTAATAAATTACGTTAAGCACAACAAAGAGAAATACAATAACTAACATTTATAAATATTATATAAGACAAGAGGAGGGTTGAAGCCAAAGCTAGGTACCTATTTTCAGTAAAAAAGAAATTTGCTCACAGAACCGCAAAAATAGCAAGGATTTATGGCTGCGCGAATAAAAAAAGGACTAAAATGGAGATAAAATAATTTACGTTTGAGAATCTGGAATATTATATCTTAGGACAACAAGATACAAGAAGTACTAGTGGAGATGAACAGGCACTCAATTGACCTGTGTCATTCTCAGAAACTAAAAAAAAACTAAGGCATCGTCCAATTTCCAGGCTACATGCTATTCTATAGTGGCGTTGATATAGACAGCTCGTATCGGCATACTGGTGCACCGAAAATATGAAAACCTCATCGAATGAACAGCACACAGTAAACGATAACATCAGAAACATCGCTTTAAAGTTTAATAGTGATAACGTTCCTTTTACAACCATCTACACACCACAGGAAGTAATTGACATGTTTGACATAATGTTTTGAAATTGACCAAATTTCGAAACATTATGTATGTACTACCAACTAATGAGAAAATTTTCATCAAAGTTGGCTGCCATTCAGGAATAGATAACAATGGTGAGATGCTTTCAACATTATTGGCCGGTTGGAGAAAGCTTATTTAAAGTTTAGAATGTATGTATGTATATATATATATATATATATATATATATATATATATATATATATATATATATTTATCCTAATTTTTCTTGGTTTGAGGTCAATACATTAACAACAAAATTAGTACATATTTTTAAACATATATTTCGTTTCTAAGGTGACGTTTCGACCATAGTTTTGGTCTTTTTCAAACCTAAAATTTGTTTAGCACTATTTTTTTAAGTTTATAAAGTATTAAAAATTTAGGACTTACCATAGAACGTAAAATAGTTGACTAAAAAGTATACATAATCCACATATCTGACATATACTACACATATTTAATTTACATTTTACAAATATTGTGGACGTTTATTACAGACAAATTACAAGCGACTGAGCGAACACTGTTATAGTAAAGATATATACAATTTATTTAGGTTGTTTATGTCTTTTTTGTCATTTATGGCGTTTTTGTTTTTTTGAATTTCAGCCATCTCAAAAAATTCTCTTTTTTTCAACTGAGGTTCGGATTTTAATACTTTCACTTGTTCGTAGTTGAAAGTATGTTTTTTGGACATCTCATGGTGTGTTAATGCGGTGCTGTTCTTTTTATCATATTTGTGACTTTTCAGTCTATTTTCTAAGTATTGGCTTGTTTGTCCAATATAAACACCGTTACAATTATTGCAAGGGATCTGATAGACTATATTGCTTTTTTTATTAATTGGCGTTTTCGATTTTAAGTTGCTGAAGTTCTTTGATAATAAGTTATAGGCTTTGTGACTTGTCGTGATGTTATATTTTTTAAAAAGGTTTTGAAATTGCTGGGATAAACCATTTATGAAAGGCAGAGAAATGTATTTTGTTTTAGGTAGATTTGATGTAATAATGGCATTTTCAGAATTATAATATTTATGTATTCTGCTTTTGAATAATTTATTTACTAATTTTTTAGGGTATTGATTTAGAGTTAATGCTGCTTTAGCCTTTTTAATTGCTCGTTCTCTGAATTCAGAGTCGGACAGCTTAATTGCCCGATCTGCCAGACCAATAATTACAGATTTTTTTTGAGACATTGGGTGACAGGAGCTGAAATTTAGGTATCGAGAGGACCAAGTTTGTTTTGTGTACCATTCCGTTTTAATTTTATTTCCTATATGATGTAATGTTAGGTCTAAAAAATTGATTTTGTTGTTCTCTTCGCTTTCAATTGTAAATTGTAGTCTTTTATGGTATTGATTAAATTGCTTTAAAATAATTTCTGTTTGGCCAGATGGGATTGCAGTAATACAATCATCGACATAACGATAAAAAAATGGTATATTAAATTCCACATTACTTAGAACAGTCTCCTCTAAATCTTCCATAACTATTTGGGCAACGACGCTTGATATAGATGCTCCCATAGCACAACCTTCTATTTGTTTATATAACTGATTTTCGTATATGAAATATGTAGAATTTAGTGTTAATTCTACTGCTTTAAGAAATTCATCTTGAGGAATATCTGTGTATTTTTTTATTTCAGACCATTTCTTTTTAATTATTCTGGTAGCCAATGAGATTGGAACGCTGGTATACAGGGAAACAACATCAAGCGATATCAGTTGGTAATTTTCCGGAATTTCTAACTGTTTTAATTTTTCTTTAAATTGATAGGAGTCTTTGATATAGTAATTATTTTTATGTACAATATTTTTTAAGATTTTTTTTAGAAAATTTGATAGTGGTGTAAACGGGGATTGAATGCATGAGACAATTGGCCGTAATGGGATATTTTCTTTATGTAGTTTAGGCAATCCGTAAATTTTGGGTGGTACACTATTGCGGATTTTTAGTTTTTTAGCAGTGTCGGGTGATATAAAAAGATTTTTTTCCCAAGAGTTAACTAATTCATTATTTCTTTTTTGATACTGGTTTGTGGGATCTTGTTTAATTTTTTTATATGTTTTAGTGTCATTTAATATTTCATTCATTTTTATGTTGTAGTTAGCAGAACTCATTAACACTGTTTTGTTTGTTTTATCGGCTTTTAGAACCTTTATAGAAGGGTTATTTTTTAAAAAACTTTTAGTTTTTGTTAAGTTTATTGAGTGTTTTTTATTTTTGTTTGTTTGATTTTTCAGTTTAGTTTTAAAATTTGTTAATATATTACAAGATTTTGCTCTATTTTCGTCTTTCTCTCCACCTCTCAAATGATTTATACCGTTTTCAATGTTACATAGTATATCGGTAGTTGGCAAAAGTCTATCATTATTTAATTCCGTTGCAAAATTAGGTCCTAAGCTTAAAATTTCCATAGCGTAATCTGGAATATTTTGATCTGTTAGGTTTTCTACCCACATTGATGTTGTTTTTTGTTGAGGGGGAGCTTTTTGCTTTGAAATTAGGTGGTCTAGTTTATTTTTATTGTTTTGTTTTATTTCTTGGAAAAGTTTTTCAGTTTTTTGTATATTGCGGATTTTAAATTTAATGAAAATTGTATTTGGTAAATTTTCCGTAAGGCGATTTTCGAGATGCTTGAATTTATTTCGTAAATTTGTTATGTTTAAAGTTGTTTCTGTAATTAATAAATTTAATGTACTTAAAATAAATTTTGGTAAGACAAACTGGTTATATTTACGTTCAAGGTTTACATTTTCGAATTTTATATGAGACATTTTAAGATTAAGAAAGGTTGGTTGTAAGTTTTCTGTTTTACATCTCAATAAAAACACTCTTCTATTCTTTTGGTTGGCAATTTTTCGAGAGATGTTTTCATATTCTTTCATTTCGTTCACAATATGGCGTCCATATGTGCTTTCAATTGTTCTGTAGTTTAGTACTTCTTCACCCATACTTATATATTTTTTTTTTTGCTTTGTGTTCTTTGACCTTTTTTTTTCAATATATATTTATCCTAATTTTTCTTGGTTTGAGGTCAATACATTAACAACAAAATTAGTACATATTTTTAAACATATATTTCGTTTCTAAGGTGACGTTTCGACCATAGTTTTGGTCTTTTTCAAACCTAAAATTTGTTTAGCACTATTTTTTTAAGTTTATAAAGTATTAAAAATTTAGGACTTACCATAGAACGTAAAATAGTTGACTAAAAAGTATACATAATCCACATATCTGACATATACTACACATATTTAATTTACATTTTACAAATATTGTGGACGTTTATTACAGACAAATTACAAGCGACTGAGCGAACACTGTTATAGTAAAGATATATACAATTTATTTAGGTTGTTTATGTCTTTTTTGTCATTTATGGCGTTTTTGTTTTTTTGAATTTCAGCCATCTCAAAAAATTCTCTTTTTTTCAACTGAGGTTCGGATTTTAATACTTTCACTTGTTCGTAGTTGAAAGTATGTTTTTTGGACATCTCATGGTGTGTTAATGCGGTGCTGTTCTTTTTATCATATTTGTGACTTTTCAGTCTATTTTCTAAGTATTGGCTTGTTTGTCCAATATAAACACCGTTACAATTATTGCAAGGGATCTGATAGACTATATTGCTTTTTTTATTAATTGGCGTTTTCGATTTTAATAAGTTCTTTGATAATAAGTTATAGGCTTTGTGACTTGTCGTGATGTTTATTTTTTAAAAAGAACAGCACCGCATTAACACACCATGAGATGTCCAAAAAACATACTTTCAACTACGAACAAGTGAAAGTATTAAAATCCGAACCTCAGTTGAAAAAAAGAGAATTTTTTGAGATGGCTGAAATTCAAAAAAACAAAAACGCCATAAATGACAAAAAAGACATAAACAACCTAAATAAATTGTATATATCTTTACTATAACAGTGTTCGCTCAGTCGCTTGTAATTTGTCTGTAATAAACGTCCACAATATTTGTAAAATGTAAATTAAATATGTGTAGTATATGTCAGATATGTGGATTATGTATACTTTTTAGTCAACTATTTTACGTTCTATGGTAAGTCCTAAATTTTTAATACTTTATAAACTTAAAAAAATAGTGCTAAACAAATTTTAGGTTTGAAAAAGACCAAAACTATGGTCGAAACGTCACCTTAGAAACGAAATATATGTTTAAAAATATGTACTAATTTTGTTGTTAATGTATTGACCTCAAACCAAGAAAAATTAGGATAAATATATATTGAAAAAAAAGGTCAAAGAACACAAAGCAAAAAAAAAAATATATAAGTATGGGTGAAGAAGTACTAAACTACAGAACAATTGAAAGCACATATGGACGCCATATTGTGAACGAAATGAAAGAATATGAAAACATCTCTCGAAAAATTGCCAACCAAAAGAATAGAAGAGTGTTTTTATTGAGATGTAAAACAGAAAACTTACAACCAACCTTTCTTAATCTTAAAATGTCTCATATAAAATTCGAAAATGTAAACCTTGAACGTAAATATAACCAGTTTGTCTTACCAAAATTTATTTTAAGTACATTAAATTTATTAATTACAGAAACAACTTTAAACATAACAAATTTACGAAATAAATTCAAGCATCTCGAAAATCGCCTTACGGAAAATTTACCAAATACAATTTTCATTAAATTTAAAATCCGCAATATACAAAAAACTGAAAAACTTTTCCAAGAAATAAAACAAAACAATAAAAATAAACTAGACCACCTAATTTCAAAGCAAAAAGCTCCCCCTCAACAAAAAACAACATCAATGTGGGTAGAAAACCTAACAGATCAAAATATTCCAGATTACGCTATGGAAATTTTAAGCTTAGGACCTAATTTTGCAACGGAATTAAATAATGATAGACTTTTGCCAACTACCGATATACTATGTAACATTGAAAACGGTATAAATCATTTGAGAGGTGGAGAGAAAGACGAAATTAGAGCAAAATCTTGTAATATATTAACAAATTTTAAAACTAAACTGAAAAATCAAACAAACAAAAATAAAAAACACTCAATAAACTTAACAAAAACTAAAAGTTTTTTAAAAAATAACCCTTCTATAAAGGTTCTAAAAGCCGATAAAACAAACAAAACAGTGTTAATGAGTTCTGCTAACTACAACATAAAAATGAATGAAATATTAAATGACACTAAAACATATAAAAAAATTAAACAAGATCCCACAAACCAGTATCAAAAAAGAAATAATGAATTAGTTAACTCTTGGGAAAAAAATCTTTTTATATCACCCGACACTGCTAAAAAACTAAAAATCCGCAATAGTGTACCACCCAAAATTTACGGATTGCCTAAACTACATAAAGAAAATATCCCATTACGGCCAATTGTCTCATGCATTCAATCCCCGTTTACACCACTATCAAATTTTCTAAAAAAAATCTTAAAAAATATTGTACATAAAAATAATTACTATATCAAAGACTCCTATCAATTTAAAGAAAAATTAAAACAGTTAGAAATTCCGGAAAATTACCAACTGATATCGCTTGATGTTGTTTCCCTGTATACCAGCGTTCCAATCTCATTGGCTACCAGAATAATTAAAAAGAAATGGTCTGAAATAAAAAAATACACAGATATTCCTCAAGATGAATTTCTTAAAGCAGTAGAATTAACACTAAATTCTACATATTTCATATACGAAAATCAGTTATATAAACAAATAGAAGGTTGTGCTATGGGAGCATCTATATCAAGCGTCGTTGCCCAAATAGTTATGGAAGATTTAGAGGAGACTGTTCTAAGTAATGTGGAATTTAATATACCATTTTTTTATCGTTATGTCGATGATTGTATTACTGCAATCCCATCTGGCCAAACAGAAATTATTTTAAAGCAATTTAATCAATACCATAAAAGACTACAATTTACAATTGAAAGCGAAGAGAACAACAAAATCAATTTTTTAGACCTAACATTACATCATATAGGAAATAAAATTAAAACGGAATGGTACACAAAACAAACTTGGTCCTCTCGATACCTAAATTTCAGCTCCTGTCACCCAATGTCTCAAAAAAAATCTGTAATTATTGGTCTGGCAGATCGGGCAATTAAGCTGTCCGACTCTGAATTCAGAGAACGAGCAATTAAAAAGGCTAAAGCAGCATTAACTCTAAATCAATACCCTAAAAAATTAGTAAATAAATTATTCAAAAGCAGAATACATAAATATTATAATTCTGAAAATGCCATTATTACATCAAATCTACCTAAAACAAAATACATTTCTCTGCCTTTCATAAATGGTTTATCCCAGCAATTTCAAAACCTTTTTAAAAAATATAACATCACGACAAGTCACAAAGCCTATAACTTATTATCAAAGAACTTCAGCAACTTAAAATCGAAAACGCCAATTAATAAAAAAAGCAATATAGTCTATCAGATCCCTTGCAATAATTGTAACGGTGTTTATATTGGACAAACAAGCCAATACTTAGAAAATAGACTGAAAAGTCACAAATATGATAAAAAGAACAGCACCGCATTAACACACCATGAGATGTCCAAAAAACATACTTTCAACTACGAACAAGTGAAAGTATTAAAATCCGAACCTCAGTTGAAAAAAAGAGAATTTTTTGAGATGGCTGAAATTCAAAAAAACAAAAACGCCATAAATGACAAAAAAGACATAAACAACCTAAATAAATTGTATATATCTTTACTATAACAGTGTTCGCTCAGTCGCTTGTAATTTGTCTGTAATAAACGTCCACAATATTTGTAAAATGTAAATTAAATATGTGTAGTATATGTCAGATATGTGGATTATGTATACTTTTTAGTCAACTATTTTACGTTCTATGGTAAGTCCTAAATTTTTAATACTTTATAAACTTAAAAAAATAGTGCTAAACAAATTTTAGGTTTGAAAAAGACCAAAACTATGGTCGAAACGTCACCTTAGAAACGAAATATATGTTTAAAAATATGTACTAATTTTGTTGTTAATGTATTGACCTCAAACCAAGAAAAATTAGGATAAATATATATTGAAAAAAAAGGTCAAAGAACACAAAGCAAAAAAAATATATATATATATATATATATATATATATACTACAATACAAAACAGAACTTTACAATATTGCACCAGCTCTCTAAATTAAGCTTTAACGTTTTTTTAATATTGAAAATTATATAAAATATCTATATAAAGATATCAAGGAGGAGGGATGAAAGATTTTAACATTTCTGGTTGACTGAAAAACGACTTTTTTTTTTTTTTGAATTATTACTTTCATTTTCTATTTTCTGTGCCTATATATATATATTTTATATATATATATATATATATACAATACAGAGAGAGTGAGAAAGAGAGAAGTTTATTAATGCGGGAAGACTTGCAGATTAGGAGAAAAAGGAAAGACATTTGCTGGTAACACATTCCAATATCAGTATATTCTGGGATTGAAGGAGTGAACAAAGTGGGTGGTCCTTGGTCTTTGCAGTTGGACGTTGAAGGGATGCATGTCGGTCGCTGCTTGAGTATCACTGGCGGGAGGACTAAGAAGGGCATAATGTATGATATTTCATCAGAACAAAATTCGTGGTAGTATCTGTAAAATAAAGACAAATTGCCCACAATTCGACGATGCTCTAGTGATGCATGCTTCCCTGCGATGATTAGATCATCAATCAGATGAAGTCAAGGATATTAAGGATGTGGGCGCAGTAGTCAAGGAAAAGTCTGACTTGAGGAGCGTAAAGGGTAAACAGGTTGGCAGAAGAAAAGTAATGTCGAGCTCGGAAAAAAAACTCAATTTCTTCGAGAATGCTGTGACAATTGAGGCGATGTAATCATGCCAGCGAAGATCTTTCTGATATTGACTAGGCTAATGGAATTTTTGAATCCAAGATTATTTGTTTGAATGGTGTAGGCACTGGGAGATAATTTGTGAGACATTAAACAAGATTGTGTCTTAGTGACGTTAAATGGACAAGGTTGCTTGCACCCTATTCTATGACTTTAAGGAGGTCTTCGCTTAGAGATAAAATCATTACTTTACGTCTGTCATCAATTTCAGTCTTGTATATTGGAGTATGCTATCGTCAGATAGCTCTGAATCAGGTTGCTGGTAGAAGAAGATAAACTGATAAAATTCTAATTCAAGAGGACGGAACCTGTTTAAAAAATCAACTTAAAAAATCTTATTAAACTGATTTCAAATTTTTCAAAAAAATTAAATGTGATATAGGAATAAACTGATACGAATCCAACATGGCAGAACAAAATGGCGGTCTTATAAGATAAGTGTAAAAACGGCTTATTCAATTTAACTTAAATTATACACAATAGTCAAATATGTCATAGGAAAAAACTTGCAAAATTTTGGTACCAATCCAATATGGTGAAACAAAATGACACCCAATAAAAATTTTTGAAATGACAGTATAACTTAATTCTTGAAAAAAATATACAAGGAGTCCTATTGAAATTATAGATTAAAGGCTTTAAAATATAAGGATGTTTTTGTTGGGCGATTCTATATGCAGTGGTATTATTCTTTTTTATATATTTAAATAATTTTTTGATATAATTTCAAAGTTATATTTTCCGTCAAATTTTAACTCATTTTTAGACAAGCGTATACGTATTGTAGTTATAGATCAGTGTAGATAATGCACATATTTTTCTTAAATTTACTTTATACTGACTTATTTAAGGTGGTTTCATTAAAGCAGACTTTCGTTAGATACCGCCGCCCATATATAATGTTTTCTTGGTGTGTAATTTAGTTCATAATATATACACGCTATTTATTTACTTATACATTTATTTATATTTATAGACAACCGAACTAAGCTCCATCCAGGGGGTCTCGTTCTTTTCCGTGCATCCCTAGTGTACTGAAAGAGAGGAAAGTTGTGATCATTTTATGAGGTCTATTTTCCATTTGTCGAATGTCTATTGGATCATATTTTTCTTTTACCACACCCTACAGTGTAGTACGATATTCTTCTATACAATTGAAATTTTTCAAAACAATAATATTATGCGATAGAATATAGGACCATTTTTGTTTATTTATGATTCCAAATTTTATCCATATGCCCATTGCATATTTAGCTCAGATTTTAGCCTACTAAGAAAAGCGTACAGATTATTATACGAAAAACGATAATGATGTTTGATCAAGACAGCCATTTCAGTCACTTTGCGTAAATTAATTATCCGAAATTAATTTTGAAAGGCGCTTACGGTTCGTGGTGTAATAACGTCTAATGAATAATAATACTAAGGCCAGAAAATTGCTTTTTTAATCCGATAATTTAATTATGGTTATAAGGATTAACCTGCAATGACCATTAGCTCGTAAATAAATTTAATTGCATATGCGAAATAGCTGATTGGGTGGTGTAAGTTTTGAATAAACAAACAGTTATTGCAAGTAATAACGAAACCAAATAATATTTGGAAATTAAAATTCGGGATTCGGAATAATACATTTTCATAATTTAGCATTTATTATCAGATGAAATACGTTAGGCACAACAAAGAGAAATACAACAATAACTAACATTTATAAATATCATATAAGAGCAAACTCTGCCATAGACAGTCCTACGCTTGTTTGAGAAAGAATCTTCAGTAAAAAAGTAATTTGCTCACAGAATCGCAAAAATACCTCGGATCTTAGGGATTTATGATTCTGTGCGGATGAGAAAAGAACGAAAATAGAGATAAAATAATTTACGACTAAGATGCTGATATATTATATCTTAGAACAACAATATCCAAGAAGTAAGTGAAGATGAACAGGCATACAATTGACCTCTGTCATTTTCAGACACTAAAAAGAAAACAAATGAAAAGTCCAATTCCAACGCTACGTATTATTCTATAGTGGCGTTGACATAGACAAAAGAGTCCATGCTGTTATCGGTTTACTGGTGCACCGAAAACACGAGAACTTCATCTAATGGACAGCATATGTAGATAATAACATCAGAAACATCACTTTAAAGTTTAGTAGTGGCAATGCACATTTTACAACCATCTACACACCAAAGGAAGTAAACCACAACAAGAAAGAGAAAAGTGTTTTCAACTTCAGAACATTATGTATGTACTACCAACTAATGAAAAAACTTTCATCAAAAGTGACCTTAATTCAGGAATAGATAACAACATTATACCAGGCGTTCAGTGTAACGAAAAGATCCTTAATAACCTGGTGAGATGCTTGCAACATTATGTGGTCAAAAGGAGATGCGACACATATTTCCCACTGGATTCGCAACACAAGTACACCTTTTCTAATACAAAGATCGAAAGCTCCCTTATTGACTACATTGCCCACCCTAATCAAATATTGAATGTTATGAATTAGGATAGATTAAAAGATAAAAAACTTAGCATAAACACCAATAATGACTGCCTGGATATTACCGCAAAAGAAGTAAAAGGGTGATACTAAAATCTAAAACTGGGAAGTACCTAGTATTACGAACTCATCAAATTTAGAGGGGAAGGATTTCAACGAGAAATCACCAAGTTGTTCCAAAAAAATCAACGCGAACCAAATGAAGAACTAGCATCATTATACCAATTTTAAGAAAAGTACAAAAATAAGAACCAACCAATTACAAATGAATAACCCTGCTCAGCTTCGTACTGAAGTTATTAACAAAAAGTTTATCAGAAAAAATGAATAACTAGATTAAAGTATGCGAAGAACAGCAAGGTTTCCGGAAGAACAGACTAACTATGGACGTTATTTTCACACTGCGATAGCTAGCCGAATAATCGATCGAATATACACGGATTTCAATTATCTTAAATAAGTGTTTGATAGAATCTGCTTCAAATGCGTCATCAACAGCCCGACGCTCTTGATGACACAGAGAGATACTATCAGTGGTTATTTCAAAAGAACCGACCAGATATTGCAGAATTAGGCGCAATATACAGATAGGAAAAATAAGTGGCACGGTGGAGAGGAAATATTTATATATCAGATAGCATTCATTGTGTGAGATTTAAAATTGTCCTATCTCGCATCCGTCTAGATGTACAATCTGTAGAAGACGGTGAGGCAGTTTGTGCCCCTCTTCAAACTAGTATCCCAGAATTTGTACAGAATACAGAGAATCTATCAGAAATTATTTTTCTTAGTGAAATATGATAATGAATGTTGATATGTGGAGAAAATTCTACAACGGATCAACGTAGGACCATTAAAAACACTTACTACCCTGACATGTAGGACAAAATAAAAAGAAATACAATTTGAAGTTGAAGGTAGATTTGGAAAAGCACTAACCGATATCACAAAATATATATCAATGTCTGTCAGCACCTTTTAAAATACAAAAGTGCCGAAAATTACATCAAACTCTAGGACTTATCTGGGCTTATCAAAGACACCAACCAATTTTTTTTAATATTAAAACGTTTGTATTATCAATTGAAATATTTTTTTGCAATTTTCAATATATTCATATAGTGCTTTTTACCTCTTAAATAAATTATGTTTTTTTTTAGTATTAATTCGATAGTCAAGGAAGCTGCTTAAGTTTTCTTTTCCTACTATACAGAAGAAGAATCGGAAGGTAGAATCGTCTAACGAATGATGATTGGTAAGTATTTTCCCAGTTTGTCTGTCTATTTGTTGCAGACCTGCAGCTGTCCAATTAAGTATTATTATAATTATTATTGCATTTGGTGGCACGTATTCACAGATAAGCCTAAAGTGGTTAATTTAACTTTCTGTTTCTTGGGGATGACACCAATGCTATATATTAGTACCGGTATAATTTCTACGTCTTCTATATAGTATATTTCCCTTACTTATCTTCTTAATTCCATGTATTTCCCGAATTTTGGAGGTTAAGTTGTTTGTGTAGGAGATTGATATAGCAACAAGTTATGCAGTGTTTTCTTTTTTATTAATTATTGTTATGTTAGGTCTAGTATACCTGTTCGGTGTCTGTGATAATAGTATTTTTGCCATATCGTTTTCAATTAAACGTGGTAGTATGTAACTGAAGTAGGGCTTTAGGACTTTAAGTTTACTAAGTATACGGTAGTTGCAACTTTATTGTGTCGGTGTGTATATTTATTACCAGTCATGCTTGAAGAACCCTAGAGAATGTGTTAGATCGTTGCCTGTTGGCATGGCTCCTAATGTTATTTACTTGGTTCTGCATCGCAATTAAAAACCCTTCTATTTCTGGCATGAGAGACCTATTTTCAGCTGCTGCAGTGATGCCTGTTTGTATACATGAATGAACTGGTGTTGATATCTTCCAGGCAGTTCTTTAGCGGCCAAGTGCTTTTCTTTTCTTGAACAGTTCTGGTCGTTATTCCATGAAAATTCTTCGTTTTGTTTAAATTAGGAGCCGTATAGATTTTATAATAATAATAACAATAATTTTTATTATTATTAATATTAACATAGAACTGAAGCTTTCACGGCTTTGGTCAATTAATGAATCATGATTCTTGGGATTAGAACACGTCAAATTGGAAATATTATCCGACGTTTCGCGTTCGATTGCACGAGGCATCTTCACGGATCTTTACTCCACAAAATCTGAACACTGAATGTGCTCGAAGAGATTCAGAAGTGCTTATGTACTTGACCGTAACCTGTATCTCTATTAAAATTTTTTACGTTTCAATATTTCAGTAAATTCTCTAATTTTTCGTTAATAAAATCCTGGAACCGACGCTAGACCCTTGGTTTCCTTTACATTTATAACATGGCCAGTGTTATACTCGTGTTCAGCTACAGCAGATTGAACAATTTGTTTCTTTTTAATACATCGCTCATGTTCCTTACGTCTAGTTGATATTGAGCAACCTGTTTCTCCCACATACACTTCTCCACAGGAGCAAGGAATTTTATATACTCCTTCTGTTTGGAAAGGTACAATATTTTTCGGGGATCGCAAGCATTATCCAAATTTCTTACTTGTATTGAAGATTGTACGTATGTTGGACCGCCGAAGTAATCGTCCTATTTTGTCTGTAAAGCCATGTATGTACGGAAGAGCAACACTACCTAACGGTGGCTCTTTATCATTCTCCTTCAGGATTCTATAAACGAAAAAATAGAGAATCAATTGAAATATTTAAACATACAAAAAAATTTAATAGAGATGCGGGTTACGGTCTACATCACACGTGGAAACCGATCTTAACAACGGGTCACGGTTCGGTGAGAACCAGTCGGGTATAAAAGCACGAGCACATTAAAAATTCCTGATGATGTCTCGTGCATTCGAAGACGAAACGTTTTTATTAATATTCAAAAACTAATTTCTGAACGTAACCTTCTAAAATCATCATGGAATAATAATGTCTTTTATCATTAAACTAACACGTTATACAAAAACAGACTCTAAAAACATGAGAGTTTTCCTTAAGGAGCCAGTTTATCCATTATATTTCGTTCGAAAATTTGGCTTTGGAAGTAAACTTCCTGCCTTGAAATATCAAATTTTTATCGATGGTGTGCGTGATCAGATATCGCTACTATTGTGTTCCGCACCTCTCAAAAGGCTCTGGAAACAGCGTGCTCCGTTGAGGATTCTAATGGAATGTCGCAGTCTGTTTTTGAAATTTTCGCCCGAATTTAAAAGTAAAATGTATACTAGGTTATCTAAATAAGTTAGGCCTGAAAGCGTTCTACGTAAGGGGAGTTGGTTTTTGTATTTGTTCGTTTATATTACATGTATACCCTGATTTAGTCATATTTAAAATTATTAAAAAATCAGTAACTTGACATTGCTGGAAACTTCCCTCGCAATAAATCCTTTTTTCTCAAATAACTGAAAGAAGAATATGTATATATAGATATGAAGATGGCACCTTGGCTCTTAAGCAAACATAGCGTCATGTTTTGGTAGTTTTGCTACAAAATGGTGAAGGAGTAACTTTCCTTACCGGTTAGTTCTTTCGTTTCGTAACTTTTTATGACCAATAACCACACAGAATTCGATATATCTGTTTCTCTCCCATATGCTTTGAAATTTGCTATAAGAAGTGTAATAAACCGAAAAAATAACTTTGCCACAACCCGAAGTACAGGGTGTCCCATTTTGGGTAATTTTGCGGTGTATCTCCGTTACTTTTATAGATAAAAAATTGAGGTTTTCGTGACAGTGTGTTACTTTTTCATAAAACATAACATTAACGTTAACAAAATTTTCATATCCTTTTTAGTTTTCAAGATAAAGGGCTAAATTGAAAATGTTGCATTTTCAGGCACCCCTCGTATCTCAACTATCAGTTAACTTATCAAAAATGTGAAAACTGTTTTTCATATAACTTTATATATGGACAGGTCAAAAAGTTATCGGATCCTACTTTATTTTCTAAATGGAATACCCTGTATATTTATAGACTATCAAAAAAAAGATAATAATAACTTTTTTGACAAATAAATGAAAATTTTCTGACGTTAAATGCATAAATTAGTAGTAGGCTATGGCTATTGTTTATGACAACAAACAAAAATAAATGTCAAATATTTGTTTTATATCTAATCGGGTTTTTGATAGACTTTTGGTTTATAAAGCAGTGTATAAACTTTTTATTGGTATTTTGGATATTTGCTCGTTTAAAAGTAAATTTAGTTGAGTAGGTTGAGTTTGTTCACACGCGTCCTAAAACATACAACAAAGAGAACAGGGAAAAAAAGAGATAGATATTTTGGGATTTATAGAAGCAACACCTTCGTCCTCATGTAGAATAATTGAGAAGGAAATTGCTGTACCAAAAACTGACGGTCAGAAGATCTTGAAGAAATATAAGTACTTATCATCCATACAAATTTAATATAGTGCAACATTTGCATCCTGGCGACGCCGAGCGTCGGAAACTATTTTGCCAGTGGTATTTGCAACAAATCGATGCTAACGATTTGGCAGACTTGTTATCTGGTCAGAGGGGAAGTGCGGGAATTTTTAATCATCACAATACCAGGAACTGGCAGCATTTAATGTTTGAAAGGGCACAACAAGAACGCTTTGGAGTTGGGGTGTCATGTTTTATTTTGGGCATATAGTTCATAGAATGTTCGAAGGAGGTCTTACAGCACGTAGATACCAAGAAATCCGTGAGGAAGTTATTCCAGAATTGCTCGAAAATGTTCCATTAGTCCAATATAATGCTGTTTATTTACAGCAAGTTGGTGCCCCAAGTCACAACTCTAGGCTCTTACGGGAATTTCTTGATAATAACTTTCCTCAAGGTACAAGCGGACCTGTTAGATGGCCTCGACAATCTCCAAATCTCTCAATTTTAGATTTTTTGTTATGGTGCTATATATAAAATGAAGTATCTATATAAAACACGATATGACGGCATAGCAGAACTTCGAGAGACAATTCATTTAGTCTTTCGGAATCTGCGAATGACACCAATGGATCTTTTTAACGCTTTTCAAAGAATTACAAAAATATGTCAATTTTGCATTAGAGAAAATGGTCGCCCATTTAAACATTACCTTTAAAAATTTGTTTTATTCTTTTTTTTTATAATGTTATTTTTTTGTGTTTGTTATATTGTTACTTTATGCTATAAAACTGTTGTTACAAACTTATTGTTATTAAAAAACTCTATAGGTATTTTTACATAAGAAGATACCCATATGCAAGGCATCCAATTCTTCAATAGCAATATGTAACTTTCAATTGTTTATTATTGTTATTTATGGCCTATTATTAAATTATGCATTTAATTAAATTTAGTTTCACGAAAAAGTAGCACACGGTTCTTTCTATCTATAAAAATATCGGAGATAACCCGCAAAAGTACCAAAATTGGGCACCCTTTACATACTAGGGCGCAAATTTATTTTTTCGTCAGGTCATTTCAGTTATTATAAATTTTAAAGAATGTTCACAGCATTAAATAGTTTTGATGATGAGATGCCACTTGAATCTTGGCAGGTATTGGTTTGATTACAAGACTTTCTAAATTCATTGTGAGCGTTTACGTTAATAATTAGGTATACCCGTTTTACAATCTTACAAAAAATCAGAGAGGACTAGGTTTAAAAATATTAAGACCTTACTGGCCACTTTTACTCCCTCCAAGTCTTATTTTCAACCTCCTAGAAAGAACCATATCTTTGAATTGACCATAAAAATGGATTCAGCATCCTTAAAAATCTCCAGGTAGAGAATTTGAATGATTTGAAAATATGGTAAATATGTTAGGATTAAATCCATTAAGGGGTGAAGGGGGTGAATGTTTTAATTTCAGCTTTAGAATCGTGTTCATCAAACCACCAAGTAGAAAATTTGGAGTAATTTAGATGGAAATTTTAAGAAATGGATACCGATTAGGTGTAAATATGGGGGTGAAGCAGATCTGATGGCTATCTGCTTTTGTCCACCTTTGTTTTATAGACCCCAACGAACAATTTGCACAAAAAATAAGTCAATAGGACCAACCTCACAAGTTCAAAATTTTTCTCTTTTCAGGGCTATCTTAATGCGACTATAAACGATTATTCACCGGCCATTCAAAAGAGGGATAGATAAAATTAAAAAAAAGCTACTTTTTATAGGAGCTGCCCATTTTAATCTAAAAGAAAAAAGTCAATTTTTAGCGCTTTAGGAAATTATTTATATATTTTCCCCAATTATTTTTGTAAAATCACATTATTTAGATGCACTCAAACAATTTGCACAATCATTTTCCTTATAGGTGTTTATATACTTTTTTTCCTGGCCTATAACGGCTTGCATACTTATTGTAATTTTAGGTTTTTCCTAAACTTTGTCTATTTAAATATATTACTTTAAGGTTCTTTCCCAACTTATCAATATGACTTTAAGTACTATTTGCACGTTTTGTATTTACACACCTTGAGGATGGTTAAAACCTAACCGAGAAGTTGAAAAATAAAAAAAAATATTTCTTTTCAAACAAAACTTAAAACCCACCAAATCCGCATATAATAAATTAAACCACTATGTTATTTTTCACTTATCTATTTTAATTTTATTACATGATTTATTGATTCTTTCTGGCATGTGTGCAATAAATTTGACATTTTAATTATCTGTGTGTAATTATATGGATACACTGCATCTACATATTATCTTCCAGTAAAATTTACGACTTCGGGAGCTCGTATAAATGCTTCTCCGACTGGATGGGGAAATGTGAAAATGAGAAGTTCTGCGTAATAATTACAACCGTCGGAATTCCTAACCCTCCATGAATTAAGGGTCAATTTATTAATCTTTACGGGCACTTTCACTTACATTTAATGGTTGTTACAGAATTAGTAACATTTTCTCAAAATTTATTATTCTCTAAAAACCATATATCTTTGAAGAGATAAATTAGATTTTTGTTAAAAAACGCTCTAAATATAGAGTGGCTGATTTTTTTAATCCATGTCCTAACACTGAAACCTGTGGTGGAAGATAGATCAAAATAAAAGAGTTCTAACCACACTAGAACACAACTTGTTACGTTCTGGACGCGCGTTTCGCTAACCAAGTTAGCATCATCAGCAGATGATATAAACTAAAAACAGTTTTACTTTATATCATCTGCTTGATGATGCTAACTTGGTTAGCGAAACGCGCGTCCAGAACGTAACAAGTTGTGGGGTAGTGTGGTTAGAACTCTTGTATTTTGATCTTTTTTATCCATGTTGGACATGATTTTAATATTTCCAACATTTTTCAATTTTATAATTATAATCAAAAGCAACTAAACACTAGCACAAAAATGTTAAAGAAAAAACAGCAAAACTCCTAAAGTAAATGTTCAATAATCCTCCATAACGTCTAAACAGGCTTCCAAGCATTGGCATTGCTCTAATGATATATTTGCTTCAATTAACATATTGTTATTAATGCTGTGAAAAACTGTAGTAATACTGTTCTTCATATCGTATTTGGTACTTGAAGATATTTTATACACCTGATCTTTAACGTAGCTCCCTAAAAAAAACTCCATTTTTGTTAGATACGGCGACCGAGGTGGACATTTAAAAGGTCCGCGTTTTCCCATCCATCTATCTATCTTTCCTACCTATTGTATTATGTACTGGTGCCCCATCATGTAAAAATCACATTCCTTGTTTTATATCTGATAGGTGTTGGCAGAACATTTTCTAAAAATTGTAAATACTATAGACCATTGACTATCCGTTCAAAAAGTGTGAAACAGTTACGTAATTTTCAACCATACCACCTTAAGCGTTTAATCTTCATCTTGTTTGGCTATTGGCCCTTATAAAGTTGGATCAGTAGAGGCATAATAATGGAACTTGTGTCTATTGATGTTGCTGTTGAGGAATATTTTTTTGAGCCCATTCGCAAAATACTAGTCGCTTTTCAAGATCCAGGGATAATAACTCCTGCATCAGTTGTTTTTTATATGAATATATTGTGTTTTTATCTAAAGACTTTTTCACCATACTTCGTTTAATTTCCTTCTCTCTGAACATAATTGTGATACAAATATGGTGATCATCTGTAAGTTTATTTTTCGCTCTTTTTTTACGACACACTTCCAGAACGAGAAAAACGCTCTAGCAGTTTTTCTAAGGCCTCATTCCTCGGCTGCCTTCTCTCTTTTATTGTTTGATGCTAAATTCTTATTGCAAGTAGACCATTTTCGTCACTTGTGCAGAGGTACAAAATCCATATCTATTAATTGTTCAGAATTTTGACAAATAAATGCAATAATACTCAGTCATGGCTAAATTGTGAAAAATGCGTTTGTTATTTTAAATGTAATATTTTGACTATAATAAATACTCTTGGTTTTTTGCTAAAAACATAAATATTTTGAAAAGAGAGAGAAAAGTTGCCAAGTATACACTTTTGTTGGAAACACTTTTAAAGCACTTTGAGAATTCTTTTTAATCGATACACTTCAACCATCCTTCTGCTTTGCAGGAACCGATGAATACGATTTTTCTAATAACGTGAATATTATGACGTTTTTCATGAATTGTATTGCAAATTAATAATAATGTGGCAACAATGCAAGCTTATAAAAAGTAAAATGTTGTCTTATAAATAGATTTTTACTCCAAATATCAAAATAAATTAAAATTGGGGCTGTCATTAAAAAAAAAGAGGGATGCTTGCCGTGTCCTTAAAATTTAAGGAGATAATGGACTTTCTCGCACTAAATAACATATATATATATATATATATATATATATATATATATATATATATATATATATTTTGGAGATAGTTGCCTTTCGTGAATATTGTGAAAATTGTGATACCAATGTAATAATGAAAATGTATGTCCGGCAGAACATTCCACATTTTCTACCACCTATATATATATATATATATAATTGTTAGATATTCTTAATATATTATTTGTTATGTGTACTTAAACTGTAACTCCAACCATCCAAAGAATCAAAAAAAATAGCGTTATTATAGGTCTAACCGATCGTGCCATCTCACTTACTTCCCCAGAATATCGGCCTGAGATTTTAAAGAAGGTTAAGGAGACTTTAATAAATAACCATTATCCGGAAAAAACATTCTACGAGTTTTTAAACAACGAACTCATGTTTTTTATAATAACTTAATGAAAGCAACAAAAGAAAAAAAATGTTAATACCAAATACGTTGCAAAGCGCTACACAGACGATCTATCAGAAAAAATAAATCACATCTTGTCTAAACACGACATAACTGTCGGTCATAAAGTACAGAATTTACTAAACAGTCTTTTCACTCCCTTGAAAAAAAAAGTGATAAAAAAAAGAAATCAAACCTAGTTTACTCAATTCCATGTTTAGGAATAGGAATTTACAACACAATACTTAGATAGTCGTCTTAAACGGCCACAAATACACAAAAAATGCAGTAGATCCACTCCACAAACACGAACATTAAGAAAAACATGAGTTCGATTTTAAACAAATCAAAATTTTAGAGCAAGAAACTAATTATTGAAAACTCACAATTAAAGAAATGATACAAATTAAAAAGGAGAAAGATGCCGTCAACGATAAAAAAGACATGAATAAGTTAAGCCAAATTTATCATAATCTGATATTTAAGTGAATTAATCTAAATATAAATAAACCACTCCACACAAAAACCGTGAACATTTCAGTAGTAGCATAAACTCAAACGGTATAGCAATAAAAATCTAAGTAAATATAAAAAAAAATTGCCTCAGATTTATCTACCAGAATTCCAGACCAGTCGAAGTTATTGCTATCTCAAAACATTCGTAAAACTGACATGTTTTCAAGGTGCGTAGTATGTATAATATCAATTTTGTTTTAAATATATTTTTGTTTTTATGATCATTGTTTGTTTTAAATGTAATGTTTGTTGAGTGATGTTTTTAACAATTTTAAAATTTAAATATTAACTATACATATTTTTATTGTAGAAAATAAATATCTTGAGAAAGCTCAATATAATGAGCGAAACGTCGATTGAATTATAGTTTTACTTCGCAATGCGTTAACCTATGCCCAAGAAAATAATAACAATATATATATATATATATATATATATATATATATATATGTATATATATATATATATATATATATAGTGGATTAAGTGGTTTCTTGGGAATAAGGCACATGAATATACTAAATTTCTGTTATATTTTTTTCATAACTTTGACGTTTCGGTCGAACGTTGACCTTCATCAGAAACACTACAAAAAGGAACGATTCGATAAAATTTTTGTTTTATAAAATTAATAAAATATCTAGCTTACGTAATTGGAAGGTTTCATGGATAACATCCTGTATATGTCAATAAATTAAACACAAACACACAGCGACTAACATTTACATTTAAAAACTTGGCATGCTGTATATACATTTACATTTGTCGAAATTTTAAAACACATACAAGCAATATACGAACAATACTGACGAAAGGTTTGGTGTATGGACGATGAGATTAGGTCTATGTCTGTAAAAACTTAAGATGCTATTTTTTCTTTTTGTTTTGGAATTTAAATGCGGACTATTGTTGTTATGCAGTTGCCATTATAGGTGTATTATTTTATAATATTATTGTAAATTTTACTGAGTTGTGGTGTGTCGGTTTTGGAGTTTATGCAATGGGGTCTTTTTTGTATTTCAATCATTTCCAAAATTTCACGTCTTTTAGTGTGACTTTCTGTCTTTAATATTTTTACTGCATTGAAATCAAAACTGTGTTTCTCCTCGAGAGCATGAAACACAGTTTTGATTTCAATGCAGTAAAAATATTAAAGACAGAAAGTCACACTAAAAGACGTGAAATTTTGGAAATGATTGAAATACAAAAAAGACCCCATTGCATAAACTCCAAAACCGACACAACACAACTCAGTAAAATTTACAATAATATTATAAAATAATACACCTATAATGGCAACTGCATAACAACAATAGTCCGCATTTAAATTCCAAAACAAAAAGAAAAAATAGCATCTTAAGTTTTTACAGACATAGACCTAATCTCATCGTCCATACACCAAACCTTTCGTCAGTATTGTTCGTATATTGCTTGTATGTGTTTTAAAATTTCGACAAATGTAAATGTATATACAGCATGCCAAGTTTTTAAATGTAAATGTTAGTCGCTGTGTGTTTGTGTTTAATTTATTGACATATACAGGATGTTATCCATGAAACCTTCCAATTACGTAAGCTAAATATTTTATTAATTTTATAAAACAAAAATTTTATCGAATCGTTCCTTTTTGTGGTGTTTCTGATGAAGGTCAACGTTCGACCGAAACGTCAAAGTTATGAAAAAAATATAACAGAAATTTAGTATATTCATGTGCCTTATTCCCAAGAAACCACTTAATCCACAATATAAGTACTAAGGCCAAGAAAACGAAAACAATATATATATATATATATATATATATATATATATATATATATATATACATAAACAGTCATGTATTATTAGTTTATTTTGATATTTTGGCCGTGACTTCGGGCCTTTTTCAAAACTGGTTTGTCGGAAATGTAGGCCATAACAACATTTGTATCTGTATACATTATTTTACCGTAGTGATGAAATTATTGAGGAAATCTCTACACATCTTCACACACAATCAAATCACAGCGGAGCAGATAAAAAACACTACAAATAATTTTCAAGCAGTTTGTGAAACCTTGATTTACTTTTGTCGTATTTATGTAAATAATGATGATCCCCATTTACAAGGCTTACTTTAAAAACGTTTTCATTAGTGTATTATGTGTGATGCAAAATTACAAAAAAGCCTAAAAATGTTTAAGTCAATTTTTAAAATGACTAAATTTAAGCCCTGTAAAACAAATATAATTATTCATACATCTTTTTAAAATAATGAGATGACAAAAAATTAGAATCCATTTTCTAAATCGAATACAATGATCTATCTGACATTCAAAATAGCAATTCGTTCAGTGCTCGAGGAGTTATAATAGGAATGTTACCGCCTTGTCAAAATATGTAAATTTTAAAATAACCCCAACTTTAAGGCCCTTGAGAGTTGACCATCTGAGATTTTTTGCTCTAAATCGCCTGTACCCTAGAGACTTTATTAAATGAGTTATCAAAAAACTTTAAATACAATTGTTTTTGGGTTTTATTGTTTTACAAAAAACAAACAAAAGGCGATCGGAAAATTAACAAATGATCATCCACTTCGTTATTTTAAATGGAATAACCTATATAATTTATATCCATCAAATGGGTTTCTTTCAGTTGATTATAAATATACGTTTGATACTTCATATCTTTAAGGATATCTGAGAATTTTGAAAAAAAATTGAGATGACAGACAATGTACTCCCATTGACTCCTCTGTATAGTGGAGCGATCTGAGTCTCTCTTTTACACATTCCTTCTTATTGCAGGGTTTTTGTCAAATTTATCGGTTAAAAGTGTCAAACCTGATAGCAAGAAGAGCCTCGTGTATAGAAACAATTTTATACTGGGTGCCTCCTTTAAAATAACGAGCTTTGTTAACTTTTCGAACGTCTTTTATTTGTTTCCTTTATTTATAAATTTTAAGGATTCTGATAAAACCAAAAAAATTGTATTTAAAGTTTTTTGATAACTCGTATAATATGATCTCCCTCTATGGTAACGTTAAATATATAACCAGATACCCTGTACTTTTACCGGTTAAAATATTTATATTCGCTTTCATTGACCCTGTATGTTCCCTTAGTTAGTAAGGCGATTAGTGCTCGAAAACCGCCACCGAGCACAAAACGATGGATACATAATTACGTATTGATTCGTCATTGCAGTCTTGCATCTCTTCTAGAGCAAAAATGTCAGCTAACTTAAAGGCAAATGTTCTGAAAGTCTGATAAAGTTCGTTTATTTTCCAATTGGCTTCGTCTGGAGGGTGCAGGATAGGTTTTCCTACTTTCATTTTAAGTTATTCCATTAGGTTAGCTGTCATATATTGGAAATTTATACCATAAATCAAAATCAGAATATTTATATTTCCACTTCTTTTATTTAAAAACCGGGATAATAATAAATTGTTTCGTTACTGTTGTTAAAAGTATGCTGTGATGTGTGATGGTTGCGATAAAGGTGGTTTTAAAGCAGAAAAAAAACAAAAAGCTCTTCACTTTCAATATGCAATCCATTTCACACAACAGGAGGTATTATAGTGATGTGATGTTTCATATGGTCTTTGTGGTTTTTATTGGCACGAAGTATAATTTTACTAATAATTTAATTTTTTTACTAATGCTGATTTCCTGTAAATATGTATAGAAGGCGCACTTTATGTAACATTAGTACCGTAATTTTGGCAAACTTTTATATGTAATGCGCCCAATAGCTGCTTGTTTATTTTATTAAGGGCGTCCAAAATTGTAACTGTTTTCGCTTTAAAAATTTTATAGTAAAACTTTGTAAAAAAGGAACCAAAGAATGTAAAATAACTTTTTTATAAAAAATGAACCACTCAAAATAAAAAAATAATATTTCCATCTTGAAAATTCGCCTTTATAAAATTGGCGTCAATCTAATAGTCACTAAATAGACATTACACTCGTCATATTAGATTTAAGACTCAGTAAAAGTAAAGTATTGTAATCACCCTCCGAGACTTCTTTAGATCTTCACGTTTCAGGGTCCCTCGCTACCGAAGAACATGTTTTCTCACCCGTCGGTCGGTCTGTCTGTCTGTCAGTTCGCAGGTCAGTCTGTCTATCTGCCAGTTCGCAGCATAGCTAAAAAACTACTCATCCGATTGATTTTAAATTTTGGTCAAAAATTAAGAGTTATATAAAGTAAATATCCGATATCGCGAATCAAAATGGCGGCCTAGTAAAATGTTAAAAAAATTATTATTATAAAACTGCTCATCCAATTTATCTCAAATTTTGCACAAACATCAAATCTTAAGGTGGAATCAACTGGTAAAATTTTGTTACCAATCCAAGATGGCCGAACAAAACGGCGGCTTAATTAAAAATTTAAAAATTCAGCCTGAAAGAACTTCTTAACGGATTGATTTCAAATAGTGTTTCATAACTAATTGTGGTATAAGGAAGGATTAATTAGTAAAATTGTGATATTAATTCAACATGGCCGAATAAAACGGCGGTCAGATAAATTGTTTATAATCATGAAAAATCAACCTCCCAAGTTTTACATATCATCAAATTTTAGCCCCCCTGGATGCCAAAAAATATGTTTCATCAAATCCGGCGGTCGGTCTGTCTGTCTATTTACCATTTCGCGGCAGAGCTTTAAAACTGCTTACCCGATTGACTTCAAATTTTGATAAACAAATAAGGGTCATGCGGGGATGATCTGGTAATATTTTGGTAGAAATCTAATATAGCAAAACAAAATGGCGGCCTAGTGAAACGTGAAAAAAATAATATTATAAAACTGCTTTTCCAATTTATTTTAAATTTTGCACAAACTTGAAAGTATTATGTTGGAATCAACTACTAAAAATTTGGTTCGAATCCAAGATGGCGAAAGAAAATGGTGGCTTAATAAAATATTTAAGACATTCAGCCTGAAAATATTACCCATGTGTGTCATAAATAATTGTGGAATAGGCATCCACTAATAAAAAAATGTTTGTATTCGTGAGAAAATCACCTTCTCAGGTTTTAAATATGTTCACGTTTTAGCGTCCTTAGATGCCAAAAAATATCTTTTATCAATTCCGTCGGTCCGTCTATCGGTCTGTCGGTCTATCTGTAAGTTAGATTAAAAATTACTTGCCATATTAACTTCGAATTTTAGTCAGAAATTAAGGGTCATATAGGAATGACCTGGTAATATTTTGGTAAAAATGCAATATGACGGAACAATGTTAAGAAAAATATTACTAAAAAAACTAATTATCCAATTTAGCTCAAATTTCGCACAAAGGAATAGACTGATAACATTTTGATATACATCCAAGATAGCAAAACAAAATAACGGCCTAATAAAATATTTAAAAAATTAGCCTGCAAATACTACTTATTAAATAAATTGCAATTTTTGTGCAAGAATTAAGTGTGATAGAGGAATAAACTGTTAAAGTTGTGGTACGAATGGCGATGTAGATGGCGAAACAAAATGGCAGCCAAATATTTTTTTAAATCAGCGTAAAAAAGTCTTGTTCAATTTTAAATTTTGCAGAAGAATTAAATGTGAAAATGGGATAAACTGATACGAATTTATTTACTTTTTTTACACAAAAGCGAGGCAGATTCAAAAACTCTGATCTAATTTCTACAACTTTTCAATTTACTTTTTGTTCTTACAACCTACCACAATACGAAAGGCTGAAAAGAGAAATATCGACTCTTTGTCAGTAGTAAGCAACTAAATTGTTTTAGAGTAAATGAATATTCCGATTTCGTAGAATATTTAAAAACAAATTAAATTAGTTTTTGTTGTTATTAAAGCAAAGCAAAGATTTTACATTATTTGATAATCCAGTTTGTCATAGTATAAAAATTATTTCGACATTAAATTCAAAAGACACTGATTAACATCATTTGGAATTACTGTAACAATGATCAGCGGGCTTAAACGAGAACGCTGCAATACACTCAAGCTATCCAGATTTGATTTTGTTGCCTTCTGTATAATGTTTTCTAGCTTTTAGATATTTAACAAAACTCTTAAAAACCCTACAAATATAATAACTAGTAATTTTAGGCTTCTCAATCAAATAAACAAAAAAAAGTAGGAAGAAAAAGATAAAGTATGTCAGGCTGAATAAAAGATGCTACCTTTCTCCTTTCCTAAGAAAAATCGTGATACTAATGCTGACAATTAGAACATTGTTATGAAAGCATTATATTTTTTGATTATTAACTTTAACCACTTTCTAGCCCTGTGAATTATTGATTTATTTCATTCACATACATTTTTTTTTGTTTTTTAAAAATGTTAATATACTGCAAAATAATTCTAACTTAATATCCACATTAACTTCCAAATTTATTCGTTTATTCAATGTTTACCATTTCAAAGTAGTCTCTCTTTAAATAATAATAGCCGCCTTGGTCTGGTCCTTAATTACCACTGAGCCACTTAATTTAGACAGATGCGAGTGTGCAGAAATTCCTTGCTCTCGTCGGCAGGTCAGGCCTAACTTTTGGATAATTTAGATAAAACTGTATATGCAGGGGCGAATATTTTTTGCTTCTCTTAAAATATTATAAGTGAGAGTATAAATTACATATTCACGAATTATTTAGGATTTTTAGTCAAATAATAAAGTAAGATGAACAAACTGAAGTCCGTCAAAGTGAATGAAAGATACTGCCATTATCCTTAATAAAAATGTTCATAGGAAAGTCGAAAGGATGAACCTTGTCATTGTACAGGGTTTTCCCGTATATTTTTCCACCCACCTAGAGAGTTTATTTGAATAGATACGGAAATTTCGTAAATACAAAAGTTGTTGGGTTTTTTATGAAGATTTAGAATATTATATTATAAGTGCGAAAATATTATTGGAAATGTCAAATTTTGACAGGTTGTCAGTTTTCTTAAATGAAACACCCTGTATATTAAATCATATTCTTGAAGATCTTTTTTTTTTCTAATTTCAAATATATATACTTTTAATATATCCTGTCAATTAGTTTTGGATATACGTGTTTAAACATTAAAGAAATGGTAAGGTAATTTGCACTAAAACATAGTGAGCAATGGTCAAGACAATTGCACTGAACGACACCTTTTTGACCTTTACCGGTCAGAAGTATCTATTTACGAGCATTTTTAATATCTAATACGTTGGACGATGGGTTATTCGGAAGAAGAGAAACTCGACATGTTAGAATTATTTTATTTACATGGTAAAAATGCAACGAAAATCATAGACGGTTTCCAGATAGACCAACAAAGGCTCGTAGCATAATGTGAAACATCGTTAAACAATTGAATGAAAGAAAAACACTTAAGCGATAAGTTAGAATAGTGAAAAGAAATAATACCATAAAAAGTCAATAATATAAAGTAGGTAAATAATAATATTAGCTTAAAGAACTAAGTTTTGGTTTTCTATATAGCCTCCTTGGTTTATAATTCATTTCTGAATATTTCTTCTAAATTTTCTGTGTATGGACGCGTAGGTAAAATGAGGTGATTGGGTGTTGAAATCGTCGACTGTTTGGACTATATTTTGCTCTAAAGCTTGGATGGTTCTTGGCCTATTGTAGTATATTTTGTTTTTCAGATAACCCCACAAAAATATGTCCAACGGAGAGAGATCGGGTCTGTTTGCTGGCCCTCTTAATGGTCCATGTCTTCAAATCCAAAATGGATACCTGTCATTTAAAAATTTGGTGACTTGCTGGACATTATGAGGATGGGCACCATCTTGTTGCCATATCAAATTAAGATGAATTAATCGGTAGTTGTCCTAAATGCCCTTTGATTTCGTTTTCTAATAACTCCTGATACCTTTGTCCGGTGTCCGGTTAAACTTCCATTTAAAAATATAGGTCCAATAACATGATTGTTAAGAAGGCCACACCAAACATCTTTTTCCCTGAATTTTGACCGCCTGAAGAGCTAGCGGGTTTTTTTTTTGACCAAAAATGCTTATTTTGCCTGTTAAACAAGCCTCCAGTTATTTTGATCGGTTAATTCTTGAGTAGGTAAAAACTGATATGGTTTATATTTATATTGTTTTAGAACTGAGTGGATTTTATGCCATGATTTGTTAAAAAAAGTGGCTGCATAGGGAATTGAGCGCTCAGGATTTTCTAAAACAAGAATAAATAAGATAAATAAATTATTTTAATACTAAAGTTTCAAAATTACCTTCAAAATATAATAAAATATTTAAATCTTCTTCAGCGTTTCTTTCCATTATTCTAACTTTTCGCTTAAGTGTTTTTCTTTCATTCAATTGTTTAGCGATGTTTAATATTGTCCTACAAGTCGGTGTTGGTCTATCTGGAAACCATCTATGATATTCGTTACGAGCTATCTATGCATTTTTACCATGTAAATAAAATAATTTTATCATGTCGAGTTTCTCTTCTTCCGAATAACCAATCGTCCAACGTATTAGATGCTAAAAATGCTCGTAAATAATTACTTTTGACCGGTTAACGTCAAAAAGTCGTCGTTCATTGTAACTGTCTTGACCATGGCTTACTATGTTTTAGCGCAAATTACCTTACCATTTCTTTAATGTTTAAACGCTTATATATACAAAACTAATTGACAGAATATATTAAAAGTATATATATTTGAAATTAGAAAAAAAAGATCTTCAAGAATATGATTTAATATACAGGGTGTTTCGTATAAAAAACTGTCAACCTGTCAAAATTTGACATTCCCAATAATATTTTCGCACTTATGATATAATATTCTAAATCTTCATAAAAAACCCAACAACTTTTGGCTTTATGAAATTTCCGTATCTAATCAAATAAACCCTCTAGGTGGGTGGAAAAATATACGGGAAAACCCTGTAGACAACCTGTTAATAATTATTTCTATAATTATGGGCTCAGTTGTAACTGGTAAAGACGCTATTTTTCCTCCCTGCACAATGACCCTTCTCAGAGCAAATCGTTTTACCATTTTAGTAAAGCAAAATCAAAAAGAAATAATAAAATTCACTAAAATTTTCTGAGACTGAGTGACACTGATTAACGTCATCGATTCGGCATTTTATATTAATTAACATCATTTTTAGATAATGATAATGAATTTTTTATTATCTTTTCGTCTCATCCTAATAAAATAATTAAAAAGTGAGAAAATTTGCCTTCGTATTTTTTAAAATTGCGGCACTTCATTTTTTATTATTTGAAAATGTTAATATACTGCAGAATTATTCTATGTATTTCTAAATTTAATAATTATAAAGAAGATCCCAAAATTCTGTTATAAAGGTCATCAACGTTTACCGTTCCAAAACAGTTTCTGATAATTTTAAATAATAATAGTTGTCATGGTCTGGTCCTTAATTACCTCTGAGCCACTTAATTTAGACCGATGCAAATGTGCAGAAATTCCTTGCTTTCACCGGCAGGTCAGGCGTTACATAAGTTCGTGCATACGCGATGGAATTTCTGGGCCGCAAGTTAATTGGTCCCTGCTAAAAACATAGAACTAATTTTGATAATTGCTTTCGAGGATAAGCTGTACGAATTGCTAGGGCAAATACGTAATACTTTCTAACTCAAACAAGTTATGTGTGTTTGGAAAACATACTCTCTTTCGCTAGGGAGAAGTAATTGCTCCAATTTGAAATGAGTTCTGCTAGTTTTGGTCATCAATTATATCTTTAAGTTCTAATTTTATACAAATTGAAAGTACGTTAATTGACAATAATTAAAGTTTATGAAAATAGTTATATTATCAGACGAAGGGTGCATTTTTTGTATATGTTTTCAAAATATCGTACCGTTGCGTAATGCGTACTTTAAAAAGATTCATCGAGGTATTATCAGAAATAATAACGCTAGTGGTTCAAAATTACCGATAATTTTGCATGAAAGTGTGTTGTGCTGAAACTGCATGAATTTGTTTCCTTTTTTGTTTGACACCGAAATAGCCCTACTGCCAAGGATTAGAGGTCTCTCAGAATTCAAACATGAAAAATATCTGAATGCAATTTCTGTAAATAACCCTTGAATGCCGAATTATCTGGTAATTTTGAATCCACGAGTGGTATTTGGTGGAATATTTCCCGAATATAAATTCATTTTATATATTTTTAGTTCATCATTCCTATAGGCACGCAGAAATGATACTCTATTAAGAATAGTTATTATTCAAATACAAATTGTTCCATAATCGGGGCACTCTGGAGATAAAGAAGCGAACAAATTTGGCGACCCTTGGTGTTTGCAGTTGGACGGTGAAGGAATGCATTTGGGTGAATACTCGTGTCACCCTGACAGGAATGACTAAGGAAGGTATAATGGATAGTAATTTATCAGTACAGAATCCATGATGGTATCTGGAAAAAAGAGGCACGAGTGACATTCGGTAGAATATTTCCCTCCCAAATGTAAATTCATTAAATAAATTTTTGGTTCATCAGTGCTATATGCACCCAGAAAACGGACTCTATTAAGAATAGTTATTATTCAAATACAAATTGTTATGTAAAACAGTTAACACAACATAAATGGTTGTTCAAACCAATTAACACAAACAATATGTCTTTCAAAAAGTCAAAAAGTATTGGATTCTAGAAGAAAATTGAGAATTTAAAGTATTAACATTGAAGATGCAATTTTGGTAATGCACCACATGACTTTTGTGAGACGTAGTAATGTTTTTTAACACGACAGATGAACTTTGTCTTAGTTGTGGTTGTGGCTGATCGTCCATTGTATTGTTCCTAAATGTATCAATAATATTTGTTGGTTTTTAAGGATAATAAAAGGCTTTATTTTTCACAATGCGTTAGTGAAAATAGCAATTTTACAAATAAACATTTTTAGAACAGCACATTTAACTTGTATTTTGTTCATAGGAAATAAACATTCAACCACACAAATTAGATTGAGAGATATGAGAAATGTTCGTTGAGGTGTTGTCCGAATGGCCTACAAACTTCCGACTACATATATATATATATATATATATATATATATATATATATATATATATATATATATATATATATATATATATATATATATATATATATATATATATATATATATATATATATATATATATATATATATATATATACAGTGTGTCCGAAATTGGTTATGACAGTATTGGGATCTCGGAAACCGTGATAGTTACAAAAACGTTTAAATAGAGAAAGTTTTAGACAATTATGTTTGTAATTTAACGCCGTTTTGCTCGCGATTCTATCTTTTTTAGTTTTTGAGATATTTTGAAAAAACCAAAAAACTGCATTTTTGAAAAAGTCCTATAATTTATTTATTTATGAAAAGTTTCAAAATCTGTAAGAACATTATTAAGGCAACTTTTTACGTAGAGTGCACCTATTAAGTCAGATTTTACATACGACGTTTCGGTTTTCTAGAACCATCATCAATTTTGTTTTTTCTTATGGCCGCTATATTCGATTTTAACAGTTTTGAAAAGAGTATTTCTTTAGCTTTTCAACGGTGTATCACACTTTGTAATTAGGTTATTACTAAAGGTGCAAAAAGTGCGTAGAGAAAATATTTAAACGTTTTTTGGAATTATCAAAGTAAAAAATTAAAAAATAATAGTGTTAAAAGGCAATATGTAATTCAACATCCAGTTCTACAAAAAATTAGTAAAAACTACTCAATAACATTGCACAATATTCACAAATGTTCAAATGACCAGCCGCAGATAACACTAACATCTTTGCTCAAGTAGGCTTTGGTTTTAAAATAATAGAATGCTTTTAATCTGTCAAAAATGCAACGTTTAAGTTTTATTTAACATTCATCGCTGTTTTAATAAGGATTACAATGGCGTTAAACTTTTCTAATGAAGAAATGTTTGATATGTTAGTGTGTTATATTAAAAATTAAAGAAATGCAAACAGGGCCATGGATGTGTATTTTGACACGTACCCCGAAAGACGGCAGCCTGGCAGAACTTATTTTCAAACGCTGATTAGAAACTTGCTTGAGTTTGGCAGTTTTAATAAGATTCGCACAAAGAAGTATGCAAAAGACAACGAGCAACGCAATAGGCAAATCCTAGAATATTTTAATGAAAATCCGACTTCATCTACAAGAAGAAGCGAAACAGAACTTCAAATTCCAAAATCTACCGTTCATGGCGTCTTAAAAGTAACTATATATCGTCCTTACAAGCCAACAATTGTGCAAGGACTCCAAGCAGGTGATTTCGAAAGAAGAATTGTTTTTTGTAATTGGTATATCAATAGATGTCGAGAAAATCCCGCTTTTTGCAATAAAGTCATTTCGTCAGATGAGACTCATTTTACAAACTGCGGCATTTTTAATAAAAAAATCACCATTATTGGGCTACTGAAAATCCGCAACTACGCGATCCACGCAGGCTGCAAGAGTGATTTGGTTTTAATATGTGATGCGGGATGCTTGGTAAGATAAACATAGTCTAATTGAATTGCTTATAATTCAATATTTTCCATTACTTTTTAAGAAATCGTCTCATTGGTCCCTTTATTTTTGATCAGACACTGACAGGCCCAAGATACCTTGCCATGTTACAGAATCAAATAGTTCCTGCCATTCGAGAAGCTGCGCCAGATGATCAGTTTAATAGCTTGTGGTTTCAGCAAGATGGTTGTCCTGCACATAACAGCAGGGATGTACAAACCTTTTTAACAAAAACTTTTGGTGAAAACGTAATATCCAACAGTGGTCCTGTCCGCTGGCCAGCTAGATCCCCGGATATCACGCCGTTGGATTTTTATTTATGGGGATGTGCGAAAAATGAAATATACGAATTTGACCCCCCAGAAAATAGGCAAGTTGTTGAGCAGCGAACCCGAAATATTCTAGAAAATATAAATAGAAATACCATTCAACGGGTAATCAGAACAGTTGAAAGGAAATGCGGACATTGCATAGAAAAAAACGGTCAACATTTTTAATCCTAGTATTATGTAGCATTTTTTTATTAATTTTATTGAGTAGGTAGTTCATACTGATTTTCTGTTAATTCTTGTAAGGTTAGTACTTTTAAATCGCCATGAACGGTTGACTTCAGAATGTGAAGTTCTGTTTCAATTCTTCTTATGGAAAAAACCAGATTTTCATTAAAATATTCTAATATTTGCCTATTCCATTCCTTGTCATACTTGCATACTTTCTGTTGCGATTCTTAAAATTGGCTAACCCTAGCAAGCTTCTAATCAGTGCAGCGCTTGAAAAGAAGTTCTGTCGACAGTCGTTCTTCGGGGTACATTATGTGCAGTGCACATAGTATTAATGTTACTGAGTAGAACTTACTGATTTTATGCAGAATTTAATGTCCAATTTAAAAATATTGCTATTTGAAACTATTAAATTTTAATTTATATCGATAATTCGAAAAAATGTTTAAACAGTCTTATTTCAAACGCAAAGCCTACTTGGGCACAGATGTTAGTGTTATATGCGAGTGGTAGTTTGAACATGTGTGAACATTGTGCACGAATCAATTATGTTATTAAGTAGTTTTTACTGATTTTTTGTAGAACTGGATGTTAAATTACAATATATTGCTATTTAACACTATTAATTTTTACTTTGATAATTCCAAAAAACGTTTAAATATTTCCTCTACGCACTTTTTGCACCTTTAGTAATAACCTAATTACAAAGTGTGATACACCGTTGAAAAGCTAAAGAAATACTCTTTTCAAAAGTGTTAAAATCGAACACAGCGGCCAAAAGAAAAAACAAAATTGATGATGGTTCTAGAAAATCGAAACGTTGTATGTAAAATCTGACTTAATAGGTGCACTCTACGTAAAAAGTTGACTTAATAATGTTCTTACAGATTTTGAAAATTTTCATAAATAAATAAATTATAGGACTTTTTCGAAAATGCAGTTTTTTGGTTTTTTCAAAATATCTCAAAAACTAAAAAAGATAGAATCACGAGCAAAACGGCGTTAAATTACAAACATAATTGTCTAAAACTTTCTCCATTTAAACGTTTTTGTAACTATCACGGTTTCCGAGATCCCAATACTGTCATAACCAATTTCGGACACACTGTATATATATATATATATATATATATATATATATATATATATGTATATATATATTTATTGTGGTTGCAGGTTCATGTCCTATGAACTAAATACATGCTAAATGTGCTGCCTTGTTATTTTCACTAGCCCCGTATAATCCTTAAAATCCAACGAAAGTTCTTCTACAATGTATCAATAATAGTTGTACGATGGTCTTCATCCATCTGAAGATAGGATGAAATAGATCTAGTATTTCGGGGTCTCGTTATTTGGATTAGTTGCTCCTCTCGTCTTCTCCAATTTTGCTTATTTAGGAACTGCAGTAGCACACAAGGAGTGGTTTGTTATTTTGTAAGTTTCTGTGTGACTGCAAATACAGCGCTAACATGTCAAAAACTGTCTCGACAATTTATGTGTCATATTTATGATTCTACTGAGAGAAAAGCATACTACTTATTAAAACATAACTTTGATACTTTGAATTATTTACCGGCAAAGTCAAAGCCCACTTTTGTTACAAATAAATCATGGCCTCCTTAGGAAAAATTAAGACTTAACTTTAGGATGTATGATATTTCGATGATGCTCAAATCTTTTATGCACTTGTGAAACATCACTAGACTGGAAATTTTGTGCTCTTTTCAAAAATCGAAAAACTCAATACGTCGGCCATAAGAAAAATGGAAGTTGAGGCGGGTTGCGAGATAACAGAAAACAATAGAGACATGTCGTACACGCCATCTTATTCGACTTATAAAAAGGGTCCCAATTTTGACAGCTGTCAAATTTACCGTTTTGGATTTACTGGCTAAAAACGCAATCCGCCATTTTCGGTTTTTTGCGAATTTCCAAAATTAATTTTTCCCATTTAACCTTTGCTGTAGGTATAATAGGAGCCAAGATCCCTATATAGAGAAGCATATGTAGGATACAATATATATATACAGGGTGAGTCGGGAGGATCGCCCCAAACTCCAGGAGTGTGTTCTATGAAAGATACTGATTTAAGAAAACTCATATGTTCTTATTCGATTCTCATTTGTTTTCAACTTACAGCATAAATTAGAATATAAACAAGATCTAACAAATTAACGTTTCAATCATTAGATTTCATCATATTAAATGTTCAAAAATGCCCCCATTGAGCTCTAAACATTTTCGGCTTCGTCTACGTAGGGCACCTGTTGCTCTTCTAATTGCCTCATGCCTTTCTTTAATTTCATCTGTAATATTTCTGATACGCTGAATAAGTGCTTCTCGAGTGTCCACTCTCACTTTGTACACTTCATTTTTTAACCAGCCCCATAAACAGAAATCGAGTGGAGTGAGGTCAGGAGATCTTGGAGGCCAAATAATAGGACCACCGCGACCAATCCAACGCCTTGGAAACCTCCCGTCTAAGTGTTGCCTGACTTGATGTGCGAAATGTGCTGGAGCTCCATCATGCTGGAAGTACATTTGCCTTCTGATGTTTAGGGGAACATCCTCCCCTTATAATTCATTTTCGAGAAATTCACAATAGTAGTCCCCTGTGAGGCGATTTTCCACTGACCAGACATGGCAATTGCGTCTATTATTAATACCGTCACGAGTAAATGTTGCTTCGTCCGTGAAAAGTATGCGCGATATAAGATGACGATTATTGTCTATCCACCGACAAAACTCCATACGTTTGGCAAAATCTTCTGGCTGTAGGTGTTGGATTTTTTGTAAGTGGTAAGGATACAAACCTTGCTCGTGGAGCGTATTTATCACTCTTTTTTGTGGAATGTCCAACTGAGCAGCCATTCTGCGTAAACTGATGGTTGCATCTTCTTCTACTAGGTCCAGAATATTTTCTACTTCTTCTGTTGGCACTGGGAAGTGTTCCGCTTTCGCATAGTTTGTTGAAAACTCTCATAAATACTTTCTTATCAGGATGACGTTGAAATGGGAATCGTTGACGGTATTCTTCAGCAGCAGCTGTAGCATTCCCATTGCAAAAACCATAAACAAATATCATATTCGCATACTCTAAGTGTGAGTAAAAATTCGGCATTTTGGAATATGTTCAACAGCTCGAATTCAAAAATGACACTGACAGGTACGAATTCAAAAATGACACTGACAGGTATAGTACCAGTAAATGGAACATTAACTTATTTTGATTTCTAAGCACCCTATAATTATTATGTTGTATTTATGGAATTATGCTTGAAATCTTATTTTTGTTTTTGAAAACAAATGAAAATCGAATAAGAACATATGAGTTTTTTTAAATCAGTATCTTTCATAGAACACACTCCTGGAGTTTGGGGCGATCCTCCCTGTATATATATATATATATATATATATATATATATATATATATATATATATATATATATATATATATATATATATATATATATATATATATATATATATATATATATATATATATATATATATATATATATATATATATATATATATATATATATATATATATATATATATATATATATATATATATATATATATATATATATATATATATATATATATATATATATATATATATATATATATATATATATATATATATATATATATATATATATATATATATATATATATATATATATATATATATATATATATATATATATTTGCAGAGTTTTCCTTAATGGCATGCTAATATTTAAGGGGGTGATTCATGGACCTATTTTGAGAAAAAGACTTCCTATGAACGTATATCCTAAAGCTATTGTAGATATCTTTATGAAAGTTGACGCACGTCTTCTAAACATCAAGAGGCTTTTTTTGACATACAAATAATTTTTTATTTGAACCAGTGGCGTTCATACCGGTTTTGTATTGAATATTTTTGGAGAAAAGAATGGTACGCCACTGATTTTTCTTAAAAAAAATATCATTCATTTATTTTTAAGCAATTTTGATCTATTTGTTTTTTTCTTCCGACGTACGGTTTTCGGTTAAAAAAATCAAGGCCATTTTACTTCAGGCTCAAATGGCTATTATAATTGTTGAACAAATAAATCTAGTTATCCTGGAATAAATTACGTTTTTACAGACGTCAACGTCAAAGTAATATCTGCTGACTTAAATAAGTTGTTGGTGTTTAAAACCATATTTTTAGTGTTTTATTTAAATATATCGTAATCAGTAAATAATAATAATATGGTAAATTATAAGAACACGGAAATGGCGGCAATGCATTACATGTATGGCCTTGCAAATGGTAGTGCAACAGAAGCCGCATTTATCAAAAAAGATATCCAAATCGTGCTTTGCCAGACAACCGAACTGTTTCAAATATTCATAGCCGACTTAGCGAAACTTATAGTTTCAATAAAGGTACTTCGGAAGGTAGACCTCGAACTGTCTGAAATTGAGAAAGCGGTACTGCAAGAAATTGACCAACATCGTGAGACGAGTACAAGGAAGAACGCTAGAGCTTTTAATATTTGTCACCAAATTGTTTGGCGTATTTTGGTTGATTATTTTTTGTATTCTTACCATATTCTAAGAGTACAGGCATTACTGCCCAGGAAGGACTTTCCACAGCGTGTGAATTTCTGCCACTGGTATCTTCAGAGTATTACACTAAATCCGCAGTTTGACTCAGAAATTTTATTTACAAATGAAGCAAATTTTACTCGGAATGCAATTCAAAATTTTCACAACAATCATGTGTGGGCTGAAGAAAACCCCCATGCTATAAGCGAAATCCATTTTTAAGACCAATTGTCGGTTAATGTATGGGCAGGAGTTATTAGGGATCATCTAATAGGTCCATTTTTTTACCAGGACGCCTTGATGGACGGTCTTATTTACATTTTCTCGAAAGATAACTACCTGGGTTACTTGAAGATATGCCGATTACGTTAAGGAATCGAATGTGGTACACGCATGATGGAGCTCCTGCTCGTTTCAGTGTAAATGTCAGAAGTCATTTAAATAGAATTAACCCAAATCGTTGGATAGGTCGCGGAGGACCTTAGTAATGGCCAGCAAGGTCCCCCGATCTCAGTAGTTTCGATTTCTTTTTAAGGGGGCACCTTAAAACTCCAGTTTAGTTGCCTCGTGTGAAACTATACGGACTACGCCAGGAATATTTGAAAGAGTGCTCAATTCCATGCGCAGGCGGCCAGACGCATGTTTATTACGTGAAGGTGGCCACTTCCAACAATTTTTATGATCAATGTAATTGTTAATAATTAATACATTTAATCCGTTTCATGTGAACTTACTTTCATAAAATAAAACTCGTTTTTCGGCAACATGTGATAATTATTGGCACTCAAAAGTGTTTTATTTTTTCCTAAAGTAAAATTGCTTACTTATTTCTGAATTAATTAACAATTGATGTTAAACGAACTTAATATTTTAAAAAACAATTTCCACACAACAGTCACCGCATCAGATTTTTAGCCATTTGAACCTGAAGTGAAATGGCTTTGATTTTTTTAACCAAAAACCATGCGTCGGACAAAAGAAAATGGAGATATCAAAATCGCTTAGAAATAAATGAAGATTTTAAAAATAATTTTTACGGTAAGAAAAATTAGTGGCGTACCATTTTTTTCTCTAAAAATATTCAATGCAAAATCTGTATGGACGCCATTGGTCCAAATAAAAAAAAATATGTATACATCAGAAAATGCCTCTTGTTGCTGAAAAGACGTGTATCAAATTTCATAAAGATATCTATAATAGCTTAAGGGTTATTTTAAAAAAAAGTTTTTTTTTCGGAAATTGTACCACCCTGTATCTCAAAAGTTAAGACGATTAGGACATATGTTCATAGAAAGTTTTTTTCTTAGAATCGGTCGATGAATCACCCCCCTTAAATATTAGCATGTCATTAAGGGACACCCTATTTATATATATATATATAAATTGTTGGAAGTGGCCACCTTCACGTAATAAACATGCGTCTGGCCGCCTGCGCATGGAATTAAGCACTCTTTCAAATATTCCTGGCGTAGTCCGTATAGTTTCACACGAGGCAACTAAACTGGAGTTTTAAGGTGCCCCCTTAAAAAGAAATCCAAACTACTGAGATCGGGGGACCTTGCTGGCCATTGCTAAGGTCCTCCGCGACCTATCCAACGATTTGGATTAATTCTATTTAAATGACTTCTGACATTTACACTGAAACGAGCAGGAGCTCCATCATGCGTGTACCACATTCGATTCCTTAACGTAATCGGCATATCTTCAAGTAACCCAGGTAGTTATCTTTCGAGAAAATGTAAATAAGACCGTCCATCAAGGCGTCCTGGTAAAAAAATGGACCTATTAGATGATCCCTAATAACTCCTGCCCATACATTAACCGACAATTGGTCTTAAAAATGGATTTCGCTTATAGCATGGGGGTTTTCTTCAGCCCACACATGATTGTTGTGAAAATTTTGAATTGCATTCCGAGTAAAATTTGCTTCATTTGTAAATAAAATTTCTGAGTCAAACTGCGGATTTAGTGTAATACTCTGAAGATACCAGTGGCAGAAATTCACACGCTGTGGAAAGTCCTTCCTGGGCAGTAATGCCTGTACTCTTAGAATATGGTAAGGATACAAAAAATAATCAACCAAAATACGCCAAACAATTTGGTGACAAATATTCAAAGCTCTAGCGTTCTTCCTTGTACTCGTCTCACGATGTTGGTCAATTTCTTGCAGTACCGCTTTCTCAATTTCAGACAGTTCGAGGTCTACCTTCCGAAGTACCTTTATTGAAACTATAAGTTTCGCTAAGTCGGCTATGAATATTTGAAACAGTTCGGTTGTCTGGCAAAGCACGATTTGGATATCTTTTTTGATAAATGCGGCTTCTGTTGCACTACCATTTGCAAGGCCATACATGTAATGCATTGCCGCCATTTCCGTGTTCTTATAATTTACCATATTATTATTATTTACTGATTACGATATATTTAAATAAAACACTAAAAATATGGTTTTAAACACCAACAACTTATTTAAGTCAGCAGATATTACTTTGACGTTGACGTCTGTAAAAACGTAATTTATTCCAGGATAACTAGATTTATTTGTTCAACAATTATAATAGCCATTTGAGCCTGAAGTAAAATGGCCTTGATTTTTTTAACCGAAAACCGTACGTCGGAAGAAAAAAACAAATAGATCAAAAAGTTTTTTTTTCGGAAATTGTACCACCCTGTATCTCAAAAGTTAAGACGATTAGGACATATGTTCATAGAAAGTTTTTTTCTTAGAATCGGTCGATGAATCACCCCCCTTAAATATTAGCATGTCATTAAGGGACATATATTTATATATATATATATATATATATATATATATATATATATATATATATATATATGAATATTTCGGGTAACTTATGTTCAGAAATCTTCGTAAGATTATGTTATATCTTAATATATGCTCATTTGAAACCAGTGCATCTTATTGACAATGTCAGACAAATAGTCGTACATGAGGGGTGACAATTATTTTAGAACCAACGATACGCTTACTAATTATTGAATAGGCAACATTTTTTTAGGAACCGTATTTATACAAGATAATTGTATTGTATTGTATTAGGTAAAACGTATTAAATAGTAGTCTGCTCTTGCTATTTTATGTTTGCAGCGTTTGGGTTTGCCGCCGGAATCTTTCAGGATTTCATAGGTGGCGCCAGCTATAATGCCTGAATCTAGGTTGGAATCCAGGATGGTTTATAATTCGCTTTAGATTTTGATCTAACTCATAGAGTAAGCAATTATTCTTATAAGCTGTTCTGAATGATTTCAATTTTAATCACTAAATGAATGAATTTGTACAAAATTCACAATATGAAAAATTCCACTAGACATTGATCTTGAGGAAAAGCGGGTAGTAGGATACAATCTTCATAAAAAAAAGCTTCAGTTCACTTAGTCCCTTTACCGCTTTACTCATTTTCTTCTCCCCTACGGTTTTGTAGGTATAAGAAACATACTTTTGTCTTTAAGGAAGCAATAATCACCCTATTCGATACAACAACTCACACGCCGGTAAAATATATAGTTAGTAATTCAGCGAATGAATAAACTTGACAAGTACTTAAAGACCAATTTTACATAATAATGGTAATATTAAAGTAGATAAGCGCTCAAATATTTTAATGAAGTCGGTATTACGATACCCAGACAAGCGTAAATTTGTATTTTTCTTTGTATGAAATAAGTGTGTATTTTTGTAAGCTGGAAAAGAAGTTAAGTCGAGAAATATCAAGTCACGCGAGGCCTTGATACAAAAACTGTTATTGACATCGTCACCACTGTATTTTCTTTATTTCTGGGCGTGGATTACACATCATGCAATCTTAGGAGGAAAACGTATAGGAAAAATAACAAAGTAAAACGCAAAGAAATTTTTACTTTTTTAGTTATTTTTATGACTTATTGATCGATATGTTTTAATTAATAATGCACAAAAAAACGCCTACTACCTGCGCTAAAAATGACTGGGGTTCAAAGGGTTTCATAAAGTAATATAACATCTTTCTTTATGACTGTCTTATAAAATACAATTTTACTCTCAGTTGGCCGCTAACATTCTTCAGAGACGCCTTGAAAACCATTTTATCGCTTTTAAGCAAAAAATGCTGCATTCCTTGCCTTGAATGTTTTGCGATAATTGCACATGTTTTACTAAAAAAAAAAAAACGAAGTAAATGTGGGCAAGTTGGGTTAGGGCTGGTTAGTAAAAATAATCAGACACAAAAATCAAAAATGGAACTGCTACAAAAACTGTAAGTATTAAGAATAAATTATGTTTATTACATTTTGTTTTTAAATCGTAGTTTTCCTTTCTTTTAAAGAACAACATAAAAATAATGGACGTCCATTGTCTTAAATTTGCAATCCTCTCATTTTTGTTTTTATTTGTTGACTTTTTCCTAAATAGATCATAAAAAATGTTCTGAATATTAATTAATATATTTTTTCCATCATCATTTTCTTAGTAAAAGAAACACCTTTAATAAAAGAAACACGTGAATAATAAAAGTTGTTAAATTAAATTCTGTTCGGGCTTTTTCTTTAACTAGATGCTATCACGTATGGCAGGAATGGAATCTAAGAATGCGTTATAATGGATAAAAACGACGCGAAAAAAGAAACGAAATGAAACTTGGTCTAAGAGGGTAAAGCATCAGCCGTTGGGCAACCCTGATCGATAAGGCCTCCGATCCCGACCCTCGGGGCCCGTCTTATTAGATAGGCCATCCGGCGAACATGATAATTTTGACAAGAAGGAGCGTCGCCGTTAGCTTCTGCGGTTAAAAAGGGTGAAATTAGACTAAGCCCAGATATAAAGCTGATTTTTCGTTTTTCTCTGCTATCGCAAAGGCAATAACAAAAATATTTAATCATATTAAAATTACAATTCCTATATATATATATATATATATATATATATATATATATATATATATATATATATATATATATATATATATATATATATATATATATATATATATATATATATATATATATATATATATATATATATATATATATATATATATTATTTTAAAGCCCCAAAGCAAGGAGGAAGATGCACTCCCTACCACTGTGGTAAATTGTACAGTTTTGTTTAACAATATAAATCGCATCTCTGTTTTCTAAAACCGAGTGTTCCTCTCCACATCCAACCCAGAGCTACGAGCCCTAGGACCACGCTGGTAGCTTATAATATCTTTTCTTATAAGAGATATGTTACTATATCAACGTTGAATTTTCTTCGCCAGTATTTCCCTTCTTGGATTTTTTCTCACATTCCTTACTAATTCCTTAATAATATGTATATATAATTCTGTTTCTAGGTATATCTTGTATCTGCATAAACTAATTACATAATAGCTGATTATAATTTTAAACACAAATATAAATTTTTAATATACAGGGTGGTAAAAAAATACCTTATACTATGAACACTCGCTAGACATATTAAAGTTTTTGGAACAGAAGTTATGGTTCGATCCCCGCTCGTACCATAACTTTTAATGTTGATTAAATATTTCTAAAATTTTTCACAATTTAAAAATAAGGCAAGTCAACATATTCTGACACACTAAAAGTATATACAGAGTGTTAGCATTTTGGGTAAAGTTTCGATAATTTTTTATTTAATGCGATAGTTTGCATATTAGAAGCTTACACGTCTATGAAAACTAAAATTAGATCAAAATGTAGTCAGTTATTTTTAAACGTTTTTAAAATACTAATATACAGTGTGGGCCATAATTTTTTCAATTTATGGGTAACTTTGATATCACTGATTTCATAAAATATTTATTTTTAATAAAAGGTGGTATATATAGATAAAAATAGTTTTAACAGCATTAAATCTTTGGTTAAATATACAGTATATTGAAAAAAAATATGACAAAATACTCCATACGTGTAGAAAATGGTTGGTTTTATGGCTGTTTCTTTATTCTTCGCATTCAAATATGTATTAAATATTATATTAACTGTATTAACTCTTCTGATTAGTTCTTTTTCATCAGCTTCTTATTTTTCTTCTGCCTAATTTCAGATCCCCAAATACTAGTAGATTTCCTCCGGAGTCAACTGGGCTCCGAACCATCCCCAATCATTAACTTTCCCGCAGCAGCCTTCTTACGCTTTTTTATATGTAGCTTTGCACACTTTTCCAACCCAAACTTCATGAAAATAGCTTTACTGCGCAAAAGGTTTATAGCCATACAAAACCTTAAAGAGCTCAATCTATCCCCTTGAAAAAAATTTTTAATGGATCAGAATTTCATCAGTTACATATGAACATGTTTCGCCTCTGACAGATAATGATGTTCGCCAGGTATCGAGGCAGAAACTTAGTAGACTCTCTAGGAACTTAAAAAATCAGGTATTAGGTACCGAGTAGAAAGTTTATCTGACGTAGTTTGACCTGTCGTCTAATGACACTGTCAATTACAAGAAGCTTTCTATAAACTCTTGTACGTTGATTGCATCCGCTCAGCTTCCATTCCATTTCATATAATTTTGTAACTTCTCTGTTCAATTACAGGTATTTCTTGAATTTCTTTGTCCTCTTGGGGGTCAAGTTCTTTGTTTTGGGAACGGATATATTAACAAGATATGTAGTTTTCCTTTTTTACTAATTGATATTTAATATCTATTATTCCTCAACTAGCGATATATGATAATAGTTTTATCCCATAGTATTTTAGCTTTGTCGTTTTCTGTTACGGATAGTGGTATGTTATTTTATTGCAACTTTGTTGTGTTGGTATGTTTTTTTATTACATAGCTGAAGGTTATAATTTCTGCACTTTGGTTGTCGATAGGAACATCCTTTTTTAGTGTCTGTTTGACATTGCTCCTAGTGTTTTTCACTTGGTCATAGATCCCGATCATAATTACTCAAACTCTGGGATAAGAGACTCATATTTCAGTCATTTTGATGATACCTGTATATCTATACGAATGCGTTGAAGATCGTGTTGATATTGTCCATGCAGTTCTTTAGCAGCTTAGGTATTTTGCTTCTCTTAAACAGTTCTGGTCGTTATTCCATTATTATTATTATTTATCGAAATTGACAATCAATTTATCAACAAATTTTGGGTTCCAAGCCCAGTCCGGATGTATGCATCAATAGGACTGGGCTGGTTTCTATTAGTTCTGTATGTTGTCCTATAAGAATTTTCTCTCTATGTTGCAAGTACTGAGCAGGACTGCCTTCTGGATGTCTATGAAGATGTTAATATGCAGTCCTATGGTTTTCAGGTTCTGTTCTAGTATTTTTGAAACTAGTCCAGTTGATGATACGATGATCGGTATCACATGAACCATTTTCAGTCGTCACATCTGCTGTATCTCGATGGTTAGTTCCGCATATTTGGCCTTTTTCCCTTGATATTTATCCAACACGTTGTTATTGTTGGGTATAGCAACATCTACCAAATAAGCTGTCTTTGTTTCCTTATTTAACAGTACCACATCAGGCCCATTATTCGTCACCCGTCTGTCGGTGATAATTGCCAGGTCGTAGTACAGTTTGAAGGCATTATTTTCAAGCACAACAACCTGAACATAAAGTGTTCAGGAGTGTATGATGTTACACGACTTATATCGCTGGAGGTAGTCGGTGTTTGCTAGGTAAGTGCAGCCAGACGTTATATGCTGTGTAGTCTCTGATCTCTCGCTACATTTTCGACACGTATCGGATTCAACGGATCGGTCTTTGATAATGAATTTCGTATGTTAATAACTTGATCCTGTTTTGCCATCACAAATCCTTCTGTCTCTGAGAATAGTTGTCCATCCTTTAGCCACCTGTTGGATGCTTCCTTGATGTCGGCCGCGCAGTGCCATTTGAGCCCACTGTTCTTGTTTGTTGGGATCTGAAAGTGACTTAGGATAATGTTGTCACTTGCGAAATTGAGTAAAGAGTAAGATTTGTCACTTGAGGTCACTATGCGGTGGAGGCTTGAAGTTTGTACCTTTTTGGTGAAGAAATTTCTCAATGTTTCCAGCTGTCGGTAATGCGAATCGGTCAAGTCAACAAGGGATCTTCCACCTTTTCGTAGTAAGGTCATTCGGAGAGTTGATGATCTTGGGTGGTGTGACTTGTACTTGGTCATCATTAGGCGAGTAGTTCATTGTAGTTATAGTTCTAGCTCCGTGTTGGTCCCTTTCAAGATCAGCGTTCAGTTCTGTCTTCAGAAGAACTCGCACTCTTTGAACATACTGATCTTTCATCTTGTTCTTTTCTTCCTTATCCTGGAGCAGTCTAGCTTGTTGGAATCCTAGATATTTGTAGGTCTCTCCTTAGTTTATCGCTTGAACAATTTCTCCATAGGGTAAGGCTACATCACCATTAATGACTTTGCCTTTTTCGATGTTTAAGGCTTTACATTTTTCCATTCCAAATTTCATATAGTCAATAAGCTTTTTTAATTGATTATGGTTTCCACCATAGAGCTCAATATCATCCATATACAGAAGGTGTGATGTGGCCGTGCTGTTGGAGCCATATAATCTATTGTTGAGCAACGTGGAGAGGGGGTTCATCGCTAAGCAGAACCAAAAGTTTGAGTTAACGAGTCTCCTTGGTAAACTCACCTATTGATGTGTATATCAGCGGTGGTAAGAGAGTGATCGCCATTATAGATCTTCATGTTCGTTCTCTACTGGTGCTTGATAGTTGCCAGGAAGCTGATGATCATAGGGTGAATTTTGTATATTCCTAGTCCGTCTATGAGCCAGGAATGGAAAATAAAAATTCGATTTACAACGATAAATGGAAAAAATACGAAAGCTGAATACGAAAGTTAAAGGCAGATATTAATCTTTTAAATATTTCATTAAATCTCCGTTTTGTTCTGTCGTATTGGATTAGCTTTCCAAATTGTTTTAGTTCTTCCCTATATCACACTTAATGTTATTGAAATGTCATGCTGATTTTTACATTTTATTAATTAGTTAATTAGTAAAATTAAATTCATTGCAAAATCTTACCAGTTCCGTTACCGGTTTGAACTTGTTTTTTTTTAAAGATCTAAACTCGAAAATACCATAATGTTTATATCGACCTTTTAAATATTTCATTTATGTGTATCTCATTTTTAAGTCGAATGGATCAGAGACAGATGAACAGACGGATCAAAAAAATAGGAAAACTATGACATGTTTTTGTACGAACCCTGAAACGGTTTGTAATACTCTTAGCCTGTCCTAACTAAAAACACTAAACAATTCTAATACATATTAGGATGCTATGTCATATTTTAATCTGAATCACGACAACCATTTGAGTCACGGCTACAAGACTATGTAGCATTTGTATCTAGCTGGCCTAAAAAGATTACATGCCTGATTACATGAAATTTAAATTAAGGTGCTTTAAATAACGCCAGTTAGCAAAACTCAAGTCAACGTTTGTAATTTACTTGATGTTTTATTTTTGGAATTGTGATCTTATAGATATTTAAATGAAACAAAAAGGCACCGTCTGGACTATAAATACTCATGTATTTCTATTACACGTAATAGGCTAAACTCACCACTTATGTTCACCTACAGTTTATTAAACACAAGGGGTTTATTAATCACACAATGCATAAATTAACCAAATTGAAAAAGCATTTAGTTTTAAAATTATTTTTTGAAAATCACTCCAGGTATTATGTTGTTATCACTTGCAGGCTTGTCCGCAGGGTAACGTGAAAGCTTGATGGGAACACAATAGCCTAGGACTTTACCTTATGTGGAAATATCTGAGAACGGAATTTGCCGCGAGTCAGTATTATACTTTAGTACTCTCCATATTTTTACTCGGAAATTGGAAAGCTGTTTTCCTTTAATTTCACATACGCGTCACGCAACAAAACAAAATCTTCGGATTTGTTTTTAAAATGTTTAAATACAAGAAAAGTATTGTTTTTATTAGACAGAGCAAAAACAGATTTAATTATTGTAACTTTGCTCTTTCTTTATCTGTTAATTTGCATATGAATGAGATTAATTATTTTTAGTTGTGATATAATAATTATTAAAAATATTTATAAAAAGTTAAAAAAAATGCACTAAAAAGTGAAAAATAATATTTTAATCCACCTAGAAAATTTTATTCCGTGTCGGCACCAAACTAATAGACAGTAAGACCTCATATGCGTAGTATTAGACATCAAAACACCGAACTGACTGAATACATGATTATATTTTTGTGATTAAATAATTAAGAATAAGTTTAGCGCCGACTTCAGGGAGTAAAATTTTCAAGGTGGAATAAAATATTATTATTTACTTTTTAGTGCATTATTTTGACGTCAGATTAATTTTTTTTTAAATTTCTATTTCATTATTTTTAGTTTTATCTATACGAGTTTTATTGTAAAAATCAGGTTTAACAAATGGTACACTGCATAATATTTGTTCCTGATATAATGGTGAACTCGCAGTATCGAGATGCGAGCGTAGACTATTAAAAAACTTCTTGCAATATATCTTGGCACAAAAAACAAAATGCCGTTATTCCGCAGTTTTTAACATTTTTTAAATATTCTTGCTAGGGTATCACTCCGGCTATATCCTGAATATCCCCGGAAAATTTAATCTAAATTGGTCAAACCATCGTGGAGTAATCGATGTACAAACGAAAAAAACAGCAACTTAATGGCCGCCATTCCGCCATTTTTAACATTTTTTAATTTGCTTGGTATGAGATCACTCATAGCAAGCATATCCTGAATGTCCCATGAAATGTTCATCCAAAACCAACGAGGAGTAATTGATGTACAAACATAAAAAAAATACATGAGGTCAAACTGATATCCTCCTCCCCTTGAGAAGTCAGTTAAAAATACTAGACAGATTTAAGCAATTGGGGTTTTAAGTCTATTACACAACTCAATTGTCTAGTTTGAAAAGGGCATTTAAAAAATGTAAGTTTTATTATATACACCTGTATTTTGTCCGTACTATGGTTCAACCATTTTGCGGCGTGTTCTTCGATTAAAAAATTGACAAACCTTGCAGACATGCAATTATTTTCCGAAATGGCGGCTTTACAATAGATTTTCTTTTTTTGGAACTTCGATCAGAAGAAACTGTCCTTAGATATTTTCCAGTTTATATGTGTTTTTAATAGTAATACAATAGTGTTTTTTTTATATCTTTATTATAATAAAAATACGTTTGATGTTTTTTTGGTCTCATTGATACCTAATGCAGTTAAAGACTACGGCACTGATTTGTGCGATGTTTGTTCAGGCAAATCTGGTTTCTCTTTTTCTCATCTTTTTTCCAACAAGCAGCGATTCTATATTAAATGGGACTTCTACCATTTGTGCATTATAGGCTTGATACTCTTCGGCGAAACTTGTGGTACAGTCTTCTGTCATATCCAGCCATGTCCAAATAATGATATGGATAGCCATTTTCCCTCGTCTTTTTTCCAGCAAACAAAGACACTGGACTAAATCGAAGTCCCACTTTTTTGCGAAATTTCAGTCTTTTGATGCCTGTATCCATCCATGTATTTCGTTTACGAGCTTTTAATTTAAAATCGTTCATGGAGATCTATCATGATTCATGTGTGGTTTGCTTATTCATACTCTTTTTTGTGAGTGTCATTTCAAGTCAACCTTACCTAATGTAATATCTGATACACCTCTCATATTCACAACCATATCAAGCTGCATACTTTACAAGGCTTAATGTTTATCGATTTGCATGTTACCTTCAATCTCTCGTATTTTTGAATTCATTTTCAAAATTGTGTTGTTGCCTTTTCTGTGTTTTCATATTCAAAAGATGATCGCGCGTACTGGAGCCCAACTGAATTCGGACTGTTCCTTCTTGATACATTACAAATTTGATTTTCTCTCCTATTACAAATTATTTTGCAGCGTATTTTATACCAATATCCCTTCCTGGATAGGTTTGTTGATTTTAAGTGTTACTTACTGGTTACCACAACCCTTATAGTACGATTAATTCCTTATAATAAAAATCAGGACATATATATGTATATAATTTATATAAAAAAAAGATAATTGTAATTACAGATATTATGAGATCTATTTATTATTGGTGTAATAAATACAGAAAACATTCGGATAACAATAATAATCTATTCAAATAATAAGACAAGTAATTGGTTAATTCTTAGAACAAATAGTGGCGTAGCCGCTGTAGAAAGGGGCAATTATACATCATCTCCAAGTAAGAGTTTCTAACAACTATAACAACCACATAAGTCCAATAGCTCGGTTATTGTGGGAATTAGAAAAAACATACGAAAGTTGTGGAGACTGCTGAGAGCTACAACCTAAAATTAGTTTCGATTATGCAGGGTTGAGGATAAGTTTGCCACAAACCAAATTTTCATTTTTTAAATGAAACACCCTGTATATTGTTTTATTTTCACACTCCTATCTTTTTGGCCATTCACCCAATATAGGGTTTGTGGGATCTGTACAGAGTCATTCAAGATTTATGGCCACTTTTCGAAAATATCAGAGGTACATTTGACGCCCTGTATTTTATTAATGCGTCAGCATACGTTATTTTAACATGATAAAAACTTCCAGATGTGGTCTTTTTTCAACTGCGGTATTTTTCTTTAGTATTGTGATTTTTAATATTATTATTACAAAAACACGGGTAAACGGATTTCAAATCAAAATATATGAGACCACTAGAGAAACGTCCTCTACAATTTGGTGTTTGACTCATAAAAATCGGCATAGCCGTTTAGACAAAATGCATGAACAAGAACCTCCTTCTTTTTTGAAGTCGGTTAAAAATAAACCGACTAAAAAATATCAAAAAGTAAACAATTATCCTTTATACTGTTTAAAATATTTTTATTTTTATGTCACAAGTTTGTATTGTATTTAGTGTCTAGGCTATGCTTTTGATACTAGTAGTATTTTTTTAGAATTTATTATTTTTAAAGAAGAACGGTGGCTAATATCTGTCAAGAAAGGTCCGTTACTGTCTGTTTTTCTTAAATGCCGAATTAAATCAAACTTTCGAGAAAGTTATATAACAAAATTTTCAACTCAGTTCTTTTAAATATTATGTTGAAAGTGTAAGATAAGAATTCAAAACTATGAGGTTTAGCAAGTTTTTTTTTGATTATTTAAGTAATATTCTGGATTAAAGGGAGAACTGCATGCAAAAAATGAAAAACCAGCGACGAGGGCTAGTGAAGTTCAAAGTAAGATGGAAATGTACCTACGTATTAGAAAAAACTTCCTGCACCTTCCGACCTTAAAAAAATTGTGCTATGTACAGGCAATTTGAATTACATTTCGATTAAAAATTCGTTTAAAAGGGTTCACGCGCTGCAGAAATACAAAGACATGAATACGATTTAACATTTCATATTTAGCAGTTATGTAGACAAAGGATCAAGGTAAGGTGGTAAAGACCAATTTTGTGGGAAAAAAACTATATGCGAAGACATTTGCGTTAAAAAGTGGTCAAAAAATTATCAAAAATAGACAAATCTACTTCTATTTTGTCATTCTAGATTTGATTTTTTCATAAAAGTCCGGTTGTAGTGGCCCACTATATAAATGTCCCTATTTACATCACATTGATGCTAATACATATCTGTTACAGCTTTAGCATAATATTGGAACGGCGGAAGGCTTGCAAATGATTCATAATCATAATACGCGTGCAGGTCCCCCTTAATTTATTTAATTTTAAATGAATTATAAAACTAGTTCTCTCCTAAAAATATTTCATAATTTTTATGTACCCTATAGAAAAAAAAACAATAGTGAAAGGAGTTTTTATTAAGAAAGGCTTTTTTTTCCAAAAATAATATTTTTAATGGGTTATCCTCTTATCACCTCTATCTGCGGTCATACTGTAAATAGAATACAAAATTATTAGCTTTTGAATATTAAATAATTCCTTCCGCGTCTAAAACGAAATGTCCTCGTATGTTTGTGGGATAAATTTAATAAATTAAAGTTAAAGTTTAAAAATTACAGAAAAACAATATTTAGCCTATACATTCATAAAAATAAATCCTATTAGTATCTCGTGAGGAAGAATATACTTGAATTTGGGATCTCTTAAGAATTTTTAGTCCCTAAATAATTAGGTTCCGGCATATTTTTTTATCTATGAGCAGACCACGAATTACTAGGTAACGTGGTTGCTTTAAACAAAGACAGGGAACTGGTTTACTAATACAGGATTCAAAAAATTGCAGAATATGAGAAGGAAAGGCATTTGCTGGTAACACATTTCATAATCGGGACACACTGGGAATAAAGGAGCGAACAAAGTGGAAAGTCCTTGGTATTTGCAGTTGGACAGTGAAGGAATGCATGTGGATTGATGCTCGTGTCTCCCTGGCAGGAATAACTAAGGAGGGCATAATGGATAATAATACATCAGAACAGAGAACGTGGTAGCATCTGTAGAATAAATACAGGTCGCTCACATTTCGACGATGCTCTAGTGATACAAGCTTCTTTATGATGTTTGAATCGTCAGGCGAAGAGCTCTTTTTGGACAAAGTCATGGATATTAAGGATCGAAGAAGAAGCTGCTCCCCAAATATGCAAGCAATACTCAAAACAGGGTCTGATTTGTGAAATGTAAAAGGTAAAGATGTTCGCAGAAGAAAAGTATTTTCAAGCTCGGGAAAGAAAACTCAATTTCTTCGCGGCTGCTGTGGCAATTGAGGTAATGTGATCATGCCAGCAGAGATCCTTCTGAAAAGCGAATACCGACTAGGCTAAAGGAAACTTTGGCTTGAAGCATTTCATTATTCATTTAAATGGTGTGGATACTAAGAGATAATTTCTGAGATATGGTCAAAAGCAGTGTTATCGTGCAGGTCATACGATTTATCAACGACAAACTTTTTAAGGCCTTAAATCCGGAAGTTGAATTAGGTAGACCTATCATATAAAAAAGAGGATAAACAAATAAATACCAGCAGTTGCAAAAATCTTTAAGCGATGTCACTTCAAAGTTAGATTGACAAGTCAGTGACAAAATGAGTAATAGAAAATAATTTTCGAGTTTTTTGCATTTACAAGCGAAAAAAATGGTATTAAATCTAATAAAATATTACGAAAATGAAAATTCACCGGCCAATATCCAGGAGACAGTAGCAAAAGCTCTGGGAATCGGTGCAGAAAATCGTGCATGAAAAAAAGCATAATTTACTACCGAAGAAGATTAAAAAATGTACACGAAAGAAGCCAAAGACTGAAGACTTAAGTGACAATCTAAAAATGGATGTTCGCAATGCAATTTACGATTTATATACACCAAAAATTAATATAACCCTTCAAGTTTTAAAAGAAACTTTAAAAAATCGAGGCATATTGGAAATTGGACTAAAATCGTTGTCAAAATTAATAAAAATGTTGGGTTTTCGATATAAAAAAGACTGTAATCGAAGATTTTTATATGCAAGTTGCCACATATAGCAAGTCAGCGTATCCACTTTTTGAAGGAATACACGGAAAATGTTAATTCAAAATTTAGAAAAGTGGTATTTTTAGACGAGACTTGGATATTTTCTAATGGAAGTGGTTCGAAATCTTGGCAGGACGAGTCTGTAAAAAGGGTCAAGAGAAAAAAGGGTTGTAGGACGGGAAAACGGTTCATCATTTTGCATGCAGGTTCTTCAACAGGATTTCTCCCAGGTGCAAGTTTAATGTTTTCTGCAACATCCAAAAGTATGGACTACCACGATAATATGAACTGTGAACTGTTTGAAAAGTGGTTAAAAGAACAACTGATTCCAAATTTAGATGCTCCATCTTTAATCATTCTGGACAATGCATCTTATCATTCAAGAATCTTAAATAAACAACCTACTTCATCCTGGAAAAAAGTGATATTTATGACTGGCTAGTAAAACAAAAACAAAATCCTTTGCCCAATATGCTGAAACTAGAAATTCTTTTAATGGCAAAATCTATTAAAAAACCAACAATATATGCCGTAGATGAAATATTACGGAAAATGGACATGAGGTTTTACGACTGCCGCCATACCATTGCCAGTTTAACGCAATAGAATTAATATGGGCTAGGGCAAAATCATATTACGAAAAACACGTGAACCATAGTCTTACATCAGATGAAGTGCAAATTGTTTGGCAAGATTCATTAAATTATATTACACCGGAGAAGTGGATCTGTGGAACATACGAAGAAATTAATATGGGATTGGTGGAATCGAGAACGAGTTCTATATGGCGAAATAGCACCAATGATCATTGCGCCATTTGAGGACGACTCAGAAGATGAGGACTTTTTAAGTGATGATGATATTTTTTTGTCTATAAAATTAAAAAGTTTCTGAAGGATTATATTAATCTTTGACGTGTATAAATCATAAATTGCATTATGAATATCCATTTTTGTATTGTAACTTAAGTCTTTTACCTTTGGATTTTTTCGTGTACATTTCTTAATCTTCTTCGGAAGTAAATTATGTTTTTTTTTATGCACAAGTTTCTGTACATTTCTTATACCGATACTCAAAGTTTTTGCTACTGACTCTTGGATATTAGCCAATGAATTTTAATTTAAAATTTCTTTTATTAGATTTGACACCATTTTTACTACTTACTATACTTATTCCAATTTTAAAGCGTGTTTAAAATAAGTAAATGTTCGTAAATAAGTAAAAATCGGTAAAATCGTTTTAACAGAAACTCGGGGCTAATACGAAAAATACAGGCTATATATATATATATATATATATATATATATATATATATATATATATATATATATATATATATATATATATATATATATATATATATATATATATATATATATATATATATATATATATATATATATATATATATATATATATATATATATATATATATATATATATATATATATATATATATATATATATATATATATATATATATATATATATATATATATATATATATATATATATATATATATATATATATATATATATATATATATATATATATATATATATATATATATATATATATATATATATATATATATATATATATATATATATATATATATATATATATATATATATATATATATATATATATATATATATATATATATATATATATATATATATATATATATATATATATATATATATATATATATATATATATATATATATATATATATATATATATATATATATATATATATATATATATATATATATATATATATATATATATATATATATATATATATATATATACAATATATATATATATATATATATATATATATATATATATACTTTATATATATATATATATATATATATATATATATATATATATAGTATATATATATTTTTCTTGGGTATAGGTTTAATTAATGAATATTTTTTTTTCCTGCAACTAGCTCGACGTTTCGCTTCTTGTTTGAAGCATTTTCAAGAGCATTTTATTGCATGTCTTGGAAACGAAAAGATTATTTTAGTGATAATTTTGATGTACAGAACATCGTATATATATACATATATATATATATATATATATATATATATATATATATATATATATATATATATATATATATATATATATATATATATATATATATATATATATATATATATATATATATATATATATATAGATATATATATATATATATATATATATATATATATATATATATATATATATATAGAATATATATATTTATTTATATAATTATAATACAAATATTTGATATATAAAAATCGGTAATATCGCTTTACCAGAAACTCGGGGCTAACGAAAAATACAGGCTATATTGAGAAAACATGTTTTATATAAACGTAAAGATGAAAAAATCTATAATAACTAATTATCTTGTGTTTTTATAAAATATATAATATTTTTGCAAAATAAATTTTTTTTGTTATCACAATACAAAAAAAACAAGTTTTCTTTGCACGGGGGTGGCCCGCATTTAAATAAATGACACTGTATAAGTGGTTAGATATTTAGGTCAAGCAGGGGTCATAATTTTTGGTGATTGATAAAAAAATATCACATTCATTAAGTGGCTGTATAAACAGAACATATCCTGATTGTTTCACTGACTCGAACCGCCTTCCGACTTTATTAAGGCGCGTGCCATTTTGTGTATTTTTTTTTTCACCAACCAAGAAATTTTAACCAAATCCATATTTAGCAAATTTTCTTATTTAGTCCCTCGGCATTTAAGATATAAAATAATATTAAGTAGCTATCTTAATAATATTGCGTAATACAATAACAAAAAACTATTTTCTTTCTCCCTGTATATTTGTAAATAGCCCATCGAGATTTAATAGCTCGATAAAAGAAACACACAACATTTTGGTATTCACTGTGTTTTCTGATTTGATTCATAATGTTGGTGACCTTTGGACCCGCACGATAAGACCGCACTATGTAAATTCTGTAAACCAGATTGTGTCTTAATGGCTTTAAACTGGACAATAATCTTTGCTCCACATTGTACGATTTTGATCAGGTCCTCGGTTAGGGAAAGTCATTACTCTCTGCCTATCATCAATTTCAGTCTTGGAGACGGGTTTGGGAAATTGTATATTTCAGTGGAGTGTGCTATCTTCAGCATAGCTGTGAATAGGATTGCTGATAGAAGAAAGCAGATCATCGATTTGCACTGAACCCTATGGATCGCCAGCGCTGATTTGGTGAAAGTTTGATGAATGGCCGTCAACCACAGCAGAAATAGTTGTGTTGGAAAGAAAACTGACAATCCACGAACAAAGTTTTAGAGGAAGACGATAAGCAGCAAATTTGTTAAGAAGGGCGTCATAAAGGCTTGGTTAGATACTTTGGATATGTGATGATCAATAATTTGGGCTTCTCCGTGGATTTCGATAGACCTATTCTAGTTGTGGGTTACGAAGGTAAGACGATTTGCTGTGGATCTTTGATGGCGGAAGCCGTATTACCTGTCGTGTATAAGTTTATACCTTTCAAGGTAATTTAAAAGATCACTGACATACTTTTCCATTGCCTTATTCATAATTGGGAGGAGATATGTGGATTTGTAGTTAGAGGGGAGAGTTTCGGATACTTTTTTGGGAACAGGCTCTACACGAGCAGATTTCCAACTTTAGGGAAACATGCCCTCATCATAGATCATTTGAAATAACCTGGCGAGGATAGGAGCCCATTCAGAAGCGCATTTTTTTAGGACTATGGCCGGAATACCATCAAGATTAGAGGACGTTTTGATATTAAGTTTTTGGAGAATACGTCGTAGCTTTTTAACCCAGATGGTAATTTCGTGCATATTGTATGGCAAAGCTGGTACTGATGGAAGAAGGAAGTGAAGAGGGCGGATTAAAGTAGAATTTGCAGGGAATTGTTTTGCAAACTCTTTAGACGGGGAGACTTTTTCATCACCAGAAGTTGGGGGTACTGCAAGTTTTTGCAGAAGTTTTAATTGATATTTTATGGCAAACAACTAAAAAGATTGGCTCCGATTTTGACAAGAAAGAACTTTGCTTTTTATGCGTGTATTAAAGGCATTTTTAGCTACGAGAATTATGCGACTGTAATGTGTCTAGTTTTTAGCCCGTAGATTTTCCGGCGTTCTTAAAAAAATTGTAATGGGTAAGGATTTTCTCTAGTCTGGCATTATCGCAGAATCTTGAAAACCAAGATGTTTTTGGGAGGTTTTGAAGTGTTACTAGAATGTGGTATAAAGGTTTTTATACCTAAGTGTATTACATCCCCGATTTGTGAACAAATTTTGGAAAGATCGTTAATAGAGAAACAAACATCATTCCATGCCAAGGAAGGGTGGAAATTCCACAACCTGCCCCAATCAGAGGAATTATAGTGTCAAATAGTACGAAGTGGATTCTACAACTTCCGGTTGTGTGAGATAGGAAACAGTAATTAGACCGTGTCAGAGTCCGTGATCAGTCCAATATATTTTGGCTATGTGTGACGATACGTGGGAAGTAAGTAGGTTCTTTGATGAGGTTGCTAAGAGAGTGGCTGATTGCAAAGGCCTCTTCAGCTTCACCCGGGAGATCGGTTTTAGTAGACTCTAAAAATTTTTTATTATGGACATTAAAGTCGCCCAGTATAATGGTTTCAGAGGAAGGGAATTCAGAGATTAGGATATCCACTTTAGCAAAAAGTTGAAAAGCTCGTTGAACAAATTGTCTGAGGGAGAGCAGTAGATATTTTCAAATAGGCTCTATTTTAAAATAAACTGTTTTATTATCCCTTCATTCTGGGGCTAAATTATCAATGATTTCTTAAATGGTTGCTTTTCCACAATTTGTTTTTTATCTCTTTTTTTTTGATATCTTCCGCTTGCCACTTTGAAAATGTAATATATATTTTTATAGTTAAAGATGAGTATTTGGTTAGTGATTTAATATTTGTGAATTTAGGAACGATCTCAGTTGATGCAAAATTTGCAAGGAGAGGTGACTTTTGCCCTTTACTGTACAAAGCTATAGTTATATTTTAATTGCACCTGCTTTTATTGTACTCTCGGTCTTCGTGTACTTTGATTTTTTTAGTTATGCACGTTTTGTTACTTATTTTTCTAATTTTAGAGACTTTCTTTTATTAGGAAGTTGATAAATTAAAATTAAAATGCAACACAATGTTAATTAGTATAGGGAAACATAAATGTTCATATCTGTATATGCCATAATAATTCGCTACCTAAAAATAGTAGTTACTCTAATATTCAGTTGAAACGTTATTATAATTGCTTGAAATGTGAGACTCAATTCTCGTTGACATTTGGCCTTGCAAAGTCAAGACCTTATCTAATAGAAGTTGGCAGCGAAGCCAAATATCTGAAACAAAATCGTTGGCCGTTATTGACTTAGAGGCCTCGGCAGTTAATGGAGGGACATTCTAAAATAAGGAAATTTAGAATGCATCGATCTTAATACTAGAACTGACGTTATAGTTAACTGGGCGTAGGTTTATAATGTTATCGGACAAAATATCTTATAAATAGTAACTAGTAGTCGAGAAATGCCATTATCTGATAATCTTTAGCAATGCACTGGAGCTTTGCCAAAAAATATTCCCGCCGGTGCGGTCTGTCAATATAATAATTTTGTAATAATATAGTAGGTAATAGATATTTCTTTGTCAGAAAAATTTTAAATATCGGTCTGTCAGTTTGTCTGTTCGCGGCATAGCTAAAAAACTACTTACCCGATTGACTTAAAATTTTGCTCAAAAATTAAGGGTCATATGGGGATATTTTGGTAACATTTTGGTCAAAATCCATTCGGGCAAAACAAAATGGCGGCCGAGTGAAATGTTAAAAAAATTATTACTAAGAAAGTGCTTATCCAATGAATCTCAAATTTTGCACAAAAATCAAGTATTATGTTGGAATCAACTGGTAAAATTTTGGTACTAATCCAAGGTGGCGGAACAAAATGGCGGTTTAATAAAATATTTAAAAATTCAGAATAATTTTAAATATATGTTATGGTACGTTGGGTCAAACCTAGGTTAAAACTAATGCTAAAAGCAAACCATCCTAAAAATAGCCAGCCTTAAAATAGTTTAAACTTACAGATATTTTACTTAACCATTTTTTTTATTTGAGCGTTGCTTGTCTTGAAGGGAGAAAGCAACCCAAGTAATAATTTAAATTTTATTTAATGTTTTTTCTTGCTCTTTTTTTTGAAGTTTTTTAGATAGAAATTTAAAAATTTGGGTTTTAAAGCAATATAAATGGCTCTTTATTGTCGAGAAAAGTTCTAAAACGATGAGTTAAATTTAGATAAACCACATGGATTTTATCTCTACGGTTTAAGGCGTTTGTAGCTACAAACATTTATTTGGGATATATATTAGTCATATCTTTTTAAAGTCGCTAGCTACCTTAGAGAACTTTTAAAAATTCAGTTTAGAAGAAGCATAAATCAAATCTGCAATTACGGTTAGGATTTTTATTGTAGATATTTAAGCCTTCTTAAACCCATATACATAAATAAAGGCATTTGTAGTAGGTTTCTTTAGTTCGTAAATTTAAAGTCAAGTTTTATTTCCAAGATAGTATTTTTAGCCATTATTAATTTGTTATATAACAATGATTTTTTTACAAAAATTGCTAAAAAACAGGCTGATGCTTTAATTGAGAAGTGAAGGAAAATTACTATACTATTAAATTGATTAAGAACTGGAGAAGCCATAAGTTAACAAGGTTAAAAATTGAAAGCTTCGAAAATTAAATTCCTACTAGCTGGCCCAGTAGACATTGTTCTGCCTTTTTCGTTAGATGGCACGATGAGTTTCCAGTGGAATTATAAGAATACGGGACGCAATCACCACATCGTCTAGAAATGTTATTGTTATTTGCAACTTAGCATCTACACATAAGATTGTCATTGGAGATAGAAACCTTAATAAATAATAAAAAAACAAGCAGTTACAATATCAAACATTCAAAAAATATATATTACAACTAAAGAATACGGATTGTAGCATAAAAACCAAATATACGAGACAAAATATAAAGGGCAAGAACAGTTACTTTACTTTCTGGCAGCTGTACAATTTAATTACGTTAAATACCAGCTAGTTTCTAAACATAGCAGTAAATCATGTTTTTATATCGTTGAATTTATTGTAAAAGAACACTTTTTATTTTGTGTAATCAATTAATAATTATAATTTCTAGGATATCCCGTTTAGAAAAAGACAATATATACCTATTAACGAAAAACAAACACTCTATATTATATATAATAAAAAAATAAGCTAAAAGTACAAATAAAAATAAGATACATTTGTATTAAAGTTTTTTGGTGTACCCTGTAGATTTCCTTTTTTAAAACTTTTGTACATTTTTTCTATAAAAGAACAAATTCATTATGAATTTTACCAATGTTGTGAAATGCTTCGTTTCTATATCCTTATCTAGAAAATATATGGGCATGATAAATCAATATGTCATAATAAAAATTTAATCTATTGAGAATATTGTCTTGTATACTTGGTGGCAAATGAGGGCAGGAACACTATTAACTAAAATATTTATCAGACGATAAAGATACTACTGACAAACTGCGGATGTCAGCAGAAGTTTTTTTGTAGAGTTAGGGAAAAAAGCTTAATCAATTTTTGACATGGCTTGTCTCTGTTTCATCCAAGTGACTGAAACAAACTGAGCTTTTCCTCAAGTATCCAGAAAAAATTGTTGAAAAAACTTTACCGGCGAGAAATATAAAATTCTTAAAAGATTTCGTCACATAGAAATTAATGATTTTAAATAAGGAAAAATTTCGTTCTAAATAACAAAAGTTTGCAGTAAGGTTGTTCTTTGCCCCAGTACTAGAACGAAACCTATTTGTATCATTAACTATGTAATAAATTACACTAGATAAATGTTCTACATAACGAAAAACTAAGATTGGTGATAACATTTTGTATATAGCCGTTCTAATGTGTCCGGTTCTGAGATGAGGTAGCGTCCCACAACAAATGATGTACCTATATGTTTATTTAAGGCGTTAAGAATAAAACTAAATAATTGAAATAAAAACCTTCCAATATATTTATATTGTTTAGAATCAAAACAGGCAAGTATAAAAATCAAGCTCTATTATTGTTTTGATTGTATATTGATGTCTGTTCGCATAACCTAAAAAAATCGCAAGTGTACTATGGCTAATATGAAATCTATATATGTATATATATATATATATATATATATATATATATATATATATATATATATAATGTTCGAATAAAAAAGAATTACATCACATTAATAATCAAAATGATTTTATGGTTGGGCAGAGATTTTGGCAAACGAAATATATATTATTAATTAATAAATGTGACACTGGCTTCCGACAAGCTCTGCTTGAAAAATGGCTGACAGGCTAGACTTTTCTCCGTAATAAATTTAAGATAATCTTTTATGTATGAGTCCAACACTGGGGTAAAAAAATCCCCTTTTCGGCATTTTGATTATTTTCTCAGTTCTCCTTAAGAGATTGTCACACTGCTTGATGGGCTGACGGAAAATGGTTTTAATGATATTAAATAAATTAATAGTTACATATTTTACCTATATATATTGTACATATAGATATTTTACTCATGATAAGAAATGGAATAAAATAGAGTGCTTAAAATAATAGTAAAAATGCGGCAATGTACTGGGAACTTCCGAAATAGTTGAACGAGCTAGATTTCAATTAATCAAAGGTTTTACTCCGCTTATCCCAGTCAAATTAAACTTTTTTTTCTTCCCAGATAGCTGGAAATAATTTTATTTCACTCTGGGCATTCCAAATAAGAGTAATATGAGTTTGTAACGGTTTCTAAAGTGAACTCAACTTTTGGGAGCCAAAAAACACGAAATTTTGGCACATTACAAGTATTGTAATGTGAAAAAATCACCCTCCAAGATTTTTTCAGATCTTTACGTTTCAGGGTTCCTAGATGACGAAAAACGTGTTTTCTCGATTCCGTCGGTTTGTCTGTCTGTCTGTCTGCCTGTCTGTTGGTCTGTCAGTCTGTCTGTGTGCGGCATAGCTAAAAAACTACTTATCCGATTGACTTAAAATTTAGGTCAAAAAATTAAGGGTCATATGGGGATGAGCTGGTAACATTTTGGTAAGAATCCATTAGGGCAAAACAAAATGGCGGCTTAGTGAAATGTTAAAAAAATTATTACTAAGGAAGTGCTTATACAGTTAGTCCCAAATTTTGCACAAAAATCAAGTATTATGTAGGAATCAACTGGTAAATTTTGGTACTTATCCAAGGTGGCGGAACAAAATGGCGGCTTAATAAAATATTTAAAAATTCAGCCTGACAAACTTCTTAATAAAGTGATTTTAAATTGTGTGCCATCACTAATTGTAGTATACAGATGAACTAGTAAAAGTGTGGTACTGATTCAAGATGGCGGAACAAAATGGCGGTCAAATAAAATTTTTGTAATCTGAAAAAATCACCCTCTCAGGTTGTATATATCTTCGCGTTTTGGCGTCCCTAGACGCCAAAAATATGTTTTATCAATTCCGTTAGTCCACCTGTCGGCACTAACTCAAGATGGCAGAAAAAATGGCAGTCAAATAAAATTTTTGTAATCTGAACAAATAACCCTAGCATGTTTTACATATCTTCGCGTTTTAGCGTACCTAAGTGCCAAAAATATGTTTTATCAATTCCGTCTGGCAGTCCACCTGTCGGCGTGTCTGACTGTCTGTCAGTTTGCGTCATAGCTTAAAAACTACTCATCAGATTGACTTCAAATTTTGGACAAAAATTAAGGCTCATATGGAGATATTCTGGTAATATTTTGGTAAAAAAAAATTAATATGCCGGAACAAAATGGCTGCCTAGTGAAACGTTAAAAAAATATTACTGAAAAGACTAATTATCCAATTTATCTCAAATATTGCAAAAAAATTAAGTGTTACATAAGAATGAACTGGTAACAATTTGGTTTGAATATACGAGCAAAATAAAATGGCGGCCTAATAAAATATTTAAAAAACCAGTCTGAAAAAAACGAATACGAATTCAAGATAGCTGAACGAAATGGCGGCCAAATAACATATTAAAAAAAATTGGCGAAAAAAAATCTTATTCAATTGACTGTAAATTCTGGAGAAAAATTAAATATGATATAAGGATAAACTGGTGCGAATTCTATATGACGTAACAAAATCGTGGTGTGTGCAAATGTAAAAACCACTTATTGAGTTCATTTTAAATTATGTCTAAAACAAATGTGGCATAGGTAGATAGTAGTAAAATATTGGTAACAAAGTGGCGTCCATTAAAATACAGTATATATGTGTTCCTAAATAACTATGTACTGAACTAATTTGGTTCATACTTCACTATTTCTAATAAAAGGAAATATTCATAATGAGGAAGTTCTGGGTAAAAGAAATCCTTTTTTTTTACCATGACTTTTACTGTCACTCGAAAACCTCTATTCCAAATAAAAAAAACGTACAAAATTTCTAGAGCATCAAATGCCCCATTTGGGGAATACCTATATTTTTTGTTCATTCCTATAAATAGATGCATGCAAAAAACCAAAAGTAGTCATAGTACATTTTCCGCTAATCAGTCTACAATCAGACGTTTGAAACCATAATCACCCACATTCATCTGCGAAATCGAATATCTATGAGCCAGAAAACCAAATCTAATAGTAAATCTATTTAATACCACAATAAAGTACTACAGGTTCAGAGAAAAACTTTTTCAAAAAGCTTTTGAAAACTATACCGAACTTTGCATCGATGCTTAAGGTTAAGTAAAACATAAAAATTAGTTTCAAGCTATACACTTGGCATCCGGTTGATAGTTTTAAGGTGACTGACAAGACTTTACATTTCCCCATTTAATCTTCTCCCTCGCTACTCTCAAAATACTGTCTAACACTAGTGAAACTTGTTTAGTAAAAAAAATCTCCACAACATATTAGGGTAAAGACCAATTTCCTGGCTTTATTTTTCTATACATACAATATGGATAATGTCGAACCCACATACTTTCCTTTTCTTTTCGAGTACTCCCAACCCCTAGGAGAGTGCTCGGGTAAACGATAGCGGGACTTCGACGAGTCCATTTGGCTCACCGTTTTCATTTAACCCTGAAATAACCACCCCTGTCCTAAACAGGACTTTGACTTTAAGTTACAAGAGAAACCTTTAGATAAGAATAATCCACCTCAGTTGTTAAAACACCTCATCAAACGTCGCGAATGAATTTCCTAATCAGGAAAACTTATTTAAGATAATTAAATCTACTTGTGAAGCAGAACTCGGGGCTTTACATAATGATATAAAACACCAAAAATTTCCTTCTGAGCTGGTCAACTGACGTCGTTGTTTACTAGATCACTATCACCAGTATCGCTTGTGTCAATGAATTTTAAGTATACCTATCGAAACTTAACTATCCTAACAAAGTTAACTCTGCGAAATATTTTAATTGATTTGGACGACGGCAGGTGGATTCATTTCAACTTAAGATTTCCTACAGGGCACAATACTACTCCTATCAGAGTATCGTGTTCGACCCTATTTAAGTATTCGAAGCGGGAAGGGATGCCACTGCGAAGAAAGGTGAGCGAGAAGGGAGAGTGAAATGAAAGAAGCACAAAAAAGTCCTGGCGGTTTATTTATACAATGTCCGAAGAAGAAGTGTACAACCAGGCAACTTTTTCAGCGAGTTCAAAAAGGAAAAGTTCTCTAATTCTAATATCCACTCAAAACCATGACAGATATCCCTTGGGAATCATAAGACCAAGTCGGTAATAAGTTTAAATAAATGTAATTATTAGCAAGTTATCCTTAATGTTGAATTACCCACACCACCACACTTCACGATATAACTACACTAAACACGGAGGTCCTACCCTCCATCCTCCCAGCAGTCCCAGCCCTCCTAGATAAAACGTAGAGAATATTTTTTAATTTTGGTAATAGTGAAATTTTCTGTATGAAAGTTTAGATCACCTCAGAAACCATAGCAAACTTATACTGGTCTTATATAGAATTCCCCACGTGAATAAATTATTTCCAGCTTTCTGAGAATTAATGGAAGGCATTGCCATTTGTTCTAATTTGACTCTGCTAACATTAACATCTTATTAGTTGTTTTTGGACATGAACGCAAATGAATGCGCATTATTGTCGTCACTTTTCAGGAAAATATCTCCCATCGGTGTCTGCTTTGTTATTTTAATTATCTAAAAGGGGTTATTTGTTCTTGTTTTTGAAATGCTGTACCCATATTCGGACTTTGCCGAGTACCTTATTATTTACTATACCGATTCAAAAAAAAGTGTTGCGGCCTTTAAAAATAAATATGCTCTTTGAACAAAAAAAAATAAATAACAATTGTTGAATATTAAAATTTAATTAACTGACGGTGGCCAGCTTACGCCTTGAAATATGTTACTAGCGGGGACCCGCGACTTCGTTAGCGTATGACTATAATGATAGGGATGTAGAGAGGTACTTAAATCGCCTCATTTGAGTACTTTTTTATTAACCACGTCTTTTGTTGCATTCTATGGCTGTGAAATAGCCAAGCTACTACGTGAACTTGCTCTAGACGACAGACAGTTGACCATGGGAAAAACAATCGTAGCGCAAGTCTACTCCAGCTTTACTTAAGAATTGCCCTTGAGCTTTGTTAATTGTCATGGCGAAACAAAGCTTTAAAGGAAAGTGTACACGTTTAAACTGAAAAGGATAGTCTGACGGAACTAAAGGAATACGTGGTATAAAACTGTTTCTCCCAGACCACGGCCACAAATAATAGTAGACTTTATTACATTGTTTTGTAATGTTTTAATCTGTAGCCGAGTTCCATTACACAATTTTGGTGGTTGCAAATTTCAAAGTTTCAAATAAGCATAACTGGTGCCCCCACTTTTAAAGTTAACTCATGAGGAGGAGTTCCTGAAGGGTTTAGAGAAAGTAGGAACTCGACAAGATAATTAACCGCATTTTCTTGGTCTATAACTACACGTATTGAGTAGTATGTTAACTGTGGAGTAGTAATTTTCTCCAACAAAGCTAGATTTATTTCATCTGCTGTGCTATTTTTGAAATTAATATAGCTCGTTCTTTAAATCAAGAAGTGGTTTTATTTTGACAACTTTTGAGTACACTATAAAGAATTAAGGAGTAGTTTCACCCCCTTGGAAACTGAGTTTTGAAGAATCCCTTCTTATCGAACCTCTGCACTCTAAAATCAAGCTGTTTGCACAAGCTCAGTTTTATACGGCAAACGGTTTGAGAAAGATCCCAAAAATTATTCAATGACCCGATTTTTTCAAAAACCTTGTATGAATTTATAAAAGATCTTAAAATATGTAATAAAATAAAAAGCACGTGTTCAAGTGTTTTTCCGAATAACTAATTGTTTTTTAAATAACAAATATAATATTAAAGTGGTGGTTTCAGCCCCTTGGACCCCCTGTCTAGGTTTTAAAAAAAAATTAAAATATGTAAAAAAATAAAATATGAAGCAAATATTTAAGGGATGGTTTTACCCCTTTGGACACATTGTATGAATATTTTAAAAATCCTAAAATATGTAAAAAATAAATTAAAAAACACGTGTTTTTAAATAATAAAATATTGTATTATTGTGGTGGTTTCACCCCTTTGAACACTCTGTATGTATTTCTAAAAATTTTGAAATATAATAATAATAATAATAATAATAATAATAATAAATCCCTTTTATTTCAAAAGATGAACAATGTATTATATAAAAACAAATGGATTGTCAAAGCCTGGCGTAGTCTAGCGTTAATAGCTACTCAACTCAACCAGGCAGGGACAAATTAATTATTAATATACATATTTCCTTGGCGAGAATGTAAAGCAAGCACTAAGCAAAACAAAAAAAAAACTTCTAACAGTTAATAGGACAGTTAATGATTTGCCATAATACTTAAGTAAAAAAATCAATAGCTTCAATACCTGACTGAACAGAAAAAATTATTTTTGCTTTGTAAGTAATAATATATTTAAGTGTGAATTTAAAAAATATTAATTAATGCAAAATCAGTTTTTTTTTCTGCAAATTCATTAGATATATTTTATATTTGGATTTAAACAAATCAAACTTTAAATCTAAAAATTCAAATGGTAATAAATTATAGAATTTTACAGCATTATAAGAAAATCCACGCTGAAAAATGGCGCTCTGGTTCATTCTAACGTTAACATTATGAATATCCCTACGAAATAGCAGCCGTTGGCGAACTGAAGAAGGAGAAGCAGGATCAATGATAATTTTAATTAAAAAAGTACAAAAGTGAAGATTTCGTCGAGCATCCATTCGTAACCAGTTAATTTCCTCCTTCCTTTAATTAATTCCATATATGTCCATATTTTCTTACACTATACACAAATCGCACGCAGGTATTTTGGACTTTTTGTATTCGTGTTTACTCTCTTGATCCAAACAAAATCCATAGATAAAGTCACAGTAATTAAAATTGGACAACACAAGGGATTCACATAAATGTCTTTTTGAATTCCTATTTAATATAAGTCTGTTATTATATAACATTTTTAACGACAGATAAGTTTTTTGAAAAAATTTTTTAAGGTGGTCTTTGAATCTAAGTCTAGTATCCAATAGTTAACCCAAGTTTTTCGCAGATTTAATTTAATTTTTAATGGTGATCGAATTTTGCTTGCCTATTGGCTCTTATGGAACGGTTTTGTGGAGAAATAATTTTAGGTTGTTCGACATTTTTTAAAATTTTTGATAATATATGGTGGATTTTATATCAAATTTATCGAAAAAAGGCCATATAAATTTAACTTGAGGGAATTCTGACAAAAGAAAAATAGATTACCCAAGAATTTTCATAGGGTAGGCAATGCTTTTTTACCTATATTGTATGCACGCCACTGCAGTATATCGAGAACAAGGCATTTTCAGACCTTTATATAATTTTTATCTCATTTTGGAAAGTGCTGTACTAAAAGGTTTATTTTCTGTCATCCGGTTTTCTCCTTGTATTTTATATTGAGTTTATGTAAAACTTAACACCCTGTTTCTCGAAAACTGCTCGAACGGTTTTGTCGCGAAAATGGTAACTTTTCTCAGGCAGGCTTTCGCAAACTACAAAATATTAAATTATTAAGGGATTTGACCCTAGCCACTTTTCATAAGACTCGTGCCTGGTTCTCTCGTACCAATTTAAGAGTGGACTGATCATCCAAATCACAACAAAAATACACCCCCAACCATTTAGTTTCCGAAGTTATTGAAATGTGAACTGGAAGTACCTGTATACATTTTCAGAAACCAATAAGGGACAATGTAATGGAAATGCCAATTCGTTATTAAAAACTACATTTGTGGTCCAATGTTCATTATTGTTTACCATTTTCATTTCAGTTTCGCAAAACTGCATTCGACAAAATTGTCACTGGGAAAGATTTTATGGCTTTTCCGTACTTTATGTAATCGGAATCAATTTTCTTAACTACCCTTAGGACGATCCACATCTAGCTTAAATTTAATTTGTTTGACAATATCCCGTGTTGGTTTATCAATCATTTTTTGCAAGATCGCGATTATTCTTGGGGATAAATTCGTGAATTTGAAAATTTCAGAATTCGATAAAGATCTCTTTGGGTAAATATTTACAAACAAATTAATTATTGCAACTCGGTTATATCTTGAGCATATCATTTTCGCTTGAAGATCGAACCAAAATAATACCAGCCTTGGCAACCATCATATAATACTCTCTATTCTCTAGACTTTACCATGTCTACCATCTTTCTACGACTACGAAGTGCAATATTAAACATTAGTGCACCGACTCACTGAAAAGGTTTCAAGAGATCTAATTGCCATGGCAATCAAATCTTTTATTTCACCAGTTATATTTTGCTAATTTCACTGTCGTTTTATAATAAATTATGACATTTGGAAAAAATATTTGATCCATCTTAAACCTCCAACTATCAAGTAAGACCTCAAAGTTGGTTTTGTTTTCAGTATTCGTTTTTACAATTTTCATAAATATGAGGAATTAAATATATTGTAAGTAAAAAAGTTGGCTTCACTTCGCTCTAATTCGAGCCCCGGACTCTCACTATCTAGACAGAAGCTTTAACCAACTTCACCAATTTTATACATTAAATTCTATGTTACCACGTTTCTAGGCGTCTACAAATGCAGTCGACATGGTGCGTTTTTGATCTTTTCTTTTGTCAGTTCACGGTAAATTATATTTATTTTTTTGTCTCTTATCTTTGCACGTAATGTATACAGACACTACCCAAACTTAAAGTATTTCTTTTATTCTCTCACAAACATACTTTTCAAAATCAACAAAACCAGGTAATACTCATCTCATTCATATATTGCTTCCCTCGTAAATATTTCCCGTATTGTATTCGTGAAAAAATCACCCTCCGAGATTTTTTCAGATCTTTACGTTTCGGGATCCCTGTTAATTAATAAGTTATGGTCTGTCTGTCTATATGTTTGTCTATCTGTCGATATGTTTGTCTATCTGTCGGTCTGCCTGTTCGCGGCATAGCTAAAAGCCAACTTATCCGATTAAATACAAAAATTAAGTGTCATATGAGGATGACTTGGTAACATTTTGGTAAAAATCGAATATCGCCAGAAGGCAATGTGGTAAATCATCAATTAAAATAAGATTAAATCCCCGACTAATCCTTCTAGTATGCTGACTGCCAATTCTTTGAACTGTTTCCTTTCGAGCATTGAGGATGAGATCATTGCAGCTTTGCCAGCAAATGACGGGGTTTTCAGGGAATATCTGGGGGAGCCAACGAGGAAGATCTCATTTTTGGTTTTAGGACTGTGAGTTACAATGAGGTGACAAGAGTAATGCATGAAACAAAATAAAAACACTGAAAGTAAAGACTGCTTTAAGTTGAATGTCAAAATAATTAAGACTAAAAATATTTATCCCACTAACAAATATTAGTAATTCTTGTATATTAAACTCAATGTATCCTTCATTATTAAAAGTTGCTAGAGTGTTGCCTCTGTATAAGAGCAAGGGTCAAGGGATGATGCAATAAACTATAGATCAATTTCCATATTGCCTAATTAAATATTTAGATTAAAAATTATTTTAAATCAAGAAAAATATTTATTTTCAAAGTCAGTTTGGCTTCAGAAAAAATAAATTAACTACTCTCTCTATTAACACCTTAACATCAAATGTGCTTGAAAGCTTTAAGAAGGGTTGTGATGTGTTTGCATCAGTCTTTGACTTTACGAAGGCATTTGACTGTATTTCTCACTATAAACTGCTAGAAAAATTTCTACATTCTTCAATCTAGCAGCATAAAATTGCTTCAGTCATATTTGAAAAATTGTATTTTGTGTTCTATAGTGCAAGCCTTTCAGAGAGAATAAAAGTGAAGCATAGCATTCCATAGGGATCTGTTTGGATCCAACTTTGTGTCTAATATACATCAATGATCCGGAGAATGATGTAAAGGATATGAATATGCTCTTATTTGCAGATGACGCCACAAATTATTTCGCTTATAGTCGCTCATCTGTCATAGCAAATAATCATCTGATAATCACAGTAACCTTGCAACCTGGTTTAGAGCAAACAATCTTTCCCTGAATAACACCAAGACCCAAAATACTAATTTTGCTACTTATGGCAACGTTCTGGGTGGCGACAGATCTGCTGAGGTCCCTATAATTTTATTCTTGGAAGTACTTTTGGATCCTAAAGTGACCTGGGTCAATCATGTTTTGGAGCTTAGCTTAAAAGTCTCGAGGATCATATTTCTCATCATAAGTCAGGCTAGGTGTGTTTCACTTGATACGCTGTTGGCAGCCTATCACTGTTGTTTTGCTTCAAATTTGTCTCACGCTCTCTTAGTTTGGAGCCACTCTCTCCATGCCAAACACATTTTTGGTTTACAATGCAGGTGTGTGAAAGTCAGCGCAGGATGTAATGATAATTGTTAATATATTGACTTTTATATAATTTAAATGTAACTAATATTTTTTTTTTATTTTTATACTTATGACTTCCAAAAGCAATTTTTTCCTTTAAAATATTACAAATAAACTGAGTCGAGTTTGAGTTGAGATATAGAAATAAACTGGTAAAGTATGTGGTACGATTTCAAAATAGCAAAACAAAATGGCGGCCAAGTAAAATTTTGAAAAAAACCAATGTAAAAATCTTATTCAATTAACTTTAAATTTTGCAGAAAAATTAAATGTGTTACATTTATATAATAATAATAATAATAATAAACACGTTTCTTATTCCAAAAGAAAAATAGAAATTAAAAAAAAATAAACGTAGACATCTACGATAGGAATAAAAGGTCACTTATCAGCTTCCTTCACAAGGGAAGTGGCTGTTGAAGCCTATTAAATAAATATAAAAAAAAACTATTATTATCTTTCATAAAGGAAGTTAGTTTGAAGTTTTTCTAAAAAAAAGATTAGTGCGAGGTGATTATACAAAAAAAATATATATACTATAAGAAAGTACGGGTCCAAGTTAATAGCTTTAGCTACTGAGGCACGACACAGAAAGTGAGAGAGTTATTTTAGAAATATGCAAAGTAGAGAGGGGATAAACGAGAAAATAAATACTAGTTGTTTGTATAGCGAGGTTCGCTGTTATTTTAGTTGTTGACCGAGCAATTTATTTGTCATTAATTTTTTAAAGGATGCAACTGACAATGTCGTACTGGGTATTTTATATTTGTTGGTTAAGTAAGCATTTTGATAAGAATAACTTTTTTTAAACTATTCTTTGTTGTGTGAGGGTACTGCTAGCAGATACTGTCGGCGTAAATTTAAGTTATGCACATCTGTACGGTATTGAAGTTTATCGAGGAGATATGGAGGGCGGAGAAATTTTAAAATCTTATAAAAAAAGCAGGCAGAGTGCAAGATACGACGGTGTTAAGACAGCCCAACTCGGGCAGCTTATGTGAAACCCTCTGGCTTCGCCTAATGCCATAAATAAAACGTATGCATGAATTTTGTACTTTTTGAACCGGATTTTTAGCATGTAAATCAAGAAAAGGACCATAAACGTTGTCTGCGAAATTAAATTGTGACAAAATGAGAGTGTCGGACAACAAGGCCTTGGTTTTTTGGTTAAGTACAAGTGAGAGTACACAGTTTTAATACTGAGAATGCTTTTTGAAGGCATGAAGTTACGTGATCATTAAATTTTAGTTTATTGTCTATGATAAGCCCGAGACTTTTAGACGAGTTTTTAAAAGTAACAGGGTTGGTACCGATTTTGATTTTAATGGTGGATTCAAGACGTAAGCGTTCAGTCTCGTTACAACATAATAATGTTGCGGATTTACTAGGGTTAATCTTAAAAAGATGTTCACTGGCTTTGCTGAAAAGATAGTGTAAGTCACGGTTGATTTGATTTTTTGCTATTTCGGCTTGATTGGGGTTAAAAGATAGATAAATTTGAGTATCGTCTGCTTAGAGGTGGTACTTGCAGTGACGAAGTGATTTCATGAAATTAAATGTGTAAATACTGTACAGAAGAGGGCCGAGAACGCTGCCTTGGGAAACACCTGCTGTGATATTGAGTAAATCAGATTGTTTGCCATTCAAAATTACACTCTGGCTTCTGTCCGAGAGGAAAGATGCCAACATTGACACCGCCTACTGGCCAAAGCCAATATATTTTAGAATAGAAAGCAATATATTATGATGAATCATGTCGAAAGCTTTTGGGTAATCTAATAGAATGAAAACAGTTGCGTGGTCAAAATCTTGTGCAGGCATAAGGCGGATAAGGCAGTGGCGCAACTGTACCCGGTACTAAACCCAGATTGTTTATAAAGGATGACATTATTATTAAATACATTTAAAGAAATTTGAGATTCCACTATTTTTTCCTGAATTTTGGAGAGCGTAGGTAACAAGAGCGACCTTAGTTGAGTAAAGTCTGTAGAATTTTTGACTTTAGCTAGTGGACTGACATGTGCTAACTTCCAATTTTTTGAAAAATATTGTTGCAAAATACAACAGTTGACAATTTGTGTTATGTATGGAATAATAATAATAGGACAGCACAAGGAAAATAGAGTAATATTTAGGTTATCTGCACCGAGCGACTTAGACTTAATACCGAGAATAATGTTAGCTAATATTACTTCTGAAATGGTATTAAAATTGAATGACATGTTTAATAGGAGATTATCATTATAAAAATCGATTAAATCTTGATTGGGGCCAGTACGATTTTTTGTTAATTGTGTAAAAAATATGTTCATTTGATTTATGTTTTGAAGTTATTCGGGAATGTACTTGTAAGATTTTTTTAGAATATTTAATTTTTTAAATTCTGCCCATTTATCTTTGATACTGCAAATGTGAAATTTATTGTTTAAATTAACTTTTTTTCAGTTCCTATAGAATTAGTCGCTAAATTTCGAAGCTGCTTATAATAGTTTCAACGTTCGGTAACTCTGAATCGATTTAAAGCCTGATTTCTAAAATTTTTTAAAAGTCTATTGTTGTAAGTCATCCAGGGACAATAGGGTTTATTTGAACGGTCAGCAGTTCTCAATGTGGCATGTCTATCAAACAGCTCCAGAATAGTATTAGCGAGAAACGAAATTTTTTCATCGATATTATCTGTGCTATAAATATTATTCCAAGGGACGGCCTCCTAGTCGGCCTGAAAATAATTCATGTTAATTTGTCGCAAAGCCCTGTATTTAAAGGTGTTTTTATTTATTTAAGCCCGGGTTAACGAAAGTCTAGAACGATGTATACTAGCATATGGTCTGAGAGACCCGCGTCCCTGACACCCACATCGTGCACATTTTCCGAATTGTAACATATTACTTATCTTATATCTTATATTACAATCAAGCTGGAGCAACTACGTAAAATTCTAGTTCGCTCACAGCTTAGCTTTAATTGTATTACACGGGGATTATCATGATCAAGCATATTAATATTATTGGCCTGATGAGCCCCAAAAGGGCGAAACGTCTTCAATTGTGCCGGTAGAGATGATGAAAAATGCTTAAAGGCTTGTCGGTATAATGGTCCATGAGATTTGGACCCTATACCTGAATTAGCCTATCAAAGGCAGAATTATTTGTCCGAATGGCCGTTAAACTTCCTATTAATTTATCTACGGACGTTATTTACTTTTTTGTTATTAATATTAAAATCTCCGAAGTACCGAATCTTATCACATTGAGTGTTAAGTTCAATTAGCGTATCTTCGAAATAAGTAAGAAATTCATTAAGGCTTGCATTTGGTAGCCGGTACACATTGCCAATGATTATTGTGATATTACCATGCTGCGATTTAATCCAAACATGTTCGACGACATTCCTACATTCACTAAGCAAAACTGTATAACTAAAAGAAAATTTTATATAGATTCCAACAATATTAAAATAGTTATTTATATTTTACAAAATGCAGGGAGGTCTATACAGTGTGAGAGTGATATTTTTATTTTGAATTTATTAATAATATATTTTTAATTTTATATGAATTCAACATGACGTAACAAAATAGCGGTATGTGTCAATGAAAAAACTGCTCATTCAGTTTATTTTAATTATGCACAAAAATCAAGTGTGGCGTAGGTAGAAGCTGGTAAAATATTGTTAGGAATCCAATATGGTGGAACAAAATGGCGACCAAATAAAATGTTTTGAGATTGTGCAAAAAAATCACCCTCCCAGGTTTTACATATGTGTACCGAATTAAATTGGATCACACTGACTTTTAAGATAACCAAAGTTAAAACGATTTTATTTAGTTTCAATGTGGCAAGTTTTGAAAATATATCAGCGACTCGTGACGATATGGAATCTGAAAAATAATATACTCAAAAGATAATTAGCTGTGACACATATATTCCAAAGCATGTCTAATGGCCTCCTGCCGTAAATATAGTTGATTTTGAATTAAGTTGATACATTTTTAAATTGTATTTATTAGTTTATTGTATTTAGAAAAATTAACCTAAATATTTTTATTCTTGGCCCTACTGTATTATTTGTGCTGTTTGTAATTTTTTTAGAATTCTCAATTATCCAGCACTTAGTTATCTACAGAAGACCATTTCCTTTGAATGCCGATCTATTGTAAATGTCGGTTTTAAATATCCATCACTGCTATCCGAGATTCTTTGTCTGGTTGCCAACTCTCTCATTAAGTATAATCTTGATATAAGTATGCCAACCGAAGGTAATTCTATGGAAAAGTGAAGCTTAATATCTGAGGCAATCTTGTGCTACGATGTCTTTTAGTGAAATCGATTAGTGAGTGTATTGGGATATTTTACAGGGATATTCAATATCCAAGTTCAAGTAAGTAATACTAAGAAAAGATATAGTCCTAAACAGACGAAACTAGAAATACTGGATATTATATACCCTGATTGTGACAGAAACCACCGTCTGGAAGCTGGAAAGAACAACGATTCGGGAGAGCATGTCATGAGTCATTCTTTTTATTAGGAATAGAGAAGTGTGACCCAATTTAGTTCAGTACATAGTCATTCAGGGACACAAATAGTGGACTCAGACCTTGCAGCGTATAGATCTTTCTACTCTTCGGAAAAAAATTTACGGCTCCAAAAAAATTCGTGAAAGTACTGGTAAATATTATTCTAGTGATTCTAGTTCATCAAAAAGTAAAAATTTTTAGTCAATATGACGCGAAAAGAGGATCTAGCACCCTCTAGAAAATTGACCAATAGCAATTTTAATCTTTTTTTTCTTAATATTCAGTCCTTAAGACATAAAACAGACGAATTATATCTTTTGTTAGAAGAGCTAAATTTTCCAGAAGTCATTGCCATCACTGAGCACTGGCTAAATATCAATCAACCTGTTTTTATTAAAAACTATACCACAATTGCCAGATTTAATAGAACTAATTTAACTCATGGAGGCACCATGATAATGTCTTTAAACAACGATTTTTCCGAAATATCAAAGTATAATCATTTATTATTTGAAAAAGTATTTGAATTTTCTATCGTTTATCACAATACTTATGACCTTTATATTATTTGTATTTATAGAACACCTGATGCTGATGTGCAATTATTCTGCCATAACCTTCTAAGTTTGCTCGAGTCCCTTCCTGTAAAAAGCAAATTAATCTTATGTGGCGATTTCAATATTGACTTTTCCAGTGTGTGTGCTGCTCAGGAATGTCTTCAGTCCATCTTTGAGTCATTAGGAATTGCCATGCACGTCAACTCACCAACCAGAATTACTAAGACAAGTGCCAGTACTATAGATTACGTTGTGTCTTCTTTCGATCCTAGCTCCGTCGAATGTAATGTCTTAAGTCCAGGTTTCTCCGATCATGAAGCAATTTTCACAAAATTTTCAATTACATCCAAAGCCAAAAATTCCTCTAGACAAGTAGGCCGTATTTTTTCGGTTAGAAATTTCATTAATTTCAAACACCTATGTCAAATAACTGACTGGGACTCTCACACTTATGATGTCGACACTGAATTTTCTCGTTTTATAAAAACTCTAACTAATATAGCTTCTGAATCTTTTCCTCTTAGGCCTATCAAAAAAAAAAAGAAGTAAACCCTGGTCCACAAAAGGTTTACGTATATCTTCTAAGAACATGCGGTCACTATCTCATTTAAAGAAATTTTCGGACAGTGTCTTTTTTCATAATTATGTAAAATCATACAGAAAAATTTATCATAAGACTATTAAAGCCGCCAAAGATATTTATTACAATAATAGACTTTCTAACGCCAAAAATGTAGCTAAAGAAACCTGGTCTGTCGTAAATGATTTAAGAAACAAAACTTTTTTATCCAACACTATCCTTACCTCTCCTGAGGACCTAAACAATTATTTTGTAAATGTAGCCAAAGATTTGACTAAATCCGTATCTCAATCTAATGACCCAATTTCATATCTCTCTAATCATAGGGTAAACCTGCACAGTTTCTTCTTTTCACCAGTAGTTTTATCAGAACTTCGCAGTACAATTAATGATATCAAAAATAAATCTTCCTCGGGAATTGATGGGCTTACTTTAAAAATGTATTCAAGTCTGCCGGAGTGCACTCTAGAGCCTCTGACTGCTTTGATAAATATGTCTTTCCAAAATGGTACTTTTCCAAGCTGCCTTAAAACTGCAATAATCATACCTCTTCACAAAGGAGGTGTTTCAGAAGAAGCTTCGAACTATCGCCCAATTGTACTTCTCCCTACGCTATCTAAGATCATCGAAAGACTGGTTAAAAAAAGGCTTTTATCATTTCTGTCTAGATATGAAATACTTACAAAACATCAATTTGGATTTTTAAGTAACAAATGCACAAGCGATGCCATGTTTTCCCTTCTTAATAGAGTTTACTCCAGCCTAAACAACCATCACGCTACGGCAACAATTTTCTGTGATTTTTCCAAAGCTTTCGATTGTGTGAATCATAATATATTAACTAACAAGCTGCAGTACTATGGATTTAGAGGGGCTCCTCTCGATTAAGTCATATCTTAGCAACAGAAATCAAGTTGTGAAAGTTGACAACAGGATGTCTTCTTGTAGGCCAATGGAATATGGAGTGCCTCAAGGCTCGGTACTAGGCCCCATCTTGTTTCTTCTGTTCATAAACGACATGGCTAATTTAAACATTAGTGGAAAAATATGTCTCTTTGCGGACGATACCAGCTTTACGTGGAGCCACCCAGATGTCACGGACCTACATAGGATTGTATCTAATGACCTAATCACCATTAAATCCTGGTGCGATTCTAATCTCCTATGTTTGAACATCTCTAAAACAAAAGTCTTGTCTTATAAAAACACGCTGCAACCTTTTGACCTTAATGGCACCACTATTGATGTCGTAAACTCTGTAAAATTTCTAGGGCTTCTTGTAGATGATTCTTTAAAATGGGATCCACATATCGACGCTTTATCAAGGAAGTTGGGTTCTGCTTGCTTTGTGTTAAGATCTGTTTCCGAGGAGCTTAGCTTTTCTACCTCTAGAACTGTTTATTTTGCTCTTGTTGAGTCGCACCTCAGATATGCTATTCCATTTTGGGGTACATGTTGTACGACTCAATTTGATCGAATTTTTATACTACAAAAAAGAGCTGTTCGTTACCTACTGAGACTTAACAGTAGAACTCACTGCCGAGATTTCTTTAAAAGATATAAAATACTAACCCTTCCTGGCTTATTCATTTTGGAATCGGTTTGCTTAATTCGTAAGCATGCACCTGCTCTATTAGAGAGACCTCACAACTACCCTCTCAGAAATACTGAGCACGATCTCTATCTTCCAACCCCACACTCAGAGTTAATTAAAAGATCAGTAATCTACAATGCAAAAAAAATGCATAATCACCTGCCATTTAACATCAAATCCATAATATCTCTGACTTCATTTCGCAAGGCTTTGAAATCATTCTTACTGGAAAGCGCCTTCTACACCGTGAACGAGTTTTACAACACATAAATTTATCCTTATGAACCCCTAGTGTGATAGTTGCCATTACCAACCATTTTTACCGAATTTTGTATATGTATTTTTTTAATTGTTTCGTACTTTTTTATTTTTTATTTTTTACTTTGCTTTTTTATTTTTTTTTCATTATATTTATGAAAATGTTTATAACATAGTACGACTGACAAAGTACATTTCTAATGTACTTCTTTTAGGATTCTATAATATTAATATTCTAAATTCTTGATTTAAATATTATTTTTCTATAATATTTATGATGTGTTTTTGTTTTGTTTTGTTTGCTAATTTTGATGTTTGTAAACTATTTTTTTTTACAATAGCTTTGTCCACAAAATTGTAAAATTTTTTTTTGACAATAAAGCATTTATTTATTTATTATTTAAAAAATAAACTGTCTTTTTATAGGGCGCCATTTTGTTTTACCATTTTGAATTCCTACCATAATTTAAAATAAATTAAATAAGTACTTTTTACAGTGTCACATTGCCATTTTATTTCGAATTCGTACCAGTTAGTAACTATATAACATTTAATTTTTCTGCAAAAATTAAAGTCTCTTCTTGAATTCGTACCACAACTTAACCAGTTTATCTCTATTGTTTTGCTCTCTTAGCTTCATACAAAAATGTTATGAGTTCATTCCTATATAACACTTGAATTTTGTGCAAAATTTGGGGTAAACAGAATAATTAGGTTTTTAGTAATATTTTTTTTAATTCTTCACCAGGCCATCTCGTTGCGCAATATTGAATTTTTACCAAAATATCAGAGAGCCATCCCCATATGACCATTAATTTTTTACCCAAATTTGAAGGCGATCGGGTAAGTAGTTGTTAAGCTATGCCATGAACTGACAGAAGACAGACAGACTGACGGAATCGTTAAAACATAATTTTTGGCACCTAGGGACGCTAACACGTGAAGATATATAAAACCTGGGAGGGTGATTTTTTGCACAATCTCAAAACATTTTAATTGGTCGCCATTTTGTTCCACTATTTTGTATTCGTACCACAATTATATCATTTCATCTGTATGCCACAATTAATTATTGCAAAAAATTTGTCAATTAAGTAGATTTTCAAATAAAATTATCAAATATTTTATTAAATCGCCATTTTGTTTCACCATCTTGGATTCGTACCAAAATTTTACCAGTTAATTTTAACATATTAAGTTTTTAACATTTTATTAGGCCGTCACTTTGTTTCGCCATATTGGAAATGTTACCATATTATTCCCATTTTTGATCACAATTTAAAGTCGATCGGGTAAGTAGTATTTTAACTATGCCACGAACAGACAGACCCACAAAGAGACAGAGAGACAAAAAGAAATCATGTTATTCCGACATATAGGGACCCTGAAACGTGAATATCGAAAGCAATTTTGGATGGTGATTTTTTCACGATTACAATACTTCCCCCTTACGAGGAAGTAAAAAACAAAAATATGTAGGATCAAAAAAACGAAGCTCTGTAAAGATTTGATATTGTTGGTGGCATATTTAAATGTAAATCATACCAAATTGAATCAAGTTAAAAACAAACATTATGCAGGTATATGTGAAAGCCATAGGCCTACATATACTACGAAGTGTTATGTTTGCTAAAAAACATTTTCTTAATAAAACAATATCCGAACTCTAAAACAAATCTGTATTAAGCTCAAGAACGTAGTTTTCAAGAGAGAAACATTTTAAACTTAAGTTTAGAAAAAAAAAACGATCTCACATGATATTTGCACTGGTTTTCAAATTTTAATCCAGGGAACGGAAAATATTGAATATAATAGAAAAAGTGCATTCTTTCAAAATGTATTCTTTTGGTTTTAAAAGTTTCTGATCACCCTAGATAAGCGTAATGACTTTAAGACAGAGGGGTCTTACTGGGAAAGTTAACATTACAAAGTTTTTGTGCCCAACCGTTTGTTTCCCTGCCAACTCCCATTTAACTGACCGCTAATTTAATAACGATAAGCAAAATTTCTATTACTGATAAATTCAGCCTAACGTCTTTGTTTGTCTTGCCGTGTTTTATAGGTTGGTGTAAATGTAGAGATCGATAACGTAACGGACGGAGTTGTGTCTGGAGTTTATTGGACTGTTTGTAAGTGTCATTTTCCAGCAAGCATTCAAGTTAATGACAAATATCTGAAGTAGAGTGTCTACTGCGCCGCAATAGGAGAACTTTACTCAATAGAAAAGGTGATAACTCAAGCAATACATAAAAGGTAAATTTTAGATGAAAGCTTTTAAAAATGCCCAGTTTTTATAGGGATTACTGGAAACCTCAACTGAATGTTATTTTTGATTTTATGTTTAATAGATTTTTAACATACAGTTTCTCAAAAAAATCAATATATACTTTAACTTTCTTTTATCTATTAATAAAACAGTTAATTTACTATTTTCAAATGTCAGATATGGGGGCTAAGCTTAGATGACGGTGCTAGAGTGATTAGGGTAAAGTTGCAAGAAATGCAATTAACATGAACTCATGTCATCTCTAGCCAAAGTTTCAATAGAGGGAACTTGCAAGAAATGGGTCCTACCTTGGCTTATTTTCTAAGTCCCTTAAGTTGTCAAAAATAAACATTTAACTTATCAAATACTTATAACTTGATTGAGTGCATACTTTTCATTGATAATATAGCTCACGCTCATGACCCTTGCAGGCACGAGGATGATATACAGGAGAAAAAAATCCTCTGTTCAGCAGCAATCATTAGCATAGCACCTTTGTATGAAACACGTGTATTAAAATTTTAATAAAAATATTTTGAAAAAAGGAAAATATTTTGAAAAAAGGAAAATAGATGTTCGATTTTTTAAATTTTAATTTTTTTTAATTCGAAAGTTTAAAAAAATATTGCTTCTAGAATTTTTGTATACTCTTTGGACAGGTCTTGAGAAACTGCACATACGTAATAGCATGCAGGGAAGATCAAAAAGTTGTTTTTAAATTGAACTTCCTAAACATTATAAATATGCCCATCAAATGGGACTCGTTTTGCTGCTGGTATATCTTTATCACCCAAAAAATTTGGGAAATCTCTGTTATAAAAAGCAATGCATTTCCCATTGACTAGCAGACCGTTTTCCATCTCATCTTGCGTCTTCTGAGAGGATGTTTCCAATTTTTTTCGAATGTCTTTGAAGAAAGAGGTATATAACCCAATAAATTTTAAATTCAGCAGGAGACCTTATTGATACTTTTTCCATCAGCCCTGTATACTATAAAGTTTACATAATTTTCTAATACCCCTGTGTATAATATACAAAAAATCGTAAGAAATTACAATACAATTACAAACTATTTATTGTAAATATTAATTACGCAACTATTGCAGTTATTTAAATTATTACCAGATGTACTTGATGAACTTGACTTACCTTGCGATGAACTTGCATTAATTATGTTTTGGATACGAGCTGCTTCATTTTCCTTATTTCAAATATATATCGTCAAAATATCAACTCCGGTATCGGCTAATAGTGATGTAGAAGACCTTCTAAAGAAGTCGCCGGTATATTATTCTGGATTGGATAATTTTCAAAACAAAGCAATATTCTTAGGCATACCTCCAAAAGTGTCTATTCCCATTTGCGTAACTTGATGTAATTTCGGACAATTTCCACCATATTTAAACCTTCAATGTCTCCTGAAGCTACAAAAAACTCTCGAGCTATTTTTGTCTTCGTGAATGGTATTACAAATCGAAAACACGCACCTTCATTTTTCACATGTTCCAAGACTAAGTTTGTCAGATCTTCTTTTCTACATGCTCCTGCTAGTCCAACAATAAGTGCTAATTTCGCCATAAAAAACTTGTTATCATCAGCTTACTGCAGAAACACACCAATATCGTTTTTTGTTAATATCTTCGAATTTGTAGTTCTATATCTTTCCGACTTAATTAAATGCGAGTATTTATTAATATCCACATTTTTTCTAATAGACGTTACACTCAAAAAGAGGATGGTTTTTGAATTTTGGATAAATCATTAAAATAGGCAAACATTGCCTTCTAGTGGAGATAATTTTTATGTTCTTTTCTTCACACCATTTCTGATACCGGGAATAGGCCAACTCATATTTTGCCCGTGATTTTTCGAGCAGAAGACTGAAAGTTACGCCGGTAGCTATTTTTTCGATGTCGGATGGAAGATCTGAATCGCTCATGTTGAAAATGCATGAAACTCGTTCCGAACTGCGACAAATTACAAATTGTTTGATAGTATTATTTTCTAATGTTTTCTAACAAAGTAAGGCTGAGTTACTTGGTTGCTATGGTATAGCAAGTACAGGTAACAGAGGTAATTTGTTTTTAATTATTTGATTGGCATTGTTTTCAGGAAAATGTAAATTATAACTCAGATAAGATTTTAAACGATCGTAGATAAAATTTTGTACGATACATGTATGATACATAGTTATTAACATACTTGTGTGGTTACACAAATCGTGCTACGCACTTGTTGTGCGAGTTCCACTCTCATATGTTAATAACGCTTTTATCCCACTTGTATTGTAAATATCTATAAATTGTCTGTAATAACAAAAATAAATTAGTCAAAGGGGGTGGATATTATCAGCGATCACCCTGTTCCCTGTACAAATATCAGCTTACTATCGCAATGAATAGCAGAATGGGAAAGAATATAAGTCTCAAATTCATTATCATAATCGGTTATATTTTACATGCAAGGCTATACAAAATACTTTATTATTCTTGCCCTGTATACTCGATCCTACTTTAACTAGTTATCCTAGACCACTATTTTTAAGAAAACAAATAAAGGTTTATATACGATTCGGCGTCAACACTAACAAAAACAATTCCAAAGCTATGATAACATTACTGTGATCTATAAAAATGGGTCATTTGTTAAATAACAGGAAAGGGGAACATAGAAAAACTTAGGTTTGAGGAAGGTCAGCCATTATTTTGATGCTGATAAACGACTTCTAAAGAAAACCGAGTTTCCGATGCGTGGACGCAATTCATGTTTTTAGTTCTATATTTAGTGGCGCTAACGCTTGTGTAGAAAATGCTGTATAACAATGTCTAAAATGTTGAAAAAAGTCTAGAATTTAAAAAAATAATGAGTTGTTTATGTAAAAAATCGACCTCTTCGAGCATTTCTTTAGGGAGTCGGAATCTTTATCTTTACCAATTTAACCCGGTGCGCGGTGTAGGTTATCGTAGAAATTACATAACCTATAGTTTTAATAGCTAAAAGGGTGAGAAAGAACAGTCACAAATAGTCTTTTTAACCGTGTGAGTTGTTTAATTTTACTTTTAAGGAATTTTTTTTTCTTCTCTTCTTTTCATCCCTCATTCGTCCATCTTTGGACAAAGGTCACCCCTAATATTTTCCAGTTTTCTCTGTTTTGCGTTTCTCATCTGTTGTCAATCTGTCGCATTGTCTGTCGGCAAAGCCTAAATTTAAGAGAGGCTCAGTTTAATATTAAGCATAACAGATTCTATGTTTCTTTGTGCCTTCGCAACTTTATCAACATTGGCTTTAGTAAGCGTCCAAGTTTTAGAGTCGTAAATTAAAACGGATAGAACACAATGATCAAATACCCGACTTCTTAAATGGAGTGGTATTTTATGACTTTTTTCGACAATAGATGTTTTTCCCAAGGCTGCCCTCTCAATTCAACCCTTCTCTATTTTACCGATGTTTGAATTTGTTTTTCGATTGCTATTGTCTATCCCAGATATACTCTGTTACCTTTTCCAAAGTATGGTTGCCACCCGTAAATTAATTGTGTTCGGCTAAATTAGGCATGAACTTAGTTTTTGACATATTTACTTTCAGCCTAATACCTTGTAATTCCCTTGTGAAATGCGTAAACTTGTCAATTATGTCTTTTAAATTATCTAACTTTAAAACAAATATCGTCCGCAAATCTTAGGTTGTTCGGCCTCTCACTGTTAATCATGACCCCTTTTTAATCCAAATTTATTTTCTTAAATGTATCTTCGAGGGCTGTTATGAAGAGCTCAAGATTAATTGTTGCCAGACTTCGCATTTAATTGGGACCGGTTTAATTGTTTCGTGCAGTTCAATTGCTCTTGCATGTTTTTTGTAGATGTAACAGATCTCTATACCTGGAATCAAAACGGCTATTTTGCAGACTTTTTAATCGCCCAATGTTAAGCCAAAGAATCAAATGCCTTCTCATAGTAAATAAATAGTAAATAAACTGGAAATTTATATTCATTGACACTTTCGATCAAGGTTCTAATTGTAAGAATATCATCAGCGGGTTAAAATCTTGTGCGAAACTCTGCATGTTCGATTCTTTGGTAATATTCTAAACCTTTGCCTCTTCTTGCTGTTATAACTTTTGTCAGAAGCTTGTATAGTTGTATCAGAAGGGTGATTCGTCTATAGTTTTGGATAGTAATCTTTAGTTTTTTTTAAAAAAAAAGGTATTAAGAAAAACTTAGATTTGAAGAAGATCTAAACAAGACCGAAGTTTTCGATGAGTCCCCGCAAAGGAAAAATAATATATGTTGTTATCAAAAAATATTATTTAGAAAAAAATCGTGTACGAAGACACATTAAATTTAAAGACTCTTCCAAACTATTGGTGACTTTGACACAATTTTAATTCAAAATAAGTATTTACTCCAGAAAATTGTAATATTGATTTAAATATATTTATTTGGTGGTTTATATTTATTTTTTCATTTCAATTTATTCATGTATTCTTTCTGATTTTTTAAAAATATGTTTTCTCAGTATTTCAGAGCAATTGGAAACGTTTTTTAATCAAGTTTCTATGCTTTCGTATATTTTAAAGGTTTCTAAGGGCTGTATTTTGAATATCCCGTTTAATAAATTAGCTAAAATACTGAAAATGAAATCATTTGCGAAGTTTTAGTAATCCAATTTATGGTTTGAGCATAAAAGCATAAAAATTATAAAGTGAAATATTCACTCGACGAATTCCGCACACGGTTCCATGTCAAATATGTATTAGATAAGGCATGGTAAAGGTAAAATTTAATAATGTGCATTTTTTAAGCTTTCTCGTGTACATGCACGTATTTCGACTTACTGGAAATAATAATTTAATAAATCCTAATTGGTGTTTCTAGAAGAAGAGATATTTACTACCAAGAGAAAGCATAGTTCTAGAACTAAAATAATCACTTAAATAAATACTTTGTAAAATATGTTTGAAGAAAAATAAAATGGTTCCTTTAAAAAATAAAAGATGACCTATATTTACCTTGTTTTTAAGATATCCTAGTATTAAGTATACTAGAACATATTTAAAGAAATTAGGTCAAAATCATAAAAAATCGTTGTAGTAGTTTTAATACCTTAAACAAAATGTTATTGTTTTCATTAAATTTACGCATTTTTGTGTGGGAGACGATCCACGGGATACACACCTTATAACATGTTTTCTACTTATTTGAAATGATATCGATAGTTTCCAGGTTTTTCTTATATAAGGGATTTATTAGTTCTTTTGTTGAGTAATATTTCCTTTTTTTTACTACAGAACGATCAAATAGTTATAATTGTTATATATGGAGTTATAAACATCCTCAAATACCACATCTGTTTCCATAATTTTAAAGTAATTTTTCACGAAAGACAAAATAAAGGTCATATTACTCTTGAATTTACGTAACGAATTTTTTTAATCAATAATAATAATTGTTTAATACTTTTCTATTAAAGAAATCCATTCTGATTCTAAATACATCATTATAAAGACATTTCTGTGAGACTTACAACAAAACTCAGTAAGCTTGAGTGTACTTTTCTTAAATCTTTATATTTATTTACGAACCACATAAACACTTTATTGAATATGCATATCTGCTTAAAACTATATGCAAAGGAATTGTAATCGAGCTCAACATAATAATAAATGCGTGTCATATACTTTAATATTATGCATTCATGAAAATTTACTTTAGCTAGTATTCGAAAATGCTCTTTTAAGATGCAGAAGAAAAACGAAAAAAAAAATTGTTCATTAAAGATAATATAATATTGTTAAAAAAGCTCTTATATACAGCAGTTTAGTAAATTCGAAGTAAAAATAATTGAAAATAAATAAAATTATGTATCGATATACTAAATACAAAATTTAATAATATATTTTTCCGTAAACCTTGTCTGTTTGCACTCTAAAAATTAAAGTTTGCATAAAAGTAGCGATCGACAACTAACTAATTATATATAATATCATGACGTTAGTAGGATTCAACTTTTTGCTTCTGCGCTACAAATAACTTGCTTGTCTCTGACAGGCTGATGAGCTATAAAAAGAGCGAAATCGCGATCGTCGTGTACGAAAAAATGGGTCACTGTGCCTACGTCGTTGCAGGACACGTTCCAGACAAAGATTATAGTGTGCTTGTTATGACGGTGGCGTAAGGGGAAAGAAAAAAATCCACAAACTATATTAATTTTCCGTATATATAACTATGTCGATGTTTATTAACATTTTAAAGGATCTGGCCTAAAAAAAACATTTTTGGATAAGTCGGGATACTCTAAAATTATCTTTTCCGACTGTTAAAACGCGTTATATTGGTACAAGGACTCTTTAATATACTTACACTAAATTCCATACAAAAATTGTTAAGTAACTTATAATTAACAAACAAATATCTACGAAAATCTAAATGAAAAGAGGCATTTTGGTTTAAAATTGTGTAACCTTATTTGTGCCAAAAACAACGTTACTTTATGTGAATATTTTGAGAGCGTTTACTTATGAGCATTTTAAACAGCAAGAGAAAAGTTGTCTTAGCATAAAAATGACCAAAAATTATTTTTAGAATTAAAAGCTGAACTTCAATATTTAATTTCTGCTTAGCAACATTTGTTAGAGATGTACACAATAGCCAGTTTTGGATACAATGGGACTACGTATGAATGCAAGCCAAGAAATAATGCATATTTTGAATTAATTCGTCGGTGTACAGAATATAGATTTAAAATTTTTAATTGCAATGACAATAAATTAATCCAGTGAAATCTTAAAAAAAAAATAGTAAAACGTGGGTCTATATATATATATATATATATATATATATATATATATATATATATATATATATATATAAAAAGCAAGCTTTAGATAATTCTAAAAAAATATATAGAAACACGTTTTAATGAATTAATTACGCATCTACATTGTTAAGATTAAGTGTTACATATTTCTAGCAGAAGAGAGGAGAAAATATGTGTCATTGCTCCTTTAATCTTCGGTCAAAAAGTGACGTATGTTCACACTAATCTTGAATTTAGTAAAATATAGGAAACTTATTATTATGACAGTTTTGACTAATAACAAATGTAAATATAAACTTGTCTATTATATAATGCCAAATTATGTTCTAAAAATTTGTAATTATATTTCAAAGAAACAAGCAAAAGTATGCTTTACTGCCGCAGGAATATTTTTACAATTTTATGGACAAAGCGAAATTTACCTTAAAAGAAAAAAACAAAACAATGAAAAATCGAAATATTAATCGAAAAAAATCATATTTTTCGATAGTTCAATGCAAATACATTTGCAGGTGCAATTTCGTGCATTTTATTTTCTTACGAAAACTGGATAAACGTATCAGATTATATAATTTTATAATTAAATTCTAATTACATTATTTACCCTGTAATATGTATGATACCCTTAGAATAACTAAAACATAGGATATCAAAATGAGCAATTTAAAAAAAAATGTTTATTTATTTATTTTAATATAACAAAATTGCTTAAAAACTCGTAACTGGAAATAATAGTTATTAATGTCTACTGAATGAATATGAATATACAAAAAAGTCTACCATTCTGAAGTAGTACTACAAGGCGGTTAATAGTATTACATACGATTAACCCAAATATTGTTAGAAATTAGTGTTTAGGTAACTACAAACAACAAACATGAGAGTAACCAAAAAATCATATTAAATCTGTTGTGTGTATATATTTCTACCTAATGTTCTAGTTTAAATTAATTTTTAGAGGCATCGATATAAATTTCAGGGGTCTCTCCACCCCTATATATTTTATTTATATTCTATTTAATTTCTTTCGGCAATTAAAACTCTTGGTAGTTTGCAATAATATGTTTTGACACCATTTAGTAATAAAACTATCGAGATAAGTAGAGAGGTAGTAAAATAAAAAATGATTACAAAAATATTCACCTGAAATTTAAAAATGATATACTTCTGTAGGTATAAATACTTAGTATATTATTTTGCTCTTTAAAATTGTGTTATGTTCCTTGGTAGCTGACACTTTTTCAACAAAGCAAGAATGGTGCATTAGAATAGTATTACAGTATCAGCCACGATGTGCATTTAACCTGCCTTACTTTCTCATTTATCGTTTTTCATCATACATTTCAGAATACGGGCTGTTGCGTATTTCTAACTATAAACTTCAATTGGGTTCAACAGATATTTACTCAAAATAATTCCATAATATTATAAATACGACTGCTTAGCGTTTTAAGATTTTATTATTTTATACTAAATTAAAATGCCTATTTTTTATTAGTGAGCCTAAATGTTAAAAAACCAGAGAGAGTTTTTAATACTGAGAAATATTGTTGTCTTTGTCTTTAAACTTATTTATATTCAACGTTTGACTCCAACTTATTTTAAACGTTTGCCAACTGTTGAAAAATCCTAATTCATCAGTTTGAGATAAATTCAGAAAATTTGGCGTAAACATGTTTTATCAGCTTCCTGCAAACGATCAAAAGCAGATTTTAGATTTAAAGGCAATAATTATTTTTATATAGTTTAAATTTTTTAATTCGAAGAAAACACTAAAATAAAGAAATATCGGGCACATACAATAAATTATTATGGATTAATAATGAGTATTTTACCTGTTGTCTGAGGCCAAACAGATAACAAGGAACTAGCCCCAATGTAAAGCCAATTCGCACAAACTGATAAAAGAAAGTGAAAAGCGCCAACTTATTTTCCACTGATGAAACTGCAGATACCATATATCGTCAATTAAAAATAGGTATTTTGTCTGCCAAGAACTTTGTTAAGTACTTTTTTGTGAACTTGGAATTCTTTGTATTCGTAACAAAACTTCGTACGGACGATCCGAGCAATCGGAACTTTATATTAACTCACTTAGATTAGAAAAAGGCACCGATAATCACGTGGTGCAATCAAGCCGGTAAACTTCGCGGAAAAGTCTTCGCGGTTTTTAGCGTTATTTCTCCCTGGCAACGAACGACGGATACGAGCGGAGTCTACTACAGAGATCGGGCGGACCACGAGGCAATGTCTTGTCGAAACGCAGGCGTCCAAATAGGCGCAAGCGCCTGTTTGGAGGTGCCATGCACTGTCTCACCTGACTGATGAGATGAACAATATAAATCGGGACCACTGAATTGGTTGAAGCTGAATATGGGTCTCTGACTTTTTGACACCTTTTTTGTAATTAAAAAAATTATGGATTCTGATACGTATTTCAGTTTATTCGAATATATCGCACTTATATTTTATAACAGATAACATAACGAAGTCCAGTCGTTCCCAATAACATACTCATATTAATACTTCTAAAAACAAGAGAGATTACAAAATGAAATTTTAACCATGGCAAGTTTACACCTAGTTTATTATTATACCTAGCTTGACTTAATAATTTCACTTTAGAGGCGTAGAATAGGGGTAACTCCTGCAAATAATTTGCCATTGCTGACTATGTAATTTTCCAAAAGCCTATCAAGTTATTTTCTAAAAACTAAACTAGTAACAATTATTTATTTTATTTATCCTGATCTGGTTTTGAATTAATTTGTTAATAGGATGAATATGTATTAATATTAAGCCTTAACCAAAACTTTAACAGAGATACTTTAAACCGTACACTTGCTGAAAATCACTGCCGCTTATTTCAATATACTTTCCTATCTTCCTTAATAGGTTTAAAGAAGTGTTTCATAGTAAATCCCAAGCAAAGAAAGCTCTCTGCAGGCAGCCTCAATATTTGCAGTAAGATATTCAAAACTGGTAATAAATTGTGACCGAGCTCACGCTAAATACCCCAAGGGAAATAATCCATTGGGTTTAAATCTTGCGAGCGTCTGGGCATTTGTGCACTTGTTCATCATCCAATTAATTTATGAGGAAAATTCTTACGTAAGCATACTCTTACTATCCTTGAAAATTGGAGTGTATAAGTTACATACGCAGTCTTGTTTAAAAGGGAACATCGCCTAAAAGTTCAAGAAGAGGATTTCTAAGAAAGAAAAAAATAATTGTTGCCGTTTAAATATTCTTAGCCATCGATAATCACGTAGTGCAATCGTACCGGCAAATTTCGTTAAAACGTCTTTTTAACGTAATTTTTCTCTGACAACGAACGAAAGATACGAGCGGAATCTACAGCAAAGATCGGGCGAACCACGAGGCGTTGCTTTGTCGAAACGCATGCATTCGAATAGGTCAAAGCCCCTGTTTGTTGGTGTCATGCACTGCCTCACCTGACTGGTGAGATAAACAATATAAATCGGGACTATTAATTGGTTGAATATTTATCTGCCTTCTTTACACTTGTCTTGATAATTAAAAGCGTTCTGGCTTATGATACGCCTTTCAATTTATTCCAGAATCTCATTCAGTGGCGGCCAGCCAGGGGACGTGGATAAAGCGCCGCATCACCTGCGTTTTCCAATCAATTTACTTAAAAATAAAAATATATTTAAAATATTAAGCATTTTATAATCTTTATTTTTATTATAAAAATGTAGTATTTTTTATGTAAATTCACATTATTTACTTAATAATACCATTATTTTCTATCAAAACTAGTGCGTTATATACTTAAAAAATAATAATCACTTAAAAACGTAGCGTGCTGCAATTTCTATGACAACGCGATGGTGAATATCCGTAAGCCAAATAGAGATGGGACTGATGGAAGCGGCATAAAACTGCTGCTGCAGGCTGCAGGCGCTTGTTCGCTTGTTATAGAATTAATGTAAATTAGTGCGTTCGGATCATCGGAGGCGGAAGCAGTTTTGCATCGATCGAATCGAATCGAAATTAGCTCAAAAATAGTTTTTTAAGAACAAAAAAATATATTTACAATCTTACAAATTCATATTATTTGCCCTAAGTATTAAAAAACGCTCCAAAGCTATGGATAGTTAACCTCATAAAAAAGTTAAAAAAATAGCCATTTTGGACGTGGCACCCCGAAAAATTTTCGCCTGCGCGCTATGCACCTAGCTACGCTGCGCTTCACTCGTTCTTAAATCCACGAGCCGCCACTGATCTCATTACACTTATATTTAATCTATTATTATTTTATATTTATTTGTTACCGTAGCGATCTAAATGATTTCCAAAAACGTTCTTCCTCCTAGTTATCCTGGAAGTAATTACACTTAATTTTTTTTTATAAAAGATATTTTAAATTTCACGTATACAAGTATCAATACTTTTCTTTGCTGTGACTAATATTTTTGTATGTCAATAACATTAAAATATAGTAAATAACGAAGTGCCGTTGCTCCAAATGACATAGCGCTACTGATAAAATAAGCGGTTGCAAAGTGAACTTTTAATCACAATTGACTTAATCACCTCCCTTCAAAGGCGTAAAAAAGGGGTAAACTTTGCAAATTATCGTCCATTATTCCATCAAGTATTTGTGTGTTTTCTATGTAGTTTCTTACAAGTCTAGCAAATTATTTCTTATAACCAAATTAAAAACAGTTATTTATCTTAATTACTTTAATTGGGTAATTAGGTAATTGTTTTATTAATAGTATAAATATGTATTAATATTAACAATTTAATGTTATTTGACTTAAGGAAACGTTACCAGAAGTACTGCACAATTTGCTGAAAATAACTGCCGGTTACTTTAATACACTTTCGTGCATTTCTTATTAGTTTTAAAGAAGTGTTTCGTAATAAAACCCAAGCTAAGAAGACTCTCTGCAGGCAGCCTCTATTCTTGCAGCAAAATGTTTAATAGTAGCAATTAATTGAGACCGAGTACACTCTAAAAACTCTGAATGACATAACCCATAGGGTTCAAATCTGGTGAGCGTGTGGGACACTGTACTGGTGCATTTACTATCCGTCCAATTCATTTATGGCGGAAAAAATTCCAATGTAACGCTTAAACTAAAACGAAACGTTTAAAACATCAGGAACAGCGTTTTTGAATTGAATTTTGAAAATAACTGTGTCCGTTTAATTGATCTGATATATTTATATATATTTAATCACTTAGATTACAACAGGCACCGATAATCAGGTCGCGCAATGAAGCAAGTAAACTTCGCGGAAAAGTCTTCATAGGTTTTAGCTTTATTTCGCCCGAGCACCGAGCGTAGGATTTGGAAGTGATACGCACTCTCTCTTCCACCTAATATGATAAAAATATAAATCGAGACCATTCAACTGATTGAAGCAGAGTATGGGTCTCTGACTTCTTTAACCTATTTTTTGTTTTTGATAGTAGGGTTGTACAATTTCTTAAATAAAACAGTTTTCCTGTTTGTAGTGTCGAGTTTACCGACTAATAATCATATCTAGCTAAAAAAGCACGTCGGATAATGTTATTTTATCATCGCAAATTGAATTTAAAATTTGTGTCTTAGTTTGAAATATTTCAATTCAAATTCAAAGGTTATGATGTCAAAAATAAGAGTTACATAGTTTGGAGCCTACACAATTGATGTTAAAACAACTGGATAAAAAATAGAAGGCAATGCAAATTATGCCAAACTTCAAATATTATTATTTTTTGTGTGTATCATTTTGTTGGATAATTTTTTTTGTTCGAGGCTTAAATTAATAAATTTAAATTGAGGTCAAATGCCGTTTTCCATCTCCAGAAAAGCCAAAGCATTACGGTCTTGACGTCACTCACGCTATGTTGCCAAATTTTTGTGGTGCGAAAACACCTTCTTGTTTTTAAATATAAAAAAATCAGTCTAATACTGTCATTTTACAACATACAAATTGGTCTAAAACCGGATTAAGAAAATTATAGGTTGTTTAAATTATATTTTATAACAAATTATGTTATTATATTTTTACCGTATACTATGCAAATCTAATTGATTTCTAGAAGTATTCTTTCTCCCAGTGTACCCTAGAGCTGAATTCACCAGAACTTTATGAACATTTGTTAATTTTTAATATCAAAAAAAATAAAATACACTATCAAGAAATCATGGTTCTTGGGATTAGACCGTGTCAAAATGCAATCACTTTCAGACGTTTCGCTTTCGATTACACGAGGCATCTTCAGGGATCTTTACTTCACGAGATCGGAACACTGAATGAGCTCGGAGAGACCCAGGCCGGCTATTTATAGTCGACCTATGTTTACCGAAGCGTGACTCGGTGTAAGGATCCGTTTCCACGTATGATGTAGACTGAAGCCCGTACCTCTATTAAAATTGTTAGGATGCTTATAAATTTCAATAGATTCTCTAATTTTGCGTTTATAGGATCCCAAAACCGATGCAAGAACTTTGGTTTCTTCTTTTACATTTATGACATGTCCAGTAGAATGTTGGTGTTCAGATACAGCAGATTGTAAAATTTGTTTCTTTCTGATACATCGTTCATATTTCCTAAGCCTAGTCGATATGGATCGTTCAGTTTCTCCAATATAGACATCACCACAGGAACAAGGAATTGCATATACTCCTTCCGTTTGAAAAGGAATAATGTCCTTTCACGATTCCAAACATTGTCCAGTTTTCTTGTGTGTGTTGCAGATTGTACGTATGTTGGATCGGCCAAGTAACCTTGCAATCTTGTCTGTGGTTCCATCTATAAATGGAAGAACTACATTTCCTATCGGTAATTCCTTATTAGTATCATTTCGTGGAGTAGGATTATTATATTTTCTAATTGATCGTCTAATATTATCAGTGCAATATCCATTCCCTCTTAAAGCTTAAGTCATATCCATTTCTATTTTCAATGATGATTTTGCCCCCATTAAGTCAAAACTTTTGGACTTGAATAACTGTATAAAATTCGAAATTATCGGGGAGCAGAATACACTTTCTTTGTCCATCTTCTAGAACTTCTTCTTAAGCTTTTAGTGACAAAATAACTCTAACTTAGTGATAAGTACTTTCACTACACAAAATGTGGATATAAAATAAACGGCCGGTTGCAGAAAGCTCAATTAAAGTTTAGAATGTTTAACGGAATGTCAGATTTGACAGCGAGTTCCTAGATTTCTGTAAGCAGTTTGTCAAATATTCTAAACAGCAATTAAGTTTTGTGCAACCGAGGGAGAGCATATTCTGTCTTCTTCCAGCATCATTGTTATCCCCAGATTATTTCTCTGTATTTTTTTATAATTAGTTCGATAACTAACGAATCCCGGCACACTGGAATTACACAAAAAATTAAAATTTAAAATATAATTTAAATCAATAACATAACCTTAATATAATATTAATTTGCTCAATTTTTCCTCTAAAATTACATAAAATGACATTATTGATACAATTCAAAAGGTTTACCTTCACATACAGTTAATAAACTAGCTAACTCCCCATTTGTTTAATATGTCATATACATAATATATAGACAAAGAATAGTTTAATCACATCACGAAACAAACAACGAAATACAGCCTTCATTAAAGAAAAATTTCTTTCCTGGTCTTCATAAATAAAAACAAGGAAATCAACAGAAAAACTCACAAACGCGGTGTGTTTAAAAACAGCGCCAGAGCGCTCTCTACCGTGGCTTTGCGGGAAATGATTTCAAATAGCGCCAATTTCGGACCTTAAAGATGTACAATAATATTGTAGTATTGTAGATTGTATTATAATATTAGATATTCTTTAAAGTATAATTTTAAAAAGCCTTACATTTTTATTAATCTCACAAAATTAGTACATTTCTTTTTAATGTTTACCAAACATTTTAGTAAAGCAGTATAGTTACCTTTAATAATCATTTTTAGCAAACATTTTTAAGTTTAGTTGAAAGTACCATGTATTTATTGAAATCTAATATTTAATTTAAGAAAATTTACAAAAAACTTTTTAATATTTTACTAAATTTTACAAAAAACTGGCATTTTCTAAAATATTTTTTAACCGTTAACATATATTTTTATAAGAACCTAGTTTTACGAATTCATATAGTTATGATAATTATAATTTTTCATAAGAAGCTTTTACTAAAAATAATCGGTAATAGGGAGCAAGGTGTTTTATATTTAGTGCCATATTTTATTGAAAAAATACATATAAAAATTACTATATAATTTTGTCCGTGTATTTGAACACAAGGATTTACCAGTCACAAACTATAAGTAAAAAATGATAGCCCTGATTCATGATCCCGAATCTTTCAAAATATGTTTTAGTTATCTATTTATTTAATTATTATCTTTGATTTAAAAAACATCAGATTTATTTAAAAACAATTACATACAAATTTGAAATAAGCATACTACTTTAGAATTATGAGACAAAAACTAATAAAACATATTTAGAGTTAAAGTTTTAATTACCAAAAATCTCTCTTTAAACTATGTTTCATCGGATCTTGATTCATCATTACAATCTTCGTCAATTTTTTTTTAATAGAATTAATTTTATTGATATATTCTCTCTCCCACCACAATGAAATGAAATTAAGTTTTCTGTTTTTTTATGTAAGCCATATTTCTGGAATTTCGTTTCAAGGAGCCTTGTCCAACATCCTTCATCAGCAATTGCTTATTTTTATATAATTTTTTGCAATTTTCACAATTCTGTTACAAATAATGTATTCACAAATATAGCGTTGGAAACCTAAGAAGTTAAACAAAAGGGTCGGTTTTCATAATTTCTAAACATCACGTTTCTTTACTTTCTTGTTTTTTAAATTCGACAAAGAATTTTTAAATTTTATGAGAAAAGAAATTTATGATGACTTCAACTAAATATATTATTCTTTCGAAACATCTAACTTCCCTTCATATAATGTAAACGAAATAAAAATTCGTATTTATCGTCCCTTTTTATTTTTCTGCCTTCCTCCCGAATAAAATAATAAAAAGTTTACGACTGAAAAAGCTCTAATAACCTTTCTGCATGCCCCGCATAATCAAAATTAAAGTAAATCCAACTTTATTTTCTTTTTAACCGAACAGAGCTAGAGTTCTAAAATGTAAAAACATCATTTTGTTTTCAGCTAAATACCTCATTGACCTAGAGAGTAAGCCAGACAAAAGTTATTTAGCTGAAGACGAAAACGGGAAAGGGACTAAAAAGACTTTAAAACTGCATCGTACTGACTATATCAGTTGCTGTCTAGGATGTGTGTGTTCTTCTTAAAAGCTTAAACGATGCAGATGTGCCGCGCTTGTGAAAATTAGTCTGCAAAATTAAAGGAAATTTTGTTTGTTCGGGCTAGGAAACGGCATGTAAATAGGAGCTGTAAGGAGTTTGCTTTCCTCTAATTAATTAAATGATTATTTCAACTCCTGCAGCGTTATTATATTTTAAAATAATAAGGCTCTGTCGCAGACATTTTGTTATTTATTTGGCAGGAGCTTTTAGATAATTATTATTCAGAGAAAGACAGATATTCTGATGGGTACTGTGCATTGGTTATTTAGTTGGTTTTATGTTAAAACTATGTAAAACGTAGTTTTTATTTACCTTATAAATAGTTTCATTTTGTTTAATATATTTCTATTAAATTTGTACATTATTTTAATTTATTCTTATGTTATTTTATTGCATATAAGTAAAATTTTGATAACAGAGTTAGTATTATGTTTGATTCTAATTTGAGAACATTGATTGAATTTTATCAGTGCATCATAAGCATCCCTTTTACTTCTTTATTACCTACTTGAATTTTCTGAATTCTACAAATATTCACGTGTATATCACAAAATATTTTATTTAATTGACTAATACCTTGTGCTAGATTTTCTGTAATATTCATAAAGGGTCACATCACGAAATTTGTAGACAATTGGGTACTTGAAATAGCTTCTAACAGAATGAGATCAAAAACAAAACATGATTTGCACATGTGAGGTTAGCTAACTTCTGAAATATTGTTCAGCACACTTCATAAAGCATTTGTACCAATTTTCAGCTTAACGGTAATTTTGGCTAGATTTTCTCGATATTTTGACTGAATCTACAAAACTATTATCTAAATAATGCCCAGTGGCGACCATAAGCTCATTTCATTATGCGATGCCAGTGTGTGTCATCCTTAAGCCATTTATCAACGTCATAACTGAAAAGCCATTGTCGTTTTAATTTGACCGACACTCCAATAATGACCATGAAAATTGATTTTTTATTCCTTTGGAATTACCATTTCTTTCATTTTACTTAAGCACCATATCACATTTTATTAAATACAATGCTGACACTGCTAAGTGGAACGACTAAATGTTTGTCAATTTTGAAATATCAATAATCTTTCTATTTTTTTATATATGGATTTCAATTTTGGACACGTTTATGATGCTCTGTCTAGTTATCTACTGATGATCTTAGAAAATTTTAGTAGTGCTTTAGGTATAGAGAAAGTTTTTATGTTTTGTGAGTGATATAGCAACGAATTAAATTAGTCATACCTCTAAATATTATTTAATTTATCGGCATTTTAAAACTTATTTGACAATAAATTCTAATTTTGTTTATCCTTTAAATTTTAGCTAACTTTTCTTTGCTTTCTTAGAAAATAGGCTATGGTGTACGAGACACGAAAAAATGCCGCCAAAAATGAAAATAATCAAGCTTTAATTTTTTTTTCAAAATCGATACTACTAAATCACCAATGGCATAACAGTTTTTCTTTTATAATTATTATATACACATATATATATATATATATATATATATATATATATATATATATATATATATATATATATATATATATATATATATATATATATATATATATATATATATATATATATATATATATATATATATATATATATAATATATATATATATATATATATATATATATATATATCCGATCTGGCGATTTTGATGGCCAATCTAGATAATTAATATTAAAACTCCCCAGATATTCACTAACATTTGCTGCTGGATGCGGTCTAGCATTGTCTTCCACTAAAATGTAGGTAATCCTTTAATTCATTTATTCGGTATAACGGATCTATCCCTATATCGTTGGCCTGTTACTGTTACTATGTACATTTATATCACACGACACTTCCGCACACAGTAATGCCTCTACCTCCAAATACAATATTTACGTTCATATTTTCTTGCTCATATCTTTCCCCTGATCTTCTCGAAACCAAAATCGTGCCATCTGACTGACACATTTACTTTTGTTTTATATCTAAACATCAGTTATAACTCGATTGTTGATAGTGAGGAATGCAGGCAAGTCTAGCAGCTCGCTGTTCTATAATTAAAACTTCAAACGACTCTCTTCTTCTTGTCTTTAGATGCCTACCATGTAGTCGGATTTTGATATTTTGGGTTTATAGTACTACTACTGTAACAATTTTTAAGTTGTTTTAAAACTTATTAAATGACATTTTTGGTCCGATATTTTCTAGCTTGCAATTACAAATACCTGTCTTGACACGGGCTTGTAAGTTCTGAACTGTTATTCGTATCCTTTAGTTTGCATTTCAGATTTATAAAATCGCGCTACCTCCCTACACATTACACTTTGGACTCATCATCCTGAGATACCTTATTTTCTTTTGTAAGACGCGAGACATTTCTTAATTCGATTTTTCACTTAATAAGGTAAGGAATTATAACTAAATAATAATAACTTATAACGAGGTTTTTAAAAGGCGTTAAGGTAATACAATTCTAGCTGGTGATTTGATTATTCTCATACTTTGGCAACACCATGTATATATTTTATTAAAAAATATTTATTTTGTTCATTAGCAGCAGCAAATATTTTTTTTAATTGTAGGCCACTGGCTCTTTGATAGAAATAAATGAGATACATGCCATTTATATTTGTAAAAGTACAAATCAACTAGAAGGCAAAGAAAAATTAGTCAATAGTAAAAAGATAAACCAAATTATATTTTATCATTAAGTAAGCCTTGAAAAAGCAGATAGCTTCAAAGTTCTAAAAGCATCTAGAGATACGTGTTATAGTAAAGCCAATGCCATATAAATCATTAATAAAAAAAAATGTCTCTATGCCAAAGCAACGAGTGAAACTAAAGCAGTACTACCGTTATATAATAGCAGCAAGTAGTAAGAGGTACATCTAAAGGTGCGCATATATAATCAGCCAAAAAAGTCTCCACACACTTACCATTTATTTAATAATTTCATATTTTTTAAATTTCTTAGTTGCCACTATCGCCAAATATGTAAAATTAAATATTATCCGTATTAAGTATTAATAAAAAAAATATATATACATATATATTTATATATATATATATATATATATATATATATATATATATATATATATATATAGTAATATTTTGGTATAAATCCAAGACAGAAAAAAAAATGGCGGCTTAATAAATTATTTTAAAAAATCAGTCTGATAACTACTTATCAGATTAATTTTAAATTTTAGGCATCCATTAAGTGTGATATAAAGATAAATTAGTAAAATTGTGGTACGAATTCAAAACGGAGAAACAAAGTGACTGCCAAATAAAATGTCTAAAAAATCAATGTAGAGAATATTCTTATTCAAGTGACTTAACATTTACAGAAAAATTGAATATGATAGAGAAATTACCTGGTACGAATTCAAAACGATGATACAAAACGGCGGTCTTAAAAGATCATTATACAAAAATACAATTTATTTTAAATCCTACCCAAAGGCTTAGGTATAAACTGATAAAATATTGACACGATTCGGACATGGTGGAACACAATGGCACGCAATAAAAATATTTGAAAAAACAGTATACTACCGAGTTTTTCTTAGAAAATCAGTTGTAATTAATATTACTAAATTACTAAGGAACATTAAAGCAACCGTATTTTTCTTGTTATTACCGGACATATTGCCCTGGCAATATCTTGTTTTTTTCTCTTTTGCTCGCAAGCCATACCAGCTTGTCGGATCGCGGATCATTCAAATTATGCCCCCCGGTGGCGAGTTTACGAAGTATATAATGAAGAGAGCATCATTAATTCGATTTACTAAAAGACAATAACTAGACTAAGTTTCAACGCGCTGTATTAAAATTACTAAATGCTCAAGTTTAATACGAAAGGCATGATCTTTTCTTATTCATTAGTTAGATTTGATGATAGGTGGTTGTTGTCAACCTAATATAAAACGTTATGGTCATTAGTTGTTTTTTTCCTCCACCCCCCCAATATCAAAGGACTAGAGACTCCTCTGGTTGCAGAGCGAAGCAGTCAAAGATAAAGTGACAAAAAGAGATGAATTAGCGCTGGAATACTTAAATTGCCTATACTAAATATTACTAAAGAAATTTAAAGTAACCGTATTTTTCTCGTTGTTGTCTGACATGCCCTTTCTCTTTTGCTCGCCAGCCATACCAGCTTGACGGATCGCGGATCATTCAAAGTATACCCCCGGTGGCGAGTTTACAAAGTATAAGGATGTCTCTAACGCGGTGTACATTTTAATTAAGCCCGCCAAAATGCGGTATAGTTTGTAGCTAAGGGAAATAATTTTTCTTTAGGTTTCTTAATTCGACATATTAAGACATTGTCGACTGATTTTTTGTTTTCTTAAAATACCGCTTTAGGTTGTTTTGTTGTGATATTTTTAATTTTCTATAAAATGTGGCCTAGAGACGAAAGCTACTTTTTTTCTTATGGTATGTGAAGCCATTGTGAACCATTTTAACTTGTTACTCGTAGACGATAACACAACACATACACAACTCATTAATAGCTGTAGAACGAATTACAATGACTTTATGAGGACAGTGGCGACAATAGAAGCCCACCTGCCAAATTGATGCAACATTTCTAAAGGTTTGAATGGGGGCACCCATATTATCGTTAGTTTTTCGCAAAATATCTATCTTAATCTACTTTTATATTGACAACCTCTGTCGGCGTCAGTTGTAAATGTCGGGTTGTGTTAATGTTTTACTTTAATAATTTATTCGAACTATTTAGTACAAACTTACTTTTTCATTTAGAATTTTAAGAAATAATAATGTTAATGAAATAATATTGTTTGTGTAAGCGTTTAATGAGAGTGCCAAGTGAATTTAGTAATTTAATATGTACTGAAGAAGCCTACAAATTACAGTTTCTTTTATGCGAATCTTAGAGAGCTTCTACCTCAAATTGAGGTGCTGAATGAAGTAAAACATACACTAAGACATGAAACAATATTGTCTTTTACAGCAAAATAAAACCAAAATATAATAATGTATAATATTTAATAATTTTTCTTGGAGTAAACTTAAACTTAAGACATTTACGGTCATTTACACATTCATCACAAACACTTTATAATTAGAAGTAAGAAACAGGTGAACCAGGCTTAAATACATTTCTCTATATGGCCAATGGCCATAACTTCTTGTTTGAATCAACATTAATTTTAATAATCACAAAAACTAATAATAAAACAACAACAATATGGCCAGACCAATCAAGAATTGGTTACTCTATTGTTGCCACTGTCCTTATGAAAACACCGACCGAATCTCGTACCAGCGCCCCCTATCTCCGAAACCTCAAGTGCAAGAGGTAATAGTTTACTTGTAGTAAATAATTACTGTAATTCTTACTTCTAAGTTGCAACAGAAGAATAACGACTGGTAATAGCCAGTTTAAAGTAGCAGTAGACGATAACTTTTTCTACTCTGCAACGACTCGTTTTACTTTATAGTAATACGTTATAGGAGTATATTTGAACGTAATGGAATAGTCTCTGCAAAGTTCAAGAAGAAACTGATACTTAAAAGTTGTAATTTAGTAAACAGATTAGAAAAAATAACTTTGAATAATTACTTTTATGTCACGGAATAGAAATGACGACCTTGGAGTCAATTCCTTAAGTAGTTGCTTCGCAGTAGTTATTATATAATTACTTTACATGAAAAATTACTATAAAGTATTATTCGCAGTAACAAATACATATATAATACTTAAAAACGTGTAACCCAAAGTGTTTGTTGATATATAGTAGAATTATTAGTATTTTCAAAAATAGTTTTGCAAACATCCTAAAAACGCACAAAACCAAAATGTAGATTATTATTTCCTGGACACATAGCAAAATAGGTAGGTATCCCTATTATAATTGATTGACTAACATACAAATAACGCCATTAACGACAGACCGCGGGCCACCGTCCACAGATATTCTAATATATTTATTACAGACGGTGGCTAAGCCAGCCGATTCCATCATTTCACATGCTAGACTTCATGTACTAATTCACGCGGTACGTTCGCATACATCCCATGCTATTACCTCGGCTATAACGTTCATCGTAGCTTATATCACCCAACACCGGCCCGTCTCGATGTGGCCGTATCCCCGGAATTTTTCTCAATTGAATAGTACGATTTTACAGGTATTAATTGTAATTATTATAAAATGAGGCTACTTATTTTAGTTAGTTCTTTGCTTTACTCATGACTAATGATGGTTAATATTATATTAGCAAGTTTTACTTCATGTAACATGTTTAAATGTGGTGACGAAATAAGTGCAAGTGAATATTTTAAAACATCATTTGCAATTTTTTTTAGAAATCGGCCAGCCGCATCGTGGTTTTTTGGTTGTGTCTCTAGCTTCAACTTTTTTGGCATCTATTTTATTTTCCTCTTGAGGCAAGATACATTAAAATATCAAAAAATTAAATTGACTGACTAGAGGGCTTTACTAACATTTTTTTCTGGTTTATTAAATTTATACTCTAGCCTAGATCTGCTATATACAGGTTGATAAGTACCTAATTATCATTGAAAAAATAAACGGAAAAAAACAAGACTAGTATTTGACCATATTTGGACGCGGCACTAATTAACACCACATTGGCTTCATGGACGATTTTAGGAAACCTTTCTGGGGGGAGTGGGATTAATTTAAAAAAAAGAAGTTTGTTAATATATTTTATTATAAATGGTATGAGGAGAACAACATAAATAACTATATTTTTTATCATACTTGTGGCATAAGTAAAAAAGCCTCTAATAAATACTTAAAGAATAACGTCCAATTTTTTTCCTGCAGCAAATATATTAATCACATTTTTTATATCTATATAAATACTATATATATATATATATATATATATATATATATATATATATATATATATATGCAAGAGGCCCAATCCAACGTCGCCTTATGCTATAGTGTCTCGTAGCCAAGTTTTTAATCGTAATTTCCACGTAGGTGGTCGGTGAAAGGTACATTTACCTTTTGTAAATTCGCCTCACGGTGACTAAAGATGATTGCATCGAACAGCAAACAGATTTAGCTCATGCTCGGCTCACGCTTTGCTCGTCATATATATAGTGTATACTCACCTTCACCTTTAAACATATCGAGAATTGAAATAGAAATATTATAGATGCTTAAAAATTGACAAAAATATAGTCATCCACTTTAAAGTGTTAGCACTGTATATACGCTCGGTGGGGCTTACCTAAGTTTACTATCCAAATTACTCGGGTAACACAAAACACATTTGTAATGAACCGACACGAACGAAAAGCTTTTGTTATAATTGCATTTGGTATACTAATTTGTAGAATATACCTTCCAACTACGATCCAATAAGACGAATGGGAGTCTGCTACTAGAGAGCATTTACCATAATTAGAATTATAATTAAAATGTAAATCAGGGATGCGCCGGAAATTAGATAATAAAGTTTATACGTTTCGAGGAAAGCAGGTTATAATCTGAAATAATTATATTTTACGTTCCCGCTGCATGTTTATGTCCTATTAAGCAGAGACTGTACTAAGTAAAAACCTCGTTCGGCGTTTATCTGTTGGAACATCTAAATTTAGAGTTGGGTCAGTTAAAATTATGATGCTTTATTGACAAAAATCATAATACAGTTTTTACCGATAACATGTTGCGAATTAGAGGTAATTACATAAGATGAATCCATTATATTGAAGCAAATGAAAAGATAATATTCCTTAAATTAATATAAAACATATATATTTAAAAATTAGAAATCACGCTTTTATAACATTATTATAAAAAAGAGTACAGATATATACATTTATGAAAACAAATCTCGTGCCGTGAATATTTGCTTCAAAAATAGTAATGAAATATCTCTTGTATTCTTCACTTCACTAGCAGTCCTCTGTGCCTTGTATTATTAATTTATTAATTAATTTACCTGTAGTCCAAAATGTATTATCATAGATTTATACATCTTTGCTCAATTTTTATTTTTTACTTTTTACTTCACTTTATAAAAGTGGATTAAAGATGCCAATCCGGAAGGGTTTTTCCTATCACGGGAATTTCCAGGTTGCTTGTATAATCCCGGAATCCGTAAATAGAATATTATAATATTGATTACAATATAATTATAATATCGGGGGCGTGCGGTGAAATTTTAAGAAGGGGAAGCAATTTTTAGAAACTTACCTATTTGTAATGTAATTCGAGTCTTCGATCATTTTTTGCAAATTCGTCAATGACGTCATCATAAAAACGTCGATGCTCCGACATATTTTGGAGAAGTTTATTTTCAATGGATAACAGCGATGTATGCGAAAGTCTCTCCTGCCCGTTGAATTCCTCACGAAATTTTTTATACGTTTAAGTGTTAAAAAATTGCGTTCTACTGATGAGCTTGTGCCAGGTATTGTCAATACTAACTCACACAATTTCGACACTTCGGTATACGCATCTTCCAGCTCCTTGTCTTTTAAAAATTGCATAATAGCGTTATTTTTTGCGCTAATGTTATCAGTTTCATAAATCACTTTTAGTTCAGATCGCAGTAACACTCGGTCGAAGAACTGGCTATAATGAAGAAGAAGAGATTTAAACGCATCTTCTGGAAAAGTTTTTCCTTTAAATGCATGAAAATTGCAGAGCTCGAGAAATTTAAAATCATTTAAACCGTTAAATAGTTTTAGTTGTTGCTGAATTTGATCGATTATTTCATAAAAGAGGCGTCTGTATGATGTTTGAACATCTCCCACCTTGTCTGTTCGAAGACGCTTGGCTTGTGGCTCTAAATTCATCGTTTTCTGCCAAAATAGGTCAAAGTCATTTTTTGGCTTAACATGGACTTAAAATTATCTACTTTTTTTGGGCAAAAAGCAATATCATTTGTTTTAGTGGTTCATCATCAAAAAGTAAAAATTTTTAGTCAATATGACGCGAAAAGAGGATCTAGCACCCTCTAAAAAATTGACCAATAGTAATTTTAATCTTTTTTTTCTTAATATTCAGTCCTTAAGACATAAAACAGACGAATTATATCTTTTGTTAGAAGAGCTAAATTTTCCAGAAGTCATTGCCATCACTGAGCACTGGCTAAATATCAATCAACCTATTTTTATTAAAAACTATACCACAATTGCCAGATTTAATAGAACTAATTTAACTCATGGAGGCACCATGATAATGTCTTCAAACAACGATTTTTCCGAAATATCAAAGTATAATCATTTATTATCTGAAAAAGTATTTGAATTTTCTATCGTTTATCACAATACTTATGACCTTTATATTATTTGTATTTATAGAACACCTGATGCTGATGTGCAATTATTCTGCCATAACCTTCTAAGTTTGCTCGAGTCCCTTCCTGTAAAAAGCAAATTAATCTTATGTGGCGATTTCAATATTGACTTTTCCAGTGTGTGTGCTGCTCAGGAATGTCTTCAGTCCATCTTTGAGTCATTAGGAATTGCCATGCACGTCAACTCACCAACCAGAATTACTAAGACAAGTGCCAGTACTATAGATTACGTTGTGTCTTCTTTCGATCCTAGCTCCGTCGAATGTAAGACATTACATTCCAGGTTTCTCCGATCATGAAGCAATTTTCACAAAATTTTCAATTACATCCAAAGCCAAAAATTCCTCTAGACAAGTAGGCCGTATTTTTTCGGTTAGAAATTTCATTAATTTCAAACACCTATATCAAATAACTGACTGGGACTCTCACACTTATGATGTCGACACTGAATTTTCTCGTTTTATAAAAACTCTAACTAATATAGCTTTTGAATCTTTTCCTTTTAGGCCTATCAAAAATAAAAGAAGTAAACCCTGGTCCACTAACGGTTTACGTATATCTTCTAAGAACATGCGGTCACTATCTCATTTAAAGAAATTTTCGGACAGTGTCTTTTTTCATAATTATGTAAAATCATACAGAAAAATTTATCATAAGACTATTAAAGCCGCCAAAGATATTTATTACAATAATAGACTTTCTAACGCCAAAAATGTAGCTAAAGAAACCTGGTCTATCGTAAATGATTTAAGAAACAAAACTCTTTTATCCAGCGCTATCCTTACCTCTCCTGAGGACCTAAACAATTATTTTGTAAATGTAGCCAAAGATTTGACTAAATCCGTATCTCAATCTAATGACCCAATTTCATATCTCTCTAATCATAGGGTAAACCTGCACAGTTTCTTCTTTTCACCAGTTGTTTTATCAGAACTTCGTAGTACAATTAATGATATCAAAAATAAATCTTCCTCGGGAACTGATGGGCTTACTTTAAAAATGTATTCAAGTCTGCCGGAATGCACACTAGAGCATCTGACTACTTTGATAAATATGTCTTTCCAAAATGGTACTTTTCCAAGCTGCCTTAAAACTGCAATAATCATACCTCTTCACAAAGGAGGTGTTTCAGAAGAAGCTTCGAACTATCGCCCAATTGCACTTCTCCCTACGCTATCTAAGATCATCGAAAGACTGGTTAAAAAAAGGCTTTTATCATTTCTGTCTAGATATGAAATACTTACAAAACATCAATTTGGATTTTTAAGTAACAAATGCACAAGCGATGCCATGTTTTCCCTTCTTAATAGAGTTTACTCCAGCCTAAACAACCATCACGCTACGGCAACAATTTTCTGTGATTTTTCCAAAGCTTTCGATTGTGTGAATCATAATATATTAACTAACAAGCTGCAGTACTATGGATTTAGAGGGGCTCCTCTCAATTGGTTTAAGTCATATCTTAGCAACAGAAATCAAGTTGTGAAAGTTGACAACAGGATGTCTTCTTGTAGGCCAATGGAATATGGAGTGCTTCAAGGCTCGGTACTAGGCCCTATCTTGTTTCTTCTGTTCATAAACGACATGGCTAATTTAAACATTAGTGGAAAAATATGTCTCTTTGCGGACGATACCAGCTTTACGTGGAGCCACCCAGATGTCACGGACCTACATAGGATTGTATCTAATGACCTAATCACCATTAAATCCTGGTGCGATTCTAATCTCCTATGTTTGAACATCTCTAAAACGAAAGTCTTGTCTTATAAAAACACGCTGCAACCTTTTGACCTTAATGGCACCACTATTGATGTCGTAAACTCTGTAAAATTTCTAGGGCTTCTTGTAGATGATTCTTTAAAATGGGATCCACATATCGACGCTTTATCAAGGAAGTTAGGTTCTGCTTGCTTTGCGTTAAGATCTGTTTCCGAGGAGCTTAGCTTTTCTACCTCTAGAACTGTTTATTTTGCTCTTGTTGAGTCGCACCTCAGATATGCTATTCCATTCTGGGGTACATGTTGTGCGACTCAATTTGATCGAATTTTTATACTACAAAAAAGAGCTGTTCGTTACCTACTGAGACTTAACAGTAGAACTCACTACCGAGATTTCTTTAAAAGATATAAAATACTAACCCTTCCTTGCTTATTCATTTTGGAATCGGTTTGCTTAATTCGTAAGCACGCACCTGCTCTATTAGAGAGACCTTCTCACAACTCCCCTGTCAGAAATACTGAGCACGATCTCTATCTTCCAACCCCACACTCAGAGTTAATTAAAAGATCAGTAATCTACAATGCAAAAAAATGCATAATCACCTGCCATTTAACATCAAATCCATAATATCTCTGACTTCATTTCGCAAGGCTTTGAAATCATTCTTACTGGAAAGTGCCTTCTACACCGTGAACGAGTTTTACAACACATAATTTTATCCTTATGAACCCCTAGTGTGATAGTTGCCATTACCAACCATTTTTACCGAATTTTGTATATGTATTTTTTTAATTGTTTCGTACTTTTTTATTTTTTACTTTGCTTTTTTATTTTTTTTTACATTATATTTATGAAAATGTTTATAACATAGTACGACTGACAAAGTACATTTCTAATGTACTTCCTTTAGGATTCTATAATATTAATATTCTAAATTCTTGATTTAAATATTATTTTTCTATAATATTTATGATGTGTTTTTGTTTTGTTTTGTTTGCTAATTTTGATGTTTGTAAACTATTTTTTTACAACAGCTTTGTCCACAAAATTGTAAAATTTTTTTTGACAATAAAGCATTTATTTATTTATTATTATTTATTTATTTATTTAGTTTGTAATATATTAAATCCGAGAATGGAAATATTTCTGAAAATATGTTCAACAAATAATTAAAATTAAAATCTCGTTTCAAACAGTCCAAAAATCCCCTCGAACTATTTATTGCTTCTGAGTCCCACGTTTCATTATTTTCTATCATATTCTCAAATAGTTCATTCACGATACTGTTAACACAAGTCTTCCATTCTAGTTAGCTACTTTGAGCGAACGTTTGTGGACAATGGAGTCCAAAGCTTGTGTACGTTTTGTTGACTTGGAAAAAAAGCAGCCATGCCACTTAAAGTAACGAAAAATACTTTACATTCTTTAATGTGTTAAAGTTTCTCGAACTTTAGCTTGCAGACACTCTAATTGTCCTGCCATCACTGCAGCTCCATGATAGCTTTGAGCAACTAATTTTTTCTCTCCATTAATTTCTTCAGTAACGTTATAAACTACGGTATATAATGCATCTGCTATACGATTTTCGGACACATTCTTAAAACCTAAAAATCGCCCTTGAATATTTCCGTCTGTTTTAACGTAGCGTATTACTATAGATAATTGGCTAAAATTAGTGAAATCAGTTGTTTCGTCCAGAACAATAGCAATGAACCGCGCCTCGCCAATCTCCTGCTTAATTCTTTTTAGAATAATGGTTGCAACAGCGGAAATTAAATCATTCTGGATTCGATTCGACGTTCCGCGAAAAACGCTAGACTGCTCTAAATGATTTTTTAAGCAATCATCATATTTAGCCATTAAACTAAGTAAATCTTGAAAATTTCCTCTATTTGAAGAAACCCTTGTTTCGTCATGACCTCTAAATCCCAATTCGTGCTGTCTGAGAAAACAAATAATATCGATAAGTCTTCTAAATAATTGCCTATTTTTATCGACTTGTTCATTGTGTTGGCGGTGACTAATTTCCAACTGTTTATTAAGGGCGTGTTCAATTCTGGTTTTGCCGAAGACTTTTTCTTTTATAACGGCCTGCAAATGCGCTTTGGATATAATGTGTCTTTTTACAGCTTTATGGAAATTGTTTAAATCGGAAAAACCAGTTTTATTCCACTTATATTTTCACACCCTGTTAACCATTTAAATTGTTCGTATTGTTTTTCGGATAAAAATGTCTAATACAGTTTTTCATTTTTGTGGTTAAATTTTTTATAGGCGGTTTTGCCCTTCCTTTGGAAATTATTGGAAGCTTATCAACAAAGTTTAATGTTAAAAATCCCTTTATTATTAAGACACACACCACACATTCACACACACTCTTCTTACTACATTCTCCAATATTTTCAACGTTATTACCGACAGCCGAAGTTGACGGTATTTGCATATCCAAATCCGTATTATTTTCTTCCATATCGCACCATACACGACGCGACGTACGTATCACACAACACACGGATAGCCGTTCAAACAAAGAACCTACTCCAACGATAACTTCCGCCCCCACTTAAAGCACGCGACTGAAGTGCAAAAATTGCAAACAGCTGGTGGAAATTTTAATAACCTCTGGCTCGATTCACATGAAATCGAGCATACAGAACTTGTCTGTAGAGAAGCTAGCGGCCCGCATAGGTTCAGCCAGTCAAGCCCGCATTTATTATGGGCTTGATAATTAAGATAATATTTTAGCATTTTTAATATAAACTAAATTAATGGTTTCCTATTTCAAAAATTACAGTTTAGATGTTTTGTAATTTTTTTTTGGGGAAGCACTGCTTCCCTTGCTTCCATGGACTGCACGTTCCTGAATAATATATTACAAACACTTTAAAAACCGGCAATTTTCTTTACCCGGGACATACCTCATTATGAATTTTTCCTCTCATTCGGAATAGTGAAGGCCAGTGGCGGCCCGTGGATTTAAGAACGGGTAAAGCGCAGTGTAGTCACATGTACAGCGCCGCAGGCTTTAATTTTTCGTGGTTTCACGCCCAAAATGGCTATTTTTTAACCTTTTTATGATCTTAGTTATCCATACCTTTGGAGCGTTTTTTAATACTTAGGGGAAATAATATGAATTTATAAGATTTTAAATATATTTTTTTGTTCTTAAAAAACAGTTACCTATATCTTAAAGCTAATTTCGATTCGATTCGATCGATGCAAAACTGTTTCCGCCTCCGATGATCCGAACGCACTAATTTACATTAATTGTGTAACAAGCGAACAAGCGTCCCATCTCTATTTTGCTTACCGATATTCACTATTGCGTTGCCATAGCAACCGTCGTAAACAAATCTAAGCGGGAAAGCCGGCGTGTGGGGGGAGTCTGATTGTGATTCTTCAACGGGTCGCCCTTAAGAAAATGTGCTCAGCGCGCTACGTTTTTCAGTCAATATTATTTTTTGATTATATAACGCACTAGTTTTGATAGAAAATAATGGTATAATTAAGCAAATAATGTGATTTTATATAAAACATACTTCATTTATATAATAAAAATGTAGATTATAAAATGCTTAATATTTTAAAAATATTTTTATTTTTAAGTAAATTGATTGGAAAATGTGGGTGAAGCGGCACTTCGCCCGCGTCCCTTAGCGAGCCGCCACTGGTTTAGTTTCGCATACATTGGTAACACATATATATTCTCTTTTCAAACATTTTTGTTGGGCTCCAGTTCTTTCCACCAGATTTGATTCGTGCCAATATTTTACCAGTTTTTACATAGGCCGCAAATGATTTTTAAGCAAAATATAAAATTATTTAAATAACTGGATTTTACACAGATTTTTTACATACTACATTAGACCGCCATTTTTTTCTGTCATGTTGAATTCGTATCAGTTTATTTCTATATTAACTTTTTTTACGTATAAGTTTTTTGACGTTGACATTTTAAAAAAATTATTTGGCCGCCATTTTGTTTAGCAATCTTGAATTCATATCACATTTTTACCAGTTTTTCTTTATAGCAGACTTAACGCTTGCACACAATTTGAAATTAAATTAACAAGTAGTTCTTTCAGGTTAAGTTTTGAAACATTTTTTAGGCCGCTGTTTTGCTTTGGCATCTTGGATACCCATAATGTTACCTGTTTATTCGTATGTAAGATTTGTTGTTTGTGCAAAATTTGACGTAAACTAGATAATTATATTAAATTTTTACAAAAATATTACCAAATTATCCCCATATGACCCTTAACCTTTTATCAAAATTAATCGGGTAAGTAATTTTTGTAATATTGAAAAGTGACAGACAGGCACACAGGCCGACAGACAGACTAACGGAATTGATAGACATGTTTTTTTTGGCACCGAGAAATCCTGATGACTGACGGACGGAATTGAGAAAACTTTTTTTTTTTGGAGACCCTGAAACGTGAAGATCTGTAAAAAGCTGTCAGAGCTAAATATCGTTTTATTTTAGTTACCCTGTTAAGTTAGTTAAACACATATATTTGTTCACGTATGCATATTACGTTTGATTCGTTTTGCTTTCTACAAAAATAAAATAATGTAATTGTAACAAAAAGATTTTTAGCGTTTTTTAGTTTAAAATTTTTTCAGTTAATTTGTATGTAAAACTTGAACAGACAGATCGACGGACAGATAGGCCGACAGAGAGATCGACAAACAGTTCAACAGACAGACTTACCGACGGAATTGAGAAGACGTTTCTTTTTTTTTAAACTAGAGAGTTAATTAGTGACCCTAAAACGTGAAGATTTGTAAAAAGCAGGGAGGGAATTAAAAAATTCAAAGCCACTGTTACAAGTGTTAAGAAATCGATAAAGAAGTATTTTGTAAATACCTTCAAGTTATTAACAATTTAGGGAACAATATAAAATATTAAAATAATTTAGAGAGATAACAAAAATGGCTTTGAAGTATATCATTTACTTTTAATTGGTTGCACTGTTAAGTTAGTTAAAAATATATATTTGTTCACGTATGCATATTGGGTTTGATTCGTTTAGCTTTCTATAAAACACATAATAATTGTAACAAGGCGATTTTTAGCATTTTTTATTTTGTCTATCACCAATAAGAGATTTTCAAATCGTAGTTTCACATTCATATTTTTCTAAGCCAACTAAGCAACACAAAAAGAATCATGAATGAACTGTGTGGCATACAATGTCGCGCGAAGCACACACACGCAGCTAGATTTTTTGATCTTTCCAGCTAGTCAACATTCACGATTTTGAGTTAGCCGCTGCTCCTTTGAGTCCACCATCATATTAATCGTGCTTTTTTGCATAAATATACACTAATTATCTCTAGTATAGACAAAAATTAATGCCCCCAATTATCCGAAAATTTATATAGTCAAATATTTTTAAAAAATTGCTTTTAAAAACTAATTTTTTATTAATTATTGATTTAGAGAATCATCGTCCTTGGATTTAGACCATGTCAATTTGGAATTACTTTCCGACGTTTTACCTGCTATTGCACGAGGCATCTTCAGGGATCTTCACTGCACAAGAACAAAACACTGAATAAGGTTCGTTGAGCAGAGGTCAGGCACTTATACCTGTGCTGTGACCATCGACGCCTGACTCACTGTGATGGTTGGTTTCCACGCATGATATTCCCAACCAAGCCTCAACTCGGCAAATTTCTAGTTGGTCTGCCCTATGTCTTAACATACAGGGACTGTCTAACAAAATAAACTTAATTGAACTTAACTCAACAATATGATCCTACTTTTTTATGTATTTCGGAGCATTGGCTAACTATTGTCAGTACAGATTGTTTAAAGATAAATGGCTACGATAAACTGTGTGACTTAAGTAGAATACACCGCCAATATTGTGGAATTGTAATTTTTGCAAAAAATAGTGTGTCAAGTAAGCTGTCCAAATAAAGAGGTTAAGGAAAAAACGGTTCAAAATAAGAAAATTAATTTTTCTGTCGAACTTCTCCAAGATCTTAACAACTTAAAAAACTTACACTGGCTACAGAAGCGTAATGAGGACTTATTACTCAAAAATAAACATAAACTCCTTAAAAAACAAATAAACATAAACATAAAAAAAGGAAAAGAAAACCATTACAACAGAAAAATAAATAATTTAAAGAACAAAACAAAGGCCACTTAGAATATAATTAACTCTTTAAATGGCGAAAACCTAAACAATTCAAAATAATGTATTAATCAAATATGCAAAGATAACGTAATGCTAACTATGCAGAAGACATAGCAAATAGTTTTAGTATTTATCTATCTAATGTTGTTAAAAATAAATTATATTGTCACTTTAGTAAGGGTTTATCAAAGGAGTGCACTGTGTCGGAAAAGTGTTTTAATAACTTCCAATACACTAATGTAACACCACAGGATGTTAGGTGCTCAATAAAAAATCAACAGAGCTAGATGAGGTACCTATTGCTTTGCTAAAGAAATGTTCTTCTAAAGTAATTGCTTGTTTGGTCTATTTGATAAATATGGCAGTTTATGAAGGTATTTTCCCCTCTCGACTGAAAGAAGCTAATATCTGACCTGTAGCTAAAAAGGGATATCCTCTTTTAATTGAAACTTATAGGCCTATATATTTACTTAGCTGCTTTTCAAAGGTGTTCGGAAAGGTTATTTACAACAAGCTAACTTCCTTTCTTGAGAAAAATAAAGTGCTAACGTCACACCAGCACGGTTTTAGAGAAAAACACTCTACTGAAACCGCAGCGATTGACCTTATACAGAATATATATAATCAACTTGATAAAAATGAAAAAGTTGTAAAAATTGAAAGACTAGGTATTAAAGGACCATTAAGCAAGTGGCCTAATTCTTTCTTGAAGTGTAGAAAATTTAAAATAAAAATAGGTGATATTTTTTCACAAACGACAAACTGTGACTTGCGGACCCCTCAAGGCAGTGTCCTGGGTCCTCTAATTTGTTTGTTATTTATAAACGAGTTGCCAGAATATGTTTTATGCGGTATTGTAGTAGGTTGTTTATTTAAGATTCTTGAATGATAAGATGCATTGTCCAGAATGATTAAAGATGGAGCATCTAAATTTGGAATCAGTTGTCCTTTTATCCACTTTTCAAACAGTTCACAGTTCATATTATCATGGTAGTCCATACTTTTGGATTGTTGAAAAAAACAGTAAACTTGCACCTGGGAGAAATCCTGTTGAAGAACCTGCATGCAAAATGATGAACCGTTTTTCTTGACACTTTTTACAGTCTCGTCCTGCCAAGATTTCGAACCACTCCCATTAGAAAATATCCAAATACCACTTTTCTAAATTTTGAATTAACATTTTTCGTGTATTTCTTTAAAAACTGGATACGCTGACTTGCTATATGTGGCAATTCGCATAAAAATCTTCGATTACAGTTCTTTTATATCGAAAACCCAACATTTTTATTAATTTTGACAACGATTTTAGTCCAATTTCCAATATGCCTCGATTTCTTAAAGCTTCTTTTAAAACTTGAAGGGTTATATTAGTTTTTGATATGTATAAATCGTAAATTGCATTACGAACATCCATTTTAACACTGTCACTTAAGTCTTCTGTCTTTGGCTTTTTTCGTGAACATTTCTTAATCTTCTTGGGTAGTAAATTATGCTTTTTTCATGCACAGTCCTTACACCGATTCCCAAAGCTTTTGCTACTGTCTGCTGGATATTGGCCGGTGAATTTTCATTTCCGTAATAGTTTATTAGATTTAATACCATTTTTTTCGCTTGTGAATGCAAAAAACTCGAAAATTGTTTTCTATTACTCATTTTGTCACTGACTTGTCAATCTGACTTTGAAGTGATATCGCTTAAAGATTTTTGCAACTGCTGTTATTTATATGTTTATCCTCCTTTTCCATATGAAAATATCATAGGTCTATCTGATTCATCTTCCGGATTTTATTCGGAGGATATGATTACACGTAATAAAAGAAAAACAAACTTAAAAAGTTTGTCGTTGATAAATCGTATGACCCGCACGATAACACTGCTTTTGACTATACAAATATGTATGTCCTTTATTATATATTATTTGTATTTACTGTGTAGGTATCAATAGTTTAAAGTGCAAATAAGATAGTGTGTTTAATAGTAAGTTTTTCTACTCTTTATTGTTACTTAAGTTGGGATCATACATCCCTTTGTTCACATGTCTTATTTACCTTTTTGTAGCTGAAAAGATGAATAAATTCTCTATTGTCTATAGCACGTAGCCCAGGGTGCTTGATAATTTCAATTGATTCTCTGATTTTTTGTTTATAATAACCCGAGACTCATGCAAGAACCTTGGCATCTTTTACTTCAATCATGTGTCCTGTTGTATGCTGCTATTCAGCGACAGCGGGTTGAACTATTTGTTTCTTACCTATACATATTTTATGTTCCTTACGTCTAGTATACACAGACCGTCCAGTTTCACCTTCATACTCTGAATGGAAAATTATCTTTGTGATCAGAAGCATGATGAATTATGTTTTAGTGAACACTGGCTGTCTCCTTTGGAGTCGAGTTCTTTTAAATTGGAAGGATATATAAATGCTTCAAACTTTAGTAGACATTATAGTAAATGTGGTGGCACAATGATTTGCATATAACCTTCAATTCCTTTTATAGAAAAATCTGATATTTCCAGTTTAAACATTGAAAGGTGTGTGAGGTCTCTTCAGTAGAACTAGTAGAGAGCCGTCTTATTATTCTAGCTATTTATAGACCACCTAGTAGCCTTTTTACCAATTTGTTAGATGTATTTACGAAGATTCTGGAAATTCTTTTTGCAAAATCACTTCATCTAGCTATCTTTGGTGATTTTAATGTTTTGTTTCACACAGATGATCTCAAGTATCGTGAACTTTACACTATAATTAACATTTATTATCTCAAACCATCTATAACTGACGCCACAAGAGGAGCAAATTGCTTAGATAATGCTCTTATAAATTATGATACGTCTTTAAAATATACGTCATCGGTAAATGACCTCTGTATATCAGATCACAAAGCAATCATTCTAAATACAATATTTTCTCATATAAAGTCTAAATTTAAGTATAAATCAATAACTCCTATGTCTCAGGAATGTCTTTTCACCCTCTACAATCTTGAAATGTAGACTTTAGTTTCTTAAAGGTAAACTTAAATATAAACGTAAAATGGCAAATGTTCCTGGATTTAATTACAAAAGCAATAAAAGTTGCCTTTACCTCTAAAGTTATTAAAGATATAATAGAAATTTTAAAGTGTCCTGGTGTAATGATAATCTAAAACAGTACCGTCAGACCTTATATCTTCTAAATGAAATATACAAATTAAGGCCCTCGGAGGAAAATAAAACTCAGTATTACGAATTCAGAAAATTCTATAGAACTAAAAACAGGGAAAGCAAAAAAGAAGCAAATAACCACTATATTCACTCAAGTAAAATTAAATCAAAAGCCATGTGGAATATTATAAATGAACACCGTCCTCAAAAAAGAGACAAAATAACACGTATCACTCTGAACGCAGATTAGTTAATAATTTAATAAATTTTTTATCCAACAACCAATTCTTATATCTCAAAATTTATCATCAAATATAGAGCCCTGTGATTTTCTATACAAGACTTGTGATAGTATATTTATGTTTTCTCCTATTACTCCAAATAATGTCCGAGATGCAGTTGCTTAAAAAATAGCAACAGTAATGATATTTTTGATATGATTGTTTCAGTTATTAAACATTTAAAAAATTTTATAATTTTACTATTAAACACTTTATTTAATGAATGTTTGCAAATTGAAACATTTCAGGAGTGTCTATCCAAAGTAATTCCTGTTCATAAAAGTGGCTCCCATGAGAAATGTGATAATTTTAGGCCAATCAGTGGCTCCCATGAGAAAGGTTATAATTTTAGGTCCCAATTTTTAGCAAGATATTTGAGATTATTCTATCAAAACAAATATACTCCTACATGGAATCTGCTAATCTTTTTGACGCTAGCCAGTATGGGTTTAGAAAAAACAAAAATACAGAAATGGCCATCATGTCACTGATGCCACTGATTGTTGAGGAGTTTGATAAAGGGTGCCTTGCCGGAGTGACTTTTTGCGATTAGAGCAAGGCCTTCGACTGAGTGTCGCATGACATTCTGGCAGCGAAGCTTAGGTATTATGGTTTTTACGACGATAGTATCAGTCTAATTCAGAGCTATCTTTGCAATCGCAGACAGAATGTATATTTTATTGACAATTTTTCTAAAAAGACAAATGTGTTATCCGGGGTACCGCAGGGTTTCGTTCTGGGGCCTATCCTGTTTATCGTTTACATTAATGATTTGGCAGATTGCCTCCACGGGGCTGGGACCGTGTTGTACGCGGATGATACCACAATAACTTGTCGGCAGTCTGAATTGATTTCGCGCCAGGGTGTTATGACTCGGGTACAGTCGAGGGCATTGGATTGGTTCTCGGCAAACAGGCTAAATTTAAATTAACAAAAAATTATTAATTTTGTTTTCACTCAGAGAAGATTGGAGGAAACGCAGGATCCGGTTAGGTTCCTTGGTGTGCGGCTGGATCAGAAATGTACATGGGAAGCTCACATTGATTTTTTAACTGACAAACTTTCCAGAAATCTCTATATTTTAAGAACTCTTAAACCCATTGTAAACAGACATACTTCCTTAAATGCTTATTATTCACTTTTTCAAAGTGTAGTGTCTTATGGAATACTTGTTTGGGGTCATTCCCCACATGCTCAAAATATGTTCACAATCCATAAAAAACCAATCAGGACAATTCTGGGCCTTAATTATAGAGATGATGTTAGGCACCAATTTATCAAACATGGAATTTTTAGTTTCCCTTCTATTTTATAAATATCTGATCTGGATAAAGTCCAGTATTTCTGGCTTTTTATGCCATTCTGACATACACAATTATAACACCTAGAACTCTGATAACGTTGTGCCATCAAACAAACAAATAAAAGACTTTTTAATTGAACATGCTTTTTATGACGTAAATGAATACTTACATTTTAATTTTATGCATGTATAACATCCGCTTCTGAATTTTTAATAATGTATAAGCTCATTTATATTTTAATATATAACTTTAATATTATTATTTTTGTGTGATTGTACTTTTACATGTAATTTTTAGTTTATGCTATTTTTACATTTTGACTTTTGTAAAATCATTATCTTGATTAATCTGACACAAATAAATACTCTACTCTCTTCTACACTACTTTACCGCAGGAACAAGGAATTTTATGAACTCTTTCTGATTGCAAAGGAATTACATCTTTTGGTCTCCTTTAGCATTGCCCAATCTTTTTGTATGTAATAAAGTTTGTGGGAATGTTGGATCTCCGCATAGTTCTTGCAGTTTTATCTGTGATACCCTAAATAGACAGTAAACTGCACTACTTAATGGTTGAGTGTCTAATGCAAGTTTTAGGTCTGGGATTATTATAATACATAATCGAACGTCTAATGTCTTAAGTGCAATATCCGTTTAAGTCAGTTTTTTTGTTTCTTCCGGAATTGAATTTGTGTCATATATTTATAAAGCCCTAAAGACTAATGACTTAACGACGGATTGTTTTTGCGGTGGATGATGGTGAGAACTCAAGTTAAAATATCTATTCGTATGTGTCGGTTTCCTGTAAATAGTATGACCTAACGTGCCGTCCCCTTTCTTTTGTACTAACACATCAAGGGAGGCAATAGTACCATCTGACTTAATTTTCATAGTGAATTTTATATAGAATGTTGTTGGTGTAGATGATCTAAAAATATAGTTTAAATTTTCTTCTCCATGAGGTCATATAACAAAAGTAGTAACTACATATCTAAACCAACATTTATGTTGTAAAGGATCAGAGCTTAAAGCAATTTCGAAAGCCTCCATAAAGATGTTCGCTACCACAGAAGATCCTATGGCGGCACTCGAGGTTTGCTCATAAAAGGTTTCTTGAAAAATGAAATATCTGGACGTTAAGAATTCTTTTATCCAATTTTAAGTAAAACTGAAGTTAGACGTTCGATTATGTATTATAATAATCACTGGCCGACAAAAAAAATTTTTTTTGTTGTAACACAAATCAGAATAGCATAATCTAATAGAATGGACCTATCCAAATACGAAAATGAGAAATAGAAAGTTATAGCATGTAGGGTTTTCTTGTTAGCGTTGTAGAGCCATATCGAATGTTATGATATTTAATATCTATAGAAAAAATTATTTCAGAAAATGCTTAACCCTGTTTATTGACTATGTTTACAGTTTTCGCTTATTAAACATACCATCATGGCTGGATCCCATCGTTCTTGGTACCGAATTTCCATTGTTCTGATATCTTGGCGAAACCTTTTACCCTGCTCGTCACTAATCCCTTTTAGGAAAAAATGACAGATGGGAATGGAGGAAGTGAATTTTTAATGACATTCTGGCCCCAAGCGCTTTATAGGCATCTATGAGTTCTTTAATTAATTGTTCATAATTTTCATCCATGCTGTTGCCTAAAAATCCTCTTACTACATTAACAAATTAATTCCGTGCTCTGAGTTCCTGCTGGTAAGCTTTTCCGTAAAATTGACATTGTCCAGCAATTCCGATTTGTGGCCTAATAAAAATGCCTTCTTTTAATTTGGCATTACTTAACTGAGGAAAGACTTGTCTTAGGTATTTAAATCCATCACCATCTTTATTCAAAGCCTTCACAAAGTTTTTCATCAGCCCAAGTTTAATGTGAAGAGGAAGCAAAAAGACGTTTTTGGGATCAAAAAGAGGTATAAATTTAACATTTTGAGATCCCGGTTGAAATTCGCTCCTTTCTGGCCAAATTTTTATTACATAATGCTGATTTATTGCATGAATGTCTCATAAACAAAGAAAACAGCAATATTTTGTAAATCCCCCCTGAAGTCCCACTAAAATCGCTATAACTTTTAAGTCCCCACATATCTGCCATTTATACCTATTGTAGTTTATTTTATCAAAAATCGTGCGCATATTTTCATAATTTTCTTTCATTGCAACTGAATGGGCAACTGGTATAGAAGGTTTTAAATTTCCATTATGCAATAACACAGCTTTAAAGCTATATTTAGATAAGTCTATAAACAAGCGCCACTCACGGGGAGAGTGTTCAATATCAAGTTCCTGCATTAAACTGTCTATAGCAGTACACGCGCACAACAAATTTTCCATACTGTAGAATAGCATTTCTTTTTCTGAAATTCGTAATTTTTGTTTCATTGGCCAATAGGTCCCATTCCTTAAGACGGGAACCCAGAAGTTCTGACTGTTGCTTGGATAACCCCAAATCACATACTAAATCATTTAATTCACTTTGAACAATTAAATGTGGCTCGCCGGAACTGGGACCTGTGGTAAAAGTGGGATCGGTGCACTGTTCTTCTGAGCTGCGTGATGATGCGTTATCTCCATTATTTCCCAAATCAATAGCTTGCTAATTTAAAGGCACAATCGGCACTGGCAAATTTGAATTATGAGGAACGGGTCTTATGGCAGATTGCAAACTTGGATATTCTATATTGTGCTTTCCCTTTTTGGAATAACCTTCAGTTTTTGTCAGGCAAAAATAACAGTCGTTAAAATGATTAGCGGGTTCTCGCCATACCATTGGAACTGCAAAAGGCATACTTTTTCTCTTTCCCTTCATCCACTGCACCAATGATACACAACAACTAACACAGCACACATGGGGAGCCCATCGCTTATCTTGATCCCAATTAATGCACCAAAATATTTAAAGTAGGTTTTTTTCACATTTTCGGAAAATGTCCTGGCTTGTGATTTCACCAGAAATGATCCACATATATAACAAAATTTGTCAGGAGAAATTTTGCAACTTCGGCACGTTTGACTTGCTTATCGATACACGGAGAACCACTCAATTCGACACTCAACAGAAGAGTGATGTTTCACGTTTATTTTATGTCTAATGTTGTAAACAACCCAGTCTAAGTAACTTTTCCGTTGCAAAATGGACCCATTTTAGCCGCCTCACAATAAAATTGTTTACCTGCCAATATAAAAGGTTCTAATTAAGCTGTTAAAAAATGGTAGGTATTAGGGCTTTTAGAATTTTTTTTTTCAATTTTATCATTGAATATCTCAAAACCTAGAGTACCTAACGTCTTCTGTGAGCACTCACTGCAAAGAGCATTTAATTTTGAATAGAATAGACCATATTGGGTTGTTATATTTGTACTAGAAATATTTTTAATTTTTTGATTTTTGTATTGATGTATGTTTTTCAACACTATGGTCTGGTAATAATATAGGTCATACCTTCTCAGGAACTATTTTGGCGACTTTTTAAATGCTTTTTTCGAAATCTACACCATCGAGTTAGAATAATACTGAATTTTAATGAAAGTGGCAAAAAAAATTTCTTCAAATTTGTTTGGTAATAACATATTTTAAACATTTAAAATTGACTGGGAACAATAATTGCCGCGTAGTATTGGAGAAAATATTTTTCCTGTGTAAAGTGAGTATAGGTGAAACTGGACAGTCTGTGTCTAGTAGACTTAAGGAACATAAAAGATGTATATGTAGCAACAAATTGTTTAATCCGCTGTAACTGATCACCAACATACAACAGAACAAATGATTAATGTATCAGTCTCGGGTTATTATAAACGAAAAATTAGAGAATCAATTGAAAATATCAAGCACCCTGAAAATTTCAATAGAAACTAAACTGCACTGAAGATTCCTGAGGATGCCTCGTGCGATCAGGCGAAACGTCGGGAAGTAATTCTAATTTGACTCAGTTTTTACATTTTTTACACACATTTGATGACTCCAGCCGTGAAAGTTTTCGTACTAAATTATTGATTTACTTTTTACCCACTGCATATATAATAAAACTTTTTTTAAACCAGCCAGTTTTGGCGGACAGAATAGTGAATTTTATTTTATACTAAGCAATAACACTGACCTACTGCGTAAAATCGTCAGAAACTTATGAAGCAGTTGTTTTTGTTTCTAGCTATCATTTTATAGGCTCAACCCCTCGTCAAAACCTTTGTTGACTTAATTAAGTATCAGTGAAAACTTCATCGCCTCAGATGCGCCTATGAAAATTGGGGCATGTGTTGAACCTGAAAGGGTTATGCTCTTGCCCTTTATTCGGTCCTGTTATGTAAATCCCCCATGCTCAATAATTAATACGCTGTGAAACGTAATCGATCTCCGAACATCCAGCTGCGTCCATTGAACGTGGCTCAAGTTTTATTGGAAGAACGATTTTGCCGAACACAGGTCAAAACCAATAATATTTTGAACAGTTAAGAAAAGAAATACTGTACTTTATCACAGGTTTATCAAGAAAATGGCTCTGCGAGATTTGATTTGTTGTTTTGAGTAGAAAATAACACATTTAAATAAAAAATATTTAATAGAATATTGTAAACCAAGCTTTGAATTCAACACTTTCACAGGAAGTAACCTAGTCAATAGATTAGTGAAACGCCTTACCCTGTAAACGCAAGACAAATTAAATTTGGCAAAATAGTTATCTGTGGTATACTAATTAATATCATTTTGGCTTCCACCTCCATCGTGGATAAAAAGTACAGTCGATCTCTGTCTGTTCGAGTCAAATCTTGTAAACCACCAGTTTCTTGTTACTCTATTAATTATTCTTTCAGATTATGTTCCAGTTAATTTTGAAGCTCTTTTACTTAACTGCATTTACTATTTCTACTTAGTTGCAAGAAAATGAGCGCCCTCATTAATTTGCACATGTTCGGTATTATTTGCAAGATGTGGGAATTGAAACTGCCAGAACAACATAAAACCTATTTGGGAAAATATGAAATAAAATTCTAAAGTGTCTAGAAATCCTTTAAATGACCTGGAGTGCATTAGAGCTGGCCTATAAAAAGTTACTTGCATTTATATTTTTATATTTAAACTTGCATTATCAAGTCTTGCCACCGCTTTGTCTTCTTCATATTTTCTCCATTCTTATAGGCCCCATCCTCTCATATCATCTCATAATTTAATTGTAATTTTAAATCTATTTTATATTGATCTTAAAACGTTAATTTTGAAAAATGCCGCCCTTCAAATTTGCGGCCCCGGGCAAATTCCCGTCTTGCCCCTCCCCTAGAGCGGGTAATGTTTTAAAATTTAAAAAAAACGAATTTTATTGGGAGGATAGTGGTAATACACAATTTGTAACTGCTATATTAGAAGCTAAACACAGATATTGATTTAAATTCAATATTTATTTTTAAAATGAAGTACTCTTAACCCAAAAGAATTCGTTAGTTAAATTAAGTAGTTTCAAATAAAATATTGCGTTTTAGAAACGCTGAATATCTGAACTCTGGTACGGAAGCCTATGACGAAAACAATGGCTCCAGAATGGAAAAAGAATGTAAAATTGTGGCCATTTTCACATCCTTGCTACACTTAGCTCATAAAAACATAAAACCTCCCATATATTTTTTATGAGCAGCTTACAGTATTACTGCCAAACTCTTGCAGGGACCGATGCTTTCCAAAAATTTGCCGTTCCGAAAGAGGAATAAAGGGAACCCTTATGCCTCCATTAAATCCTTGCGTGTCGCCCGCCATTGTTACTTAGGGAAGTTGGGCGAATATTGTTCAAGGTCTTTCCCAATACAAGAAAATATGTGTTGTTATAGTATTTATTCTATATTAAAATTCTGACTTTATGAAATCAGCGTCAAATTAATAGAACAGTAAACAGTGTTAGATATTAAGACAATACAAAAATGTTTTTGTAATGTTTTTAGTAATTAAGTAGGCATTAATTTGACGCCGAATTCATGAAATCAAATTTTCACGAAGAAACAAATATTATATATTTGTTATTTTTCTAAAAATAACCCTTAAAAATATAAAGAGAGGAATTTAAAATACGAAATATAAAAAAGGTAAAAATAAAATCGGCTTTAAAAAAGCACTGAAAAGTAAATAAAATACACATAAAAAATACTTTTAAAAACAAACTTTTATTTATACACTATTGCACTATTGCTACAGAAGAACCCAACACTCACTGATCAAAGGAGCAAAACATTTATTTGGCAATAGAACAATTATAAGATATATACAGATATTTCAACAAAAATAAATATGTATAAATAGATATACCGGGTGTCCCTGAGATGTGGCTCACACTTATAACTTTTTTGTTTTTTGAGATAACTTTCAAATTTGGTGTGTGAATACAAGACATAAATTTGGGTTTTTGGACATATCCGTTTGTTTAAAGCCACTTCTGGTTTGACCGGAAATGACGGCAACTTTCGATTCTTAAATGGGACACCCTATAAATTTTTAATTATTTGTAGAAAAAATGGCGTTTTGAGTGTAATGACACCCGATTTGTTAGTTTTTGACAGATGAAGGAATTTTTATGATATATTTTTTTTCAATCTAGCATGCTATGAATCACTTAAATCGGTTCATTTCTGATCTAGTAGTAAGGGAAAAATACAAGCTTAACTCTGTTGATCCTAAAAACTATTTTAAAATCGGTTCATTTCTGATCTAGTAGTAAGGGAAAAATACAAGCTTAACTCTGTTGATCCTAAAAACTATTTTATGCCCGTTTATTAACATGATAAATATTGTAAAATTTTAAGTGTTTATAATGTAATTAATTTTGAAATTGTTATAACCAAAATAAATTTTTAAGGTTCCAAATTTTCAAAATGGCCACCGTGCTCTTCTTGTATGCTGTATCTTTTCTACAGTTGCTCTCACTACTTTAGTTTGTCCTGGGGTAATCCTGTTTATGGCCGACCTTATTTTGTTTTCTAATTCACCACGGGTTGCTGAAGATGTATTATACACTTAATTTTTGACAGTGCTTCACAAAAAATATCTGAGGGGATGAGGTCTGGCGATCTGAAATATTTAAACAATTGTAATAAAGATACAAACTACTTAGACGTAAATTCAGTTTTACCTTGGGTGCCACAAAATAGGTCTACTATTTCCGATCCAATTTACGCTAAATATGGTATTTAAGTAATTTGTTACTTCCCTTACATTGTGAGGCGGGGCACCATCTTGTTGGTAAAATATACGGTTTCCATTAATCCCTGGTATTTCTTCGAGAAACTCCCGAATTTGATGGGTGAGAAAGTGTAAATCTAAGGATGTTATCTCCGTGATAAAGGTCTTGGTGCCTAATTTTTAGATACTTGGCATTCCAAAGCGATCTCTCTAAGCGAGGCGGTCATATTTACATGCACGTATGCCAAAACATCTATTTCTTTGTCTGTACAAATGGTGCGGGCTCGTTGCGCATTTTTTTAACCACCTTGGGGAAATAATGCCGGGTGGGATGACGACGATCGGGATATCTCTGTGAATACATTTGAGCAGCTTGAACTGAATTCTGCCTGCATTCATCCAAAACTAGAAGCATGTCGATTTTTTCACTTCTTGTGTATTTTTCCATGTTTTAATAGAAAACTTTAAATCAGTTTTTAACAGCCCACTAAAACAATTAAGTACTTATACTTGGGTAAAAATGCACATACAAATAAAGACAATGGTCAAAACTGTTAACAGTGTTTTGTTTTCAAAGCCGCCTTAATAACTCTGTTTCGTACCGTCTCGGTAATAGCCTACTACGTTTAATTAAATGTCCATTTGTAATAAAGAATGCATATTTCTAATGTGCAAGAATTAACATTTTTTCGCGTATTTGAAATGCTCTTTTCCAAACTAACAATTAATTTATATTTTTCGCTGTGTTTTTTAATTTGGGGAGGGATCCAAATATTCAAAAAGGTCTACGTTTCGCAATTTATTATTGCATCTTCAGGACACTAAAAGACATACATAAAACGATATAGCTCTACAAGACATCAACTTAATAAATAGTAATGTAAAAAAAATGCTATACTGACTATGAAAAATACTATAGTGACTGTGAAAATTTGACATAAAATATTTATATTTTATTTACATTTCCCGCTGTAGCCATATACACACCGTCAACTGGTTGAATCATGGATGACTAGATGATGCGGACTTAGCTCAATTATTATGTATGTAGTAACAATACATATTTTTGCTTTTTTGGGAGAAAGAGTTCATGTCATATTAGAATGTGTGGTATCAAACCTTTCGGAAGAAAAAGGTATTTTATAAAAACCGCAGGAGCCAGCTCCTTTCTATTTGTAAAAATTGAAGAAACACAAAAATAGGTACTGATTTTGCTTATTTCAAACGGGCATAAAATAGTTTTTACGATCAACAGAGGTAAGCTTGTATTTTTCCCTTACCACTAGATCAGAGATGAACCGATCTAAGATTCATAGCATGCTAGATTGAAGAAAAAATATGTCATAAAAATTCCTCCATCCGTCAAAAACTGACAAATCGGGTGTCATTATACTCAGAACGCCATTTTCTATCGAAATAATTAAAAATATATAGGGTGTCCCATTTAAGAATCGAGTATTTCCGGTCAAACCAGAAGTGGCTTAAAACAAACGAATATGTCCAAAAATCCACATTTATGTCTTGTATTCACACATCGAATTTCAAAAAGTTATCTCAAAAAATATAAAAGTTATAAGGGTGAGCCACATCTGAGGAACACCCTTTATAACAAAATTGTCAATACGGCGAAGTTTAGCTAACAGCTACTCTACTTAACTTTTTGACTGATATATTTTTTAATATGAAGAGAAATATAGGTACTTAATAGTTAAATAAATAATTAGATAAAGAACTAAAATAACATAAATAAAACTTAGTAGGCAATAAGTTTTTAGAGACACACATTAAAATTATCGGAAATGGCTGACTAGATGTTGTTTAGATATAAATAGTATTTTTAACCCTGCCTCGAAAAACTTCTACACTACATTGCTTTAAACAATCATTTTTATTAATGCTTAATGTCACGCAATGTTATCTAACAAGTAGGATGTAGTTTGGGTAAGTATTAGTTTATGGACCTCTCGGTTAACAATGTTAAATATAATGTAGCCTTTTGTTAGCTTAACTGGACGGTTAACAATAAACATAATGTAGCCTTTTGTTAGCTTTAACAGGTTGAAAAAAAGGTTTGGATACAAAAGAGGGAAATTTAAGAGGCTGTTGGCTAAACCTATAGTAAGAACACCTTGCATTCAAGTTAACTGCACGACAACGCTGATGCTGTACTGGCATATGCTATGTATTGGTATAAATATGCTTTAATAAACTCAAATATATCAAACATATATTTATATATAATACACAAACTTTTGTTTCTCTTTGAGTTTAAAATACACTAGAAGAGTTACATTGGAATATTTATATTATTTATGAGAATTTTTGCCCGAATTTTATGTAAAAATACCAAGCATTCAAATAAATATTTTCTATATATTATAAGCATTTTATTAACTTTGAATTCTGATCTGCACCATTCCCTAAATCCTAACTCAAATATTAAAGGAAACACTTTTTTTGTGCTAAAATGCATTTTTCTTGGTTTTGATTATCGAACGTAGTTTGCAAAATATAGAGCTCATAATTTTTTATTCTTGTACCTTGCTGTAGTTCTTGTTACAAAACACATTCAGTTTAGTTTTTTTAACATTTCTGAAAGATTAGGATTTCACTAACATATAGCTCAAGAAATTTGGTAGATATTTTATATTGGTGAGATTGGAATGTTATAACATCTATCTTTTATTTCCTCTATCTATTTGTATCAAACAATACTACCTTTGTTTTCATCTTCTTAATATATATATATATATATATATATATATATATATATATATATACAAAGAGGTTTTATTTCGGGCCTAGCGGTCCGTGGGAAAAAAAAAGAAGAAACTCTTTTTATCTTAAGTGCTCAATATTTCGCCAATGTTTATTAGCTTCATCAGGAGCAACTACAAACATTATAAAGAATAGGTCCAATTAGAATTATAACATTATAATGACAATCAAAAGAATAAAATTTTGCCTAGATATACATAGTCAATATATACTTAAAAATTACTTACAAGATGGTAGTGTCAATAATTTTTAAATTTTAACATTTCTACGTTACAACAGCTCAAATAATGTGGCGTTTTTAATGATAATATTCATGTCCCAGCAGTTGAAATTGCAAAAAAGGAAAACAAAACATATTAGCTACACAAGCCTTATATAGATGTTAATAAATTGTACAAGGTGAACTATTCTAAGGTGTGCATTTAAAAAGTATTGTTATATATATATATATATATATATATATATATATATATATATATATATATATATATATATATATATATATATATATATATATATATATATATATATATATATATATATATATATATATATATATATATATATATATATATATATATATATATATATATATATATATATATATATATATATATATATATATATATATATATATATATATATATATATATATATATACATTTTTAAAATTCTAGTTTAAAATTAATGTTAAAATACAGTGGTATATGTATATATATATATATATATATATATATATATATATATATATATATATATATATATACCACTGTATTTTAACATTAATTTTAAACTAGAATTTTAAAAATGTGTAGCATCCTGTTTTAACATTTTATTGTAATCGTTTTTAGTGCGTGAATCGATGTTTTATAGTTTTGTATTTATTGTAGGACAATAATATCCTTTTTAAAAAGCTCTCTATAAAGCGCGAAACGTTAAGGAAATAAATAATTTTTTTAAGAAAATAAACCAGTATCCAAGAATTTTTAACAAAAAAAATATTAGACATGGTTTAAGAAAACGCAACAAAAACAAAAAAATGTAGTTTGCGTCGATTTGCCATCGATAAAACTGAAAGATTCATTAAATAGGGAGTGATTCTTAAAAGGAATATTATAGGAAAATTTCTTTGATAAAATACCTCTTTGTAATCTAACAGAAATAAAATACTGTATTATATAAATAATATTTAATTTTATCCAGCGAATAAGTTTTCAGTTTGTTCAGGTTTTTACGTGATAGATAACTAATCTTCTCCAACGTTTCGAAGGTATTAATTAGTCAGAGATTTTGTCAATCAAATTAAAAAGTCTAGTTTAACCTCTTCTAAATTTTTTTGGCAAAAGTGAATGTTTTTTAAGCTCGTAAAAAAATAAACTTTTTTGCTAAAAAATCAAATCATCAGCTAATTCTATTTTGTTTAGAACACAAACCAAATAAAACAAATCAGTTTGTAAAAAATGTCATTAGGTAACTTTACCTTTGATAACAATTCTGAATAACGATATAAATGTCACTGGTTATTACAGTTCCTTTCAACAAATTATGAACGCAAATTCCCATTCATTACTCAAAGTTGTCACCGTCAGAACATCAAAACAAAACCCGTTGGCAGTTCGTATATCTTTCACACTGCTCGGATTAGCCTAGAAATTAACAGCGTCCTTTAAACTGAAGTGAAACGCACTGATATAGTTCTTTAAGGGAAATATAATTAAACTAAAAGCAACGGGTATAATATGTTAAAATATATTATGATTCTTTTAAAGAATTATACCCACGGAATTTGACAAATTTGAAAGATTACATTTTTATAGTAATTCCAACACACAAAAATTTATTGATAAACCACTTTTTCTCAAATTATTAAATACTAGGTTTTTGGAAGGTTGCACTAAACTTGTTTTTTGTAATTACGCTAATATTATAATTTTCACAAAATATAACTTATGATATAGATATTTTTTATATTGCTAGATTTTGGAGTATTCATCGCGAATACGAAATCAATTTTTTTCCCGTCACATTTTTTCTTTCTTCATTTTTATGAAAATAGCGAACTTTCTCTGTGAAACCACTACAAACAAAAAAAAACGTAAAATAAACGGCCTTTTTGTTTTTCTTGACTTGTGCATCATTTTGTTTTTCTTGACTTGTGAATGATGACTTCCTAACTTCTGAACTTATTGACCCAAGATATTCTGTCTTTCGAAGGAGCCGGAACTACTCAGTGCAGAATTGTCTGCGCGAAGGTGGAGTCCTCATTGCCTCACTCACCGCCACAGTGCTAATATCATTTTAACACCAAAATGCAATACCTATGAAGAACTGTGGGCTCAGGTGAATATTGATGAATTCATGATGGTTATATGCTGTCTATACATTTCTCCGAACAGCACTGTCGAGTCGTACCAGTCGTTCTGTAACACTTGTGAGTCACTAAGAAACAGGTTCACAAAGCATAAGTTTCTAATATATGGCGATTTCAACCTTCCACGGGTTAAATGGACTTTGGACGATGGGATCCTAGTACCTGACGAGCTAAACTCCCCCACCGCCGAGATACTCGTTGATACTATGTTCTTCTTGGAACTGCAACAGGTCAACTCTATTCCAAACTCAATAGGTAGATTGCTGGATCTGATCTTTGCTGATGACTTGAATCACCTGTCTGTCATCGAGTGCTTGAATCAATTGTTAAAGAGTGACTCTCATCATCCTTCTATAGAATCTCATTTCGATATCGAGCATATTAAACACTTCAGAAGTAATAGCAGAGTAACTGTACACGACTTTACTGGAGCTCGTTACCAAGATCTTAACGTTTTCTACGATCAGATTGACTGGGCTTTTATATCTTTTTCCACTGACATCGACACATCAATTTCTCGCTTTTACGAAATTCTTTTTGAGGGCATCAGCCTTTATGTTCCCAAGAAAGTCATCACCACAGGCAAATACCCTAGATGGTTTGATGGTGGACTTCGTAAATGTATAGCATTGAAGAACAGGCTATATTGCAAATATAGAAGAAGTGGATCATTGAGCGATTACATGAAGTACTCAAATATTCGACGTGAGGCACGAGTTAGGACTGACATGTGTTATTTAATGTACGTTACGAATACTGAATGTATGATTCCACAAAATATTAAACATTTCTGGGCTTTTATTAACAACCTAAAAAGGGAATCTGGCTTGCCGGTTTAAATGAAACACAACGGTCTAGTGCTCGATAACCCTCTAGACATAGCCGAATCATTTGCATCCCACTTTCAGGCCTCCTTTTTGGATCACAATGGCATCGATTTGTCAAACGTACGACCTGTCAATCAGTTAATACGTCTTCTCATACTTTTACAGTTGATAACATTGAAAAAAAAAACTTTCTTGCTTTGACTCCTCGAAAAAAGCCGGCCCGGTTTTACAAGGGTCGCTCCACCTCTACTAACTTGGGTGACTACCAGCATTTTCTTCTTACTTCAATTGAAACAGGTTCTCAAGTGGACAATATATATACTGACCTATCTAAAGCTTTTGACAGCGTCTGTCACAAACTATTTTGAAAAAGCTATTGGACATTGTGCTATCAGGCAACTACCTGACCTGGATTGAGTCATACCTTACTAATCGTAAACAACGGGTAACGATTTCTGGTTTTTCATCTCGTGAAATTCAGGTGGCATCAGGAGTCCCACAGGGCTCACACATTGGCCCCATTTTCTTCACTTTGTTCCTGATTGACGTTGAATCTTGTTTCAGGAAATAGTATGTTCTTATGTACGCGGATGACCTGAAATTCTACAACATTGTCAATTTCTCCGACAATTACATGCAAACCTACCTCGACAGCTTCACACATTGGTGTAATACAAACCTATTAAAGATTAACATCAACAAATGCAAAGTGTTGGCATCATTTTTCCATACCACATTGACGACATCATCTTGGAAAGGGCTGACTTTATTAATGACTTAGGGGTCATTTTTGATAACAAGCTCACTTTTAACAAGCACATTGACAACATAACTCTCAAGAGTTTCAGAATGCTGGGATTCTTAAAGCACAATACCAAGTTCATGAACGATACCAAAGCACTCACCTGTTTATATAACAGCCTTGTTCGGAACATCCTTGAATACTGTTCATTTATTTGGAGCCCTTATTATGACATACATAAAAGACGACTGGAGAGAGTGCAGAATAAGTTCTGTAAATACCTGCTATACAAACATCGTTTTCCGTACCTGAATACAGATTATGAAACTAGGCTTCTTCTTTGCGGCTTAAAATCTTTAGAAGACCGAAGAAATGAAGCAGTGTTAATATTCCTTTTCAGGCTGTCCTGTGGGTTGATTGACTGTGTGGAGTTGGTAAACCGCATGCTCTTTCATGTTCCAGCACGACTAACAAGACAGCAACGCCTGTTATTTTTCGAAGTTCCACACCGTACGAACTATGGACAAGCCGCCTTTATGGATAAAATTCTTCGAAACTATAACAACCATTTCTCAAATATTAATATATTTAGCCTCAGTCTGTCCGGCTTTAAGAGGGGACTGCAGGGTATCGCCAAGTAGTTCCTGTTCCTCACGCTTTGTAATATTGTGATTTCCACTTAACAATGTATTTGTCGTTAATGTAGCACCACTACTTTGTCTCGTAAAATATACATCTGTTTTTTCTGTGTTATTGTTATTATTAATTTAAGTTTTTATTGTTAGACTTTATTGTACCATTTAGAATTCATTTTTTCTGTAGAGTACTTATTTCTGAATAAATAAATAAATAAATAAATCACTGTTAATTAGGGTTGGTCGCCTTTTATTGTGTTAGGGTTTATTGATGATGCCTACGGCACCTAAATTGGTGTTAATCAAGTACCAATTCACCTAGTGCCTCCGCGTTCTAGTGGCTAAGCCAGGTGGGGGGCAAGGGGTCGCCCCTCTTCCGCTCTTGCCGTTTGGTGCCCACTGTGACCAAATTACTTTATTTAAAAATACGCCCATCAGCTACACGTGAAGACGATTTTTTTTAGTCGTGGTGTGTTATAAAGTGATGCCTATTTTTGGTCATGGTTTATTTTTTCTACGTTTCCTTTTCGTTGTTCAATTGTTTTAGTGTAGTTTTACTTTTATTTGGTGCACTCTATTCCCAATGTCATTATTGAGGATGCCAAAGAACAAATCAATATTTTTTTACCATCCTTATTTTTGCAGAACTTTGCATTTTATTCCCCTATTTCCCTCGGTCTCTCGTTCTGTCTGTACGCGGCATAGCTCAAAAATTACTTTTCGGAATGAATTCAAATTTTGGTCAAAATAGGAAATCATATTTTTCAGAGGTAATGGTAAAATTTTGATAAAAAATTATTAATAAACTGCTTATCGAATGGACATCAAATTTTGCACAAAGACCAATGATAATATGAAGATAAACGAGTAAAATTTTAGTATGAAACCATTATTGCGGAGCAAAATAGCCTTCTAATGAAGTATTTTAAAATTCAAGACCAAAAATATACCGGCAGTTTTATTTTGCTGCACCCCGCCTACAGCTCTTATTTTTAGAGATAGAGAAAAAGAAAAAATGCAGAATTTGTAGGGTTTTTCCTGAACCGCTACGATCTTTTATCGGAATAAACAAACGAGCGTCGCAAATCTGTCAAAAAATATCAACTTTAAGTTTTTTTAATGGAACACCCTGTATATTATTTTCTATTTAGAATGCTCTTAACCTCCCGATTTCAACGGTTGATGACAGAAATGGAATATCTTTTTTCGGAGCCGAGGCGACACAATTTTCGGATTTTTCATTTCTGTCACTACCCACTGATCCACCTATTTATATTACTATTACTAAAACAAACAATTAAAAAGATTTAGGCTTCAACATATTCTCCTTTATTTTGAAAACATTTTTAAATATTAACTTTATATTTTTTTATTGCCTTTGAAACAAAATGAAGAGTCTCTGTTTTTAAACTAAGTATTTCATCTGCTATTCTGTTTCTTAAAATATTTAGATTTTCTGAACGATTATAATACATTTTTTCTTTAAGATGACCCTACAGAAAAAAATCTGAAGGTGTTTTCTGTCAATCCACATAATGTGCCTATTATTTAAAAAAATATTTACTATATATACAGTATGGGGAAGTGCTCCATCTTGTTGCCAGATTACATTATCTTGATTTAAAATATTTTGTAAAAAATTAAAAACTCCCCTTCAAAAATGATTGGACCCAAAACTTTATTTCTAAAGAGACCACATCATACATTAACAGATTTTCTCCCTGAACTATTGACAACTTAATACTGATGCGCGTTGGCCGTCGCCCAGTATGTTTTGTTTTGTCTGTTAAACATGCCGACTGTTGAAAAATTTGCTTCATCAGTAAAAATAATCTTATTTACAAAGTTGTCGTCTTTCCTCAGATGGTCTAAGATTTCTGCACAAAATGCTCGTCTTTGCCTCACGCTGTTCTACATTAAGTTTTTCTTGAGTTGATTATCCCATAATATAAATTAATATAAAATAAATGTTTATTTTGATAATGACAGCTAATCAATAATCATTACCTGCAGGTCACCCAGTTTTCAAGGTGTCTTTTTTTTCTTTTGAAATTGAATATTAAAAGAACGGTTAGAGCAAATATACAACATGAATAGATTACTTTGAAAACTTGGCTCTGGCCGCAGGTGAACTTAAACTTTTTTAAATAATTTAAATTGTGCGGTGTTGCCGCTTCTACCTTAACCAAATGCCAACATTCGTTTTCTAAATGGAATGCCATGTATATTATTGCATTTTTATATTGTATTGAACATTCCAAACACTTTTTGGGTTACGTTTCCTTTACATAAGTTCAACTGTTTTCGAGAAATAGCACTGTAACTCCCAAATGACTTAACTTTCAACGAAATGGATTGCACATTCATATCCTGGTTTTTAGTTCTATTTTATTATTATTTTTATTTATCTATCTTTAGTTGTAATGTCAAATTTGGACACCTCCTGGTAAACTAGAAATTGGTATAGGGAAATAGATAATTATAAACTGAGACAGGAAAGTGAAATCCATTTTGTTGCAAGTTAAGTCATTTGGAGTTAAAGAGCTTCAAAGAGTCAAAAAAGTCAATTTTCATGTTTAATTTATCTTAAGATAGAAGCGGCAACACCGCATAATTTAAAATATTTTAAAAAGGGGGTTTATATTTTTTTTTATAGCCAGAGCCAAATTTTCAAAATAATCTCTTTATTGGTTCTCCAGGTACTCATAATACGCCATTGAGTTTGAGGCACCCTGTATATATATATATATATATATATATATATATATATATATATATATATATATAATTTAATTTACGTTCTATGGTGAGTCTTAAATTTGAAATACTTTTATTTATATAGAAATTGTGCTAAAAAATCTTTTAGGCTTGAAAAAGACCAAAACTATGGTCGAAACGTTACCAAGGCATCAAATATATGTTTTAAAAGATACCTTCTAATTGGCTGTTTAATATAATGACCTTAATCCAAGAAAATTAGGAAAAAAAAAATATATATATATATATATATATATATATATATATATATATATATATATATATATATATATATATATATATATATATATATATATATATATATATATATATATATATATATATATATATATATATATATATATTGTTAAAATCGGGAGATTAAATAAAAAATAATATACAGGGTGTTCCATTAATTTTTTAACAGATTTGCGATGCTCATTTGCTTATTCCGATAAAAGATTCTGGCGGTTCAGGCAAAATCCTACAAATTCTGCTTTTAAGTTTTTCTCTATCTTTGAAAATTAGAGCCGGAAGGGGGAGTGCAAAATATAATTATACACCTGGTACTTACCCAATTGACAGGGATAAAGTCGTTAAATTATAGAATCCGAATCCGGTAAAACCAAATAACACTCTTATTTAAGTATTATGTTAAAAGAAACCTTCTTTTAAGGAGGAAAATAACAAATTACATAATTAATTTTCATAGGCTTCATCCACAACTTTCTTCGTGCAGAATTCCAGAAGGCAGAGATGACATGACGCATTTCATGTATCCCATATAATTGTTTGGTATAATAACTTATGACAGATTAAAGTTCATAGTATTTGTATCAAGTCATTACCAAATAATGTTGTTGGTACGTAGTGGAATTTCTGTGGGAGAGAAGCTCCAGCGCCAGCGCAAGGCGAATTTGCCGATTTTGTTTAATAAGAAAAATAGCTAGTCGCACTTATTATGACAAAAGCCTCAACAAATCTTCTTAAATACAGATACCAATATAGTATGAATGCTTTCACGGTTTGATTTTTTAGACCGTATCAAATTGGAATTATTTACTGCATAAGGTTTTGATCTAGTGCAGTGAAGATCCCTGAAGATGCCATTTTGACATGGCCTAAAACCCTAAAACCCAAGAAACAAGATTTCTTTACCGATACTAATATGGATTGTGTGATCTCAGTTTTGAAGTACTGATGAATACTGATAAAATCCAATACTGAAATAAAACTGATCGTGTGGTGTCTACTTTAAAGTAACTTTGATAGTTTATAAAATGAGTCGTCGCTAAGAGATTTTGTTAGTTTAAAACACTAGTGTGATAATAGCCTCCTAAAAACAGTCAGTCGCCTAGCCTTTAGAAATAGAAGCACATTTTTTTATTTCGAGATTTCTAACTTAACACCCGAACCCTTCAGAATGTAATATATCCCTTAATAATCCAACTTCTTCTCCGGCAAATAAATTAATTGCTTATGAGAGCTCAGGAAAATCTTTAACCACTTGCCAGCGAACCCCAAAGGGAAACAGGCATTTAATGCATTTAAAAGGAAAGTGGGGTTGTTTTTGCTAGATAGAATTTTTTCTGTTATTAACCAATTATTATAGAGAATAATTTTAATTTATATGGAATAAGATTTAATTCGGTTTTGGTTTCGCTTTTTGCATTACTGGTTATTTTTTTACCTCCTACATATTGCTGCTATTTTAGATTTATGAGTCCAATTAAAATATAAACAGAGAAGGATGAAATGATACATTGTTGATAACGTATCAACTGCAAAATTCCAGGGGATCTAATCCCACATTAAAAGTCTTTATTAAATATTTATTTTAATATACTTTTTTATTTTATAAAGCAATGAATTTTTACAAAAATGTGTGCAGGATTTATTTTAAATAATTTAATTTTAACGTAAAGTCCGCTTTTTAAGAATTATAGGGACGAGTTAGTCCACAATCCTGTATTTAAAGTTAAAAACACTTCAAGTAGTGACAGTCATGTCAATTTAGCGGAAAAAAATTTACGAAAAACTTTTTTGCAGAAAACAAGCGAATGCAACAATTTAGCAAATACGGCAATTTGACAGAAAGAAAAATGTTAAGTAATTATGAATTTTTTTGAAATTTTAAAACTAATGTAATTTAGAACTGTTTGAGAAGTAATTTTGCTTTATGACAACCTTGATATATAATGTGTAATTATATATTCACCCACAGTAATTTAACTTAACCAACAAACGTTTATGTTCTATATATATTATGTTAAATGCTAAAAAAATTACAAATCTAATCCTAAAGTAGTCAACATTCTCTTCAAATTAATTACCGCAAAAAATGCTTATCCGCTAAGTTGTAGTATACGTCAAAATGTTCGCCAAATTGACGCATCCGCCAGAATTTACCGCCGTAAAATTGCCTCCGCCAATGTTTCAAAATTCCGGTTGTTTTAATTAGGAACAGAGTAGGACTAGAATAAATTTTCCATATTAATGTATGCTTACCTTTGTGCATGCCGGTGTACTTATCCTTCAAAATTGTGAACTCGTAAATTTTTCCAAACTGTTCAAACATAGGTCTTAAATCGTCCTCTTCCAAATGGCGCGGAATTTGTCCCACAAATAGTTTAACTACGTCACGACTCCCGGGCTGAGGTCGAGGTTTTGACTCTGACACGTTACGTTCGGGTTCCATGAAGACCGTTGCCGGTAGTTGCATTATATGCTATCGAAACGTGCTATGACTGAAGAAATGAAAACAAAATATTTTTTCAAGAAAACATTAATTTTAAATTACCCAAAGGTTATTACTTAACAACATTATCGATAGCATTAGTGTATGTTATGTACAGCTTAACAAAAATAACAAATAGAGCTTATATAACCGACCGATAATATATTGAGTAGCAGCCCTTTTTTTTCAGATTATTTAGCAATAAATTCCTGACTATCTGACATCTCTAATGATGTAGTAGAAGTAAGTATTTGATTAAGAAATAGCTTCGATTTTTTAAAATTTACTCAGTAAGCTGGGGTAGCAAAATAATCAAATTAAAACCAAAAAGTGGGCTATGAAAGCTATAGGTTTCTTGTTAGAAATTAACAGTATTGTAAAATTTTGTTACTTTCCTCATAAAAGGGAAGTATTTTTTATTGTTCTCTTTATAATAATCTTTAAAAATAATTTACAACTTCATATTTTAAATATTCTGTATTATATTTTATAATAGTAGCAATAATTTAATACTGAATACTGTAACAAAAAATTGAGAATGATATTTAAAATATGAGAAATAATATAACATGCTATTACACCAGAAGTTTACCGTGACAAGTGTGAATAGGTTCCAATTTTAGCTTTTTTCTCGGTATAACAAATATCCAAATTTCATTAGTCTATATTTTACATTAATTAAGATATTTAGCAGGCATTACTTTCGTAAAAACCTGGTATAGGCTATTGTAACTTAAATAACTAGAAAAAAAAGATTAACTAACTAGGTGGTTTATTTATTAATAAAGCAAATACTTTTTCTTATTTTTTTTTGTAGTTGAGCAGCTCAAATATTTTTCATAATCAACTGAAACATTAATTTTAGTTTAACCGAAATCAATATTTACAAATATTTAGAAATAATCTAGAGGTAAGTATAGGGGAACAAGTTGATTGATGTAGGTTTGACTAAGTAAGGTTATACATATTATATTATCATGGTGGCTTAAATTAATTTAGAATATACTGGTGTGATTAATCATAAGCACATTACTTAGGACTGGATAAGTATTGTTAATTTAGATTAGATTAAATCTAATTAACCAGTAGCGGCAAGGTTAAGTTAGTGGCATTTGTTCAGATTAGTTTTAGTTAGTGTATATTAAGCTTGGTTATCTTAGGGTTAGCTAGTTAAAATAATAAAAAAATGAAAATACTTATTTTCTGCAGAAAACAAAATATTATTAAAAGAATTCATAAATGCCAAAAAAATATATATATATGTGACACTTATGCTAAAGACAAGTTAGATTTAGGTGAAAGAAACGTTTTCAGTTTTTCAGTCACCGCGAAAACCAACCTCAGGGCAAACCAGCTTCCGCCGTGTCTGGACCCCGCACTAAATAATGATATCAAAGAATGACTCTGAAGATTAGTTTGTAACTTTATTTTGAATTATACCTGATAAATTATTATAGATTTATACACTTCGTTGGCAACAACTATGATATATATCACCGATTAGCGCAGCCTCAGTCTAAAAAGTTCTCCACAGGTGTCCGAGGTGACGACTACAACAAGCGAATAGTCTCGAGCGAAGACAACAAAACGACGTTGTTGTTTATGTATAAAAAATATTGCACAAAAAAGCGGCTAACGAACACAGAACGTCACGTCCACAACATCAAATACAGGACTGCCAATGTCACTTGCCAAAGGGATGTTTTGTTTAGTTTCAACATGGGGAATGGCCAATCTCATTCACCCTTACCCAATAAAGAGGTATAGGGAAAGGCACCCTAGTGTTGTACTCGTGCCACGGACGCTGAATCATAGTAAAATGCGCGCTCCCGACTGGGGGCCGACGATGGAGACATTGAGGCCGGAAAACTTTGCAGGACAACTACTTTATATGTATAATTTTTCGTAGGCCTAAATATAGAAATGTGTGCATTTCATATTTGTGATTTTTTTTATAATTAAACTGGTGCTTATAATGACTTTATCATTAGCTTTTTTAAGGTAAATCTGAATTTAAATATTTCTAATACTAAAAGAGGTATTGTCATGCACCTCCTAGTCTTTAATGAATACATATTTGTGAATAAATAATAATATAACACATTTTTTTTAATTAATAGGCGAATTTTTATATATAAGGTTATATATTAGGCAAAAAATCTTTAAATTCATTTTTTCATTTTCATAATTGCTCTAGCTGCAAAATTTAAGCAGATATTGTCAAAAAAAACTAGTTTTGTTTTTGCAATATTTTGTTGCATTTGCAGAGGGTCTAGTAAGAATTGAGAAAAACATAGGCCTACTTCCTAATTTTCCTGAGGAATTTGACCCACCAATAAACACGATTTTTTTCTTTAGTAGCTGAATTGGTGTTGACAGATTAGGATTGGTAACACTTTTCCCTGCAATTCTTTCCAAAATATGCTCCCTTCGCCATTTTTTTTATATTTGTTGAAGTAGTAGAAAAAATTACAAAAAAACTTCGTCCTAGACATTCACAACCGTATTCACTAAAGAGGTTTAAATTTAGAGTTATATGTTTAAGTTGACATTTTAACAATTGAATAAATAATTTTTACAAAATGACAGTGACATAAGCGAAACATAACTGGCGAGTTTTAAGAACCATGGCAACTAGATCTGGTTTAACTCTTAAACCTTTTTAGTGAATACGGGGGTTAAAATTTTATATTGGACATACAGTCGCACTCAAAGCAAAATTTCCAAATAAAATGTTCTAAAAGTTCATTCTAAAAAATATGTTTGGCAGTTTAAAAAAAACTCAATTAAAAATAACAAATATCCTTTGGTGACAATTTTTGATTCAGTTTAAATCAAAATAAACGCCAAGGTCTAACTTTGCGTGTATTCAATAATTTAAAGAAATGCATGTGTTAGTGTATAGTATAGATAATTCAAATAGTTTTGAAAAACTTAAATCATATTTTTATTGCAACTTTTCCTACTGTACAAGGCGGTCTAGTCAAATTCTGAATCAGACATTTCGCTGTCTTACGTGACACATCATGAACTTTTGGTTTAAATATAGTCCTGGACTTTTTATTTAATTTTTTGAAAGTTTTCGACCTCCCTAAACTAATTATGTATCACACTTAAAACTGATTCAGTACATTTAGAATTTGTCCTTAAGATGGTACCGCGCATCACAATATTGCTGTCTATATATTCTATATTATTCTGTATTAAAAATGAAAAGCTTCTATATTAAATTTGTTTAAAAAGTTGAAATGAAAATACGTTGTTTTAAATAAATATGGAATTTTTAACGTTATTTGTATATTTTTCGACCACGTCCCTCAAAAAGACATGAATATCTATTTGACTTTGACGTATCTCAAAGGTAAATAATCCTTAAGATGAAATCGACAGGTTTTATTCTTCTTGTTATTCGTTTTTTGGATTTGGGTTAAAGTGTTTCTGATTTTGCATTTTTAGTTTATGTTATTTTGGTTTTTTCGTCCAGGATTAGTTATCAGAGGATTCATTATAATTAGATATTGATTTTCTTTACATATATTTAAAGATTTAAAAGTTGAAATACGCCCTAATTTAATGTAAATTAAATAGTAAACAGACACTAAGTCTCGGTCTCAGTCGAAGTGTATAAAAAAATAAAACTGGTTACACGTGTTTCGCCCGGTCGGGCATCATCAGACCTATCAGAAAAATATATCCTAAATGCTAACTAAAAGCCTTTAAATTAAATAAATAAATAGTACCTTTAAATTTAAATAACATGTCACACATACAACAGTTTACCTAACAACTAATCACCCAAAAAGAAATATTGTTATAGTCTCTAATAGCAGTAAATGTATTATTCTTGCCTCTCACTCAGAAGACCTGGGTTCAAATCTCCCACTTGGTGTTCTTCTTTTTCAGTTTTTCATTATTTTAAGACTTAATTTATTTTTTTTTAATTTAAGCATAAGCAGTTTTTATACATACATTTGACCACTTTTCGTTTCAACCTCTTTCAGTATCCGTCGAACTATATAATGTGATTGTTTACTGTTTTAACGTTGTATGTTGATGTTGTTTAATTTTAAAGATAGTATTTATTTATTTAATTTAAAGGCTTTTATTTAGTAATTAGGATATATTTTTCTGACAGGTCTGATGATGCCCGACCGGGCGAAACACATGTAATCAGTTTTATTTTATTATAAACCTCGACTGAGACCGAGATTTAGCGTCTGTTTACTGTTTAATTTAGAAACAGATCTCTTTGTGATTAATGGATGATTTACTCTAATTTAATGTTACTAAAAGTACTTATAAAATTAAGAAACTTGCAAAGAAGTGATTTTTAATATAAAAATACCATCAAGTGTTGTGGATATGACGGCCGATTTTTATTACACTCGTTTCTAATGAAATCTAATACATAAATATGTTTATTAAATTTGATTTATCTACATATGTAGCCATATTTTAAAAAAGCTAAAATCATTCGTAAAATTAAATACTATTATATGACCTGTTTCTTCAAAGCGAATTCCTTATACTGTACAACAATTTATGTAAAACGAATTTGCACAGGAATTAGAATGTATAATAGAGAATGTGGTTTGTACGCTAATTTGAGATAAATTCAATTTACGCATATTTCGAAAGGTGATACAGATAATGGAATTTTCTGCGAATACGTGCATGAATATGCTGATGTTACAGTAAATTAAAGTGAATTTTAATTCTCATTGAAATAGGCCACTTAAATTTTTTTGTTTCTTTGGAAACGATATTTTAATTTTTACATCCCTCGTAAAAAGGAAGTATTGTAATCGTAAAGTAGTAAAAAATCGCCTTTTGATATTTTTCAGATCTTGAAGTATCAAGGCCCCTAGATGCTTAAAAACATGTATTATCCATTCCGTCGATCGGTCCGTCTGTTGTTCTGTTTGTTCGCGGTATAGCTAAAAAATACTTACCCGAATGACTTTAAATTTTGGTAACCAATTAAGGGTCATATGGGTATGACCGGGCAACATTTTAGTAAAAATCCAATATGGCGAAACAGAATGGCGGCCCAATGAAATGTTAAAAAAATTATTACTAATGAACTGCTTATAAAATTTGCTTGCAGAAAAATCAAAAACTATGTAGGAATTCACTGGTAAAATTTTGGTATGAATCCAAGATGGAGAAACAAAATGGCGGCTTATTAAAATATTTAAAAATTGAGATGAACTGATATAATTGTAGTACGAGTTCGAGATAGCGGAGGAAAATGGCGGCCAAATAAAATGTTTGTAATCATGTAATGCGAAATCGACCTTTTACATATCTTCACGCTTTAGCCCCCAAATGCCAAATATTATGTTTTATCAATTCAATCGGTCTGTATGTCTGAGAATTCGCGGCAATAACTCAAACACTACTTACACAATCCACATTAAATTTTGGCCAAAAATTAAGGGTTTTATAGGGATAACCTGGTACCATTTTGGTAAAAATCCAATATAGCCCAACAAGATGACGGCTTAGTGAAACATTAAAATAATTATTACTAGAAAACTAATTAACTCAAATTTGCAAGTGTTACTAGGAATGAACTGATAATATTTTAGTATGAATCCAAGTTAACGAAACAAAATGGGGGCTTAATAAAATATCTAAAAAATCAGCCTGAAAAAAATTACTTTATAGATTAATTTCAAATTTTGTGCAAGGATTAAATGTGATATAGAGATAATTTGATAAATTTATGGTACGAATTCAAAATGGCGAAACAAAATGACAACCAAATAAAAAATTCTTAAAATCAACGTAAAAAAATATTCTTCTCCAATATACTTTAAGTTTTGCAGAAAAATTAAATGTGAGATAAGGATAAATTCGTTCGAACTCAACATGACGGAACAAAATAATGATATGTATCACTTTAAAAACTACTTATTCAGTATCTAATTATACCCCAAAAATCAAGTGTGGCATAGGTAGAAACTTGTAGATTTTCTACCAAAATGGTGAAACAAAACGGCGGACAATAAAACTATTTGGTAAGCAATATGCACCGAAATAAATTGGGTCACACTTTATATTCACTAGGTCACTATATTCGTAATAAAAAAAAACGATTCATAACGAGGGAAGTTCCGGGTAAAGGTATTTTTTTTTGTTCTAATTTACTAATATAACTTTAAATCTGGCTTACCTTTTTTCAATTAAATGTATTAGAAGGGCATGCCTTTAGTTGGTCTCTCGCATAACAAAAACTACTATTAGTCTTCAAGTCTATAACCTTAGAGTAAAAATTAAAGTAGAGATCACAACTCATTCATAAATCACGTTAGGGGTATACGCCAACATAGTTCCCCTATTTTTCACATTCTATCGACCAATCCTTACGATAAAAAAAAGTTCCGGGTTTTTACAGTGTTTTTCCATTACTAACGGGATGGCCCATGTTAACTTTAATTTTATTTAATTTTTCACAAAAATTACGTCTGATATAAAAAAAAACTGGTAAAATATTGTTGACGAAACAAAATGCCTATTATAGTATATTGTGACGAAGTTAACTTTTATACACGAGTGTGATGTTTTCACTTTTTCTACAACCGTAAATAATAAGAAATAAAATTAAACTATTTAATTTTCTCCTTTATATAATACAAATTAAACTAATGAACTATTTATATCATTAACTTTTTTGTGTTAAATTATTTAATTTTCTACTTTATAATAAAATAGAAATTATAGTTAAATTATTTAATTTTCTTCTTTATAATTATTGTAATTATTAATAGTAATGTTGCAATTTGTTTTTAAATTTAACTTCTGTATCCTCATGTTTTTCCATAATACTGTCGGTCATATTTGGATTTTGTGACAAAAGGAAATATCATTTTTCTGTTAACCCTCAGCTACCGTATAGCCGTGTTGTTTTAACAAAAATCCACTTACTCGATTAACTTTAATTTTATTTAATTTTTCACAAAAATTACGTCTGATATAAAAAAAAACTGGTAAAATATTGGTATGAATTCAATATGGCGAAACAAAATGACGACCTATTAAAATATTTGATGTACGAAAATGAAGAAATGGGCCATGCTTCATTATCGTTGACAAAAAGAAAATTCTTTCCTATTCTTGAATATCGCAAATAAATTTCGCTTTTTATAAACTTCAAAGAATAATAATTCTCTACTTCACTTATCTATGAACTTGAAAATTTGTTCTTTCTCCAATCGAGATTTTTGTGGAATATAACCATGGATATTTACCAATGTCAATGTTATTTTTAATGCTAAGTACTTTTTAAATAACTCCATAGTGTTGATGATTTCACATTTTTTGACAATTCTGATAAAAGGTAAAAAATTAGTACACATTTCTATATTTATATATTATTAAACTTTAGTTTTTAGTTATGTTTGCCTGCAATTAGTGTGTTATTTATTTTGTAATTGTGACATTTAGAAAAATTATTTGTTCAGTTGTTGAAAATGTCATTTTAAACCTGTAACTGTCAAGTTAGGGCTTGTCTAAAGTTAAACCTCTTTAGTGAATGAATATAGGTGTTAAAGTTTTAAACTAAAATCAATGCTTTTAACGCGCTTTTATTGGCTTCCTATTCGTCTGATTGTATGATTGTATGTGTGGTTCAAATCTTGTAATAGATTTTCACTTCACTTCTAAAATCAAACGATTATTTAAAAATTTAAAAGGAAATTAGTTATTTATATATTATTAAACTATGTCACATTTAGAAAAATTATTTGTTCAGTTGTTGAAAATATAAAAAATCCGCCTAAAGTTAAACCTCTTTAGTGAATATAGGTCAACGTTTACTAAAATCCAAAATGGCTATTCGTCTGATTGTATGATTGTATGTGTGGTTCAAATCTTGTAATAGATTTTCAGCACTTCTATTACCGATTATTTTCAAATTTGACATGCCTACACTTTCGGATATAAAAAATCCGAATTTTTTTGTCAACGTTTAGAAATCCAAAAAAACTGAAATTTTGTTACTTGTGTAGCCAAAACTGAAAATTGGAGCCTAAGAAAATTTAAAAGTGTCATCATTTAAAAATTCAAAATAGCGGTGTCAAAATGACAATGTCAACAGGTCGGACGGATGTTTTAACATTTTTGGGGATTATTTAAGAATGCACAACAAAAATCAAAATGGTGGCGCCAATATAGCCAACGAATGTTGTCATTTGTACAGATTCGGCTGAAATATCAGTATCTAGAAGTATTTAAGAATAAAAGTTATGAAATTTTAGTCATTATTTGAGAATTAAAAATGGCGGCACCACCAAGTAGACTAATTTTAAAATGTTTGCAGATTTGATTAAAATTCGGCATTTAGGAGTATCTAAGACTGCAGATCATGAATTTTTGTCAACATTTTAAAAATTCAAGATTGTAATGCCAACAAGGCGGCGGAATTTTAACATTTGTGTAGATTTGGCTGAAAGAAAGTCGGAATCTGGGGGTATTTGAAAAAATATAACATACATTTTTAGTAAATATTTAAAAAATGAGAGTAGGAATACCTAGAATGCGAGCGAATTTTAATGTTTATACAGATTTGATTGAGCAATTAAATTAGTAATAAATGTTTAAAATGGGGATGTCATCAATCAATCAATCCGATAAGTACTTTTTTCAGATATTTTTAAATGTTTAATTAGGCCACCGTTTTGTTCCCCCATTTTGAATTTGTCTCAATATTTTTACCAGTTCATCCCTATATAATATTTGATTTTTGAGCAAAATTTGAACATAATCGATGTAGTAGTTTTCTGCATTGACACACAATATTTTATTAGGCCGCCATTTTGGATTTGTAGTAAAACTTATCAGTTGATGGCCATGTCAAACCTAATTTTTCTGCAAAATTTGGATAAAATGAATAAGCAGTTTTTTAGTAATATTTTTTTAACATTTCAATAAACCGCCATTTTGTTCAGCCATATTGGATTTTTACCAAAGTGATACCACGTCATCCTGATATGAACTTTAATTTTTAACCAAAACTTGAAGTAAATAGGACAAGCAGTTTTTGAGCTTTGTGGAGGACAGACATACAGACTAACCGACGGAACTGAGAATACAAGTTTTTTTGTAACTAGAATACTTTCCTCTTGCGAGGAAAGTAAAAAAAAGCGAGCGCTATTAGATACGAATAGAATAGCCAATTGTCATATTGTTTTTACATGTCAATAGGTAAAATTTAAAAAATAAAAGATTTTTTTTAATTTTCAATATCCTAAATCTTAAATTCTAACCAATTTGGAACATGTTTACGAACACATTTTTACATTTAATACCCAAAGAATCATTATTTAAATTTCTTTACCCGACAACACTTATATAAAAAATTGGCCCAAATCAAGTGAAAATTAAAAAGAGGCGCGAAATCATCCGAAACTTTATTATTTCCCCAGATTTCATCCAAAATCTATTGATTTTCGAAATCGCAGTATGATTTTTTGAGCGTGAGACGCCCTTCGACTATTTTAATATAGTATAGGTATATTCTATAATTATTTTAATTCTCTGATAGGAAAAACTGTTGTAATCGGCAAAAAATCACCTCAGTCTTTTTTGTATCATTTTGTTTCTGAAGATTCTCACATGACCCCCGACGAAATAAACGTTCTATTATATTCAACAACCGGATTGGTCAATACGTCATGTGACCCAAAATAAGTGAATAAGGTATCTTCCATTAGTGTCTCCTGGAAAAGGAAATCTTGCTGTTTACTTAGCGATTAAAAGAAAATTCCCAACTTAAACGGCCATTTTTTTACAAACTCACATTGCCGCACCATAGTTAGGTCAACTAAAGCTCCTAGTTTGGCAATGTCCAAGATAAAGTAAATAAAACATATTTATTAAATACTTAAAAAATTAATGTTCTTCTAATGTCACCGCACCTTTAGAAAGCTACACAATAATACATTAAAACATATGCAGTAGTGACGTTAAGAAAAGCTTGGTATCTAATAAAAATTTTTTTAGCAAATTAATTTCTATAATGTTAAAATTTATTGTAGTTCCACTACCCTCTATTGGTTTTTAAGCCTCGCCAGTCACGTGACTCTGTAACAATATTTACTGTAGACCATTATACTTTTTTACTATAAGGATCCCTTATCAATAAGAGTGGGATGGTCTAATACCACAGTGGAATGGTCTAATACGTGGAGTTGTCTATCGGGTTTGCCATAGCTAACTAAAACTCTTGTTACTGGTGAAATCTGGGCTGAGACTTTGGTTATTTTAGTTTGTATATTCCTATTTTGCAATAAAAGTAATTTCTTTATACTGCTTAGAAACTAATACTGGAAATACATTACTATTCTTTATATGAAAATTTTATTGCATCATGTTTAAACATATTCACCGTAATATAAATTGGTATTAAACATTGGTGTTCCTGGCTAGGCTTGACATCGTCGTACGATCGGCCTTATACTGTGAGGTAATCTTGGCAGTGGCTAAATATGTAAATAATGAACTCTATTTTTATTCTTCCCCTAAGTCTATAACCATATTTATTTTTTGAATCTGGTGCATTTCAATTTTGTTTTTTTAAAGCATCCGCTAGTGCTAGTCTCTCAGAGAGATCCACATTTTCACTTATGCTCTCGCTAGTGCTTGGAATTATTATTACACACATCGGAACATTTTGTTTTGAAATAGCAGGTCGAACAAAATACTATATACTCTAGTTTTGTAGGGTTTTAGAAATTTTCAGTAATCGTATATTTATTACCTGTCATGTTATTCATTTTACGAATTGCCGGCATTTTAAAATGACTAAATATAATGTCCCCAAATTGTGGGGACGTATGTGGTACTTGACAGCACATTCCTTTATTTTTTTTTAATCGCCCATATTCACCTAAATTTTTTTAATAGCATGTAATCTATCAAAATTTGGGTTTATCATCTCAGTTTGTACGGATGTCACAGATTTTGCACCTTATTTTACAACAACAAAATTGTCATTTCAACACCAGAACACATAAAGATTTATTACAAAATTGAGAATTGGTGTTTTTCCATAACCCAAAATGAATCATAAAATGTCAAAAAATAAGCGTTATATTGATTATTAACAAAATTCATTTCAAAAATATGTTTTGCAATATATTCATTCATTCAAGACTTTGGCTGCTATTATATACTTGAACATAACCAAACATAAAATGCATTAGTAAATAAACTATTAGATTATACCCATAAGGAATAATAAACCAGCTTTTATGTTGACATAAAATTCTATTATAATAAAATATACATTATACTAATAATCAGTGCGCCAGCATTATGTATTTATGTAGTTCCCAGAAACGTAAATATAACGTAATAGGCATAATAAAATTTTAAGCCTCATATTATTTCACTTCATTTTTTATCTTTTATATTTGTAAGTATTATTAAAGTATTATTAAGTAAGTTTATTAAAATGTACTCGGATATTCCTCAGTTAAGTTATATTGGAGACTAAGACACTGTCCCACGGAAACCAGTAAATTATTTGGCTCAGCCTGAAGGGTACATAAATCTCTAGACAAGGCCTATTCACTGCGAACTAAATCCACCACTTATCTACTCGGCGACAAAAAGTTTCGTCTTTGAAAGTTTCCATGTTAATCAAAGGATTTTAAAGCCATAAAATGTTTAAAAATACGAACTTTATAATGCTCTACATTACCAAGATTTATGTTGCTGACTGACAAGTGAAGTGACTGTTGCTTGAATGTAATTAAAATTATACTATGGAAAATGCGTCATTTTTACTGAAATGAGAAAAAACTGTTTCAAAATAACTTTGTTTCTCTGTTTCGTAAGCCAAAAAGTGTACAATCCTTTATAAAACTCTCTGTTTATCCAAATTAAAGTAACTAAAGTCGGTGTCCAGAAAATTATTCGACCATATTTTTTGATGGCACAATGTACCGATTCAAAATTCATTGCCCGTAATTTTTCGACTAACGTTCTTTGCAAATATTATTATCATAATATTTGACTTCTAACTTAATTCAGGATTATTTAAAATTTGAAGACAAGGCACACTGGCGAATTTTCTCCAATTCTGTATATTCAAAAACGTTATTTCTTACGATGGTTAATGACTAAAAACATTTTTTAAAAAAATTATACCAAGTGTTATAATCATCCACAGCGTGTTTGAAAGTGGTGGTGGTGTTTACCCTACGTCGTAATAGAAAATTTCATAATATTTATTACATTATGTGGGCGATCAGAGAAATCGTACGAGACTCATGAATGGCAGAGGTGATCATATACTTTTACACCAAACTGCATATAAAGTTTGTCAGATCACCCATTAAAAATGTTTTGTTTATATTTCATATGAAACTTTCAAGTTTATTAAAATGTATTAATGTTGTTCACAAATCATATAAAAGAAAATGTAATTATTTTTGTTCCACTAACCCAGTTTGCCCTATTACAGATAAATAAAAGAATATGAAAATCGCTCTATATATTTACAGGTACAATATATACACACTTAAAAAAGGACATATAATTTAAAAATAGACACGAATAGATACACTCGAGCAAGCTTTACAAAGTCCATTACACGCGGCAAACTATTTTAAATTATCTAACCTCACTTAATATTACGTTTACCCTTTAATTGTATAAAGTCTTAATCAATAACTGTTTAAAATTACATTATACTAAAACACATTTTATACATCTCATTCTCGCACGGCTTTCAACGTCGAAAGCACTAAATTTAAAGTTTTATCACGATATGATTTAACGCCAGTTTAATATTTCTCGGTTAACAATTAAACTAAACTATCTCCTGACTCCAGTCCTAGAAATATTTGTTTAAATTAACATGATACGAAGGCTATTTTAACTAAAAAAAATGTAAAAAGGTCACTCAATTTCATCCTATAATCCAATTAGAAGAAAGTTTTGATTTTTACAACTTCAAAAAGTTCTTTGGGATAATCTCCTACTAGTCCTCTATTTTTCTAATATTTTCTCAAGAACTCGGTGATATATGGATCTGACGAAAACAAAAGATTAGAGGTATCTTCCATAGTTTGAAGTCTTGAGAATTTTCCAGAATGGCGTTCCCTGAACGTCGTTATATACTTATTTCTGGATTCTTGCGCTTACTCCGAGAGTAAAACTAAAGGCACCAATGCATTTTCCATAATTTCAAATCCATGGAACAATATTTTGTGTAATGTTGTGGGCATGTTATATCATGGACAATTCTTAAGGAATAGGGCGGCTATTTTTATGCAAAAAACCTTGAATTTTCTTGCGTCTAGAGGAAAAATGCTTGTGAGGGCCAAAAGAATTATGTAAAATCTATACATCATCTTTTTATCTACTCCTGTGATGATGGCCGAATCTTCCCAATTATGGAAGAACCTCCTAGCGGTATTCACGTCACTTGTGCTTCCGAAACCGAGCCTCGGTCTATCTACTAGAAAACCTATCCTTTTTTTGAATTCGTCTTGAACATGTTTCTTGGATATTTCACAGCTTCTTTATCATCTTTTTTCCTTGCCTGCCATTTACCAACTTCAAGTTTGTAGCTGAAGTGCAGCAAACATTCAAATACCCTGATCCATTCATGGGGTTTTCTTTATTATTTACTTCTTTTGACAAACACAGTGATATATTGTTGAAATTTTTTGACGTTACCGGCCACAAATAATAACGCTGATTTGACTTTCTATCGCTTGTGGCATACACAGATTTCCATCGATCATGCTTAAAATTAAATAATGTCTAATAAGTACCGTTTTAGCATTATATTCTATTTGTGTGGGTTTCAAAATCTGAATTTAGTTTTTAATACGCTACACTTCCATTTTTATAAGTTCAGTAATCGCCTTGGCAAAATTCATTTTTAATGGTCTACAGCTTCTTGGAGAAAATGCTGAAGGATTTCTCCATACAAAGAATTTCAAGCTATTCGGCTCATTTTGTATCACTACTTCATTGGAACAATTGACATGGCGAAAATACTGGAATCAGAGATTCTTTTATCTTGCAATAACTGATTATATTCTGCCTGGCTCTAAGTGCCATCGCACCCCTCTTCGTCACCATTCGAAGATTTTTAATTAACAGATAAAGATGACATTAAATTATTGTTAAGTGTAGTGAAAAGTCTTTCTGTCGTATTATACAGTAGATCTTGCATACTGGCATTTAGTTAGTTTTGATCCAACAACAAGAACCAAAGCTTCTTCCGGTGTATATTGTTTATATTTATGTATAAAGAGCTGTACAATTTTCTCCAACTAAGATATCTTTCACTATTTTAGCTACCTTTAGTTTTACGTCAGCTCTCAGCATCATTTGCAAAGCATAAGCCAATTCAGAAGAATCTGTGTTAGAACTTAAAACCTCCGTTTTTCCTCGCCTTGACTTTCGCTACTCTCACAAAAGTGCTTAGCAGAGTTTTTTTTGGAAATTTCAACTGGGAAAAAAGGGGAAGTATCCAACAACGAATTCTCCTTTTTGTTAAAATAAGTTAAGTTTCTTTTCACTCCAGTATATTTTGATTTAACAACAAACTTCTTGATTCGGACGGTAAGCTTTCAACTCCTATAAAAATTTGAACTTTTTTAACCAAGTTTTCGATTTTTCGTTACAATTTTTTGTTAGACAATCTCTATAGTAATCTAGTAACACTCGCCTAGGTGATAAATTTGAAACTTTTATTCTTGCCGCGACCAACATTTTTTTTTTCAAGACTTCGTTTAATAATAATCTAATTATTATTAGCTTTGCGGTTAAATAAACTCACCTTTAAATGCTGTAATGAAAATTGAACATAAAAACAAAATATCTTCAGATAATGACTCCATCTTATAGAAATTCACATCAAAAGTTGAAATTTTGCATGGTGATGATTCATTTGTTTTATTCCAAGGCCTCTGTGCATCATTTAATGAATAAGCATCTTGTGTCATTGGGAACATTGTTATAATCAATTTTAGGTAACTCAAGGAATAGAAAATTCCCCAATCTGCAAGGGATCGAAGAAACAAATGCATGGAAGTGTGAAACAATGTGTCTAGCCAAGGTAACCACAGTTTTACAAGGCAGTTTGTGAAGTAAGCAAAATCGTGTTACCGATGCGCCTAAAGTAGAAGTCCGTAACGACCTTGTTGATTGATAGAGATAGGTAGATCACGAGTGACCCGTATCAATGAACCAAGTCTTTAAGATGACCCGCACATAGATTTGTTGAACGCCAAAGCTAAGGCAAAGATGTGGATCGTGGTTTTTTTGAATTCATCGTGTACTGAGTTGATTTAAATCGAGCTTTGCATTCGGCGCTATCCCGTGATATTCTTCAAGAAAACCATAGTTAGTTATAGTTGATTTTATAGCAAGTTTGGCATGAGTAGTGAAAACGAAAACAGTATTTTTTTTATAAAATTTTTTATTAGTTCTCTGGGAAAAACATATTTCTAGTACAAGACATAATTTAATTATTTATTTCTAATGGAAAAAAATTATCAAAGTAATTGAAATATACAGTCTTGCTAAAAAATAAAAATATATACCAAGAAACAACCAAATTCAACAAAGTAAATCAATAATCAGGTAAAATAAAAGTTTGTCCTTAATAATACAAAATCTTTTATCGTTATTATAATAAGAAATCCTGTTGACACTTATGTAAATATATAAAAATGGTATATTTATATTCTAGTTAGGTGATTTAATTTTGATTTTTCTCGATCGATTTATTTATAAATATATTTTTTCTGTCATTAAATACTAGCTACGTCCACTATTATTTGACCACCCAGTATAGTGATACACGATTTACAAGTCCAGATTTTACACAGTTTTCAGATCAGCATCAGATCCAGTGAAAGAGATTTATTAAAATTTTAATTTATACAGTTCGACTTTGAGCTACTCGGGTATGCCAAATGTGGCCGTCTGTCTCCGTTTGTCATATTACTTTATACAGGGGCCGTCATTGTCAAGTATTATACAGGGCGTTTCCTAATTGCGTGCTGACGTTGAAGGGGGTGTTTTTATGTCCTAAAAGTCTTAACTTTTGAGATACAGGATGGTAAAGTTTAAAAAAAAAACATTTTCTAATACAAAATCTTTTATCGTTATTATAATAAGAAATCCTGTTGACACTTATGTAAATATATAAAAATGGTATATTTATATTCTAGTTAGTTGTGTGCTTATGTCCCCTCCCAATAAGTTTTCAAAATATCATCTTATCGCTATTATAATATACAGGTTTCTTGTAAATTTAATGTTACGAAAATACAAATTTGGAAAACACATACCCAAAGGTTAAACCCTCAAGTGTAAAGTGCGGCACACGTTAGAAAACCGGGCGGAGTCAATGGGTTTAGGAAGGTCGGCCATGAAATCTCTTTAAACCAGTGGTGTCCCTTCGTTCTTTAAATCATATGGCACTCCTTTTTGACTATACGCACTTCAGATAATTAAAAAATGTAACTATGCTTAATGAACCTTTATCTATATTTGTCTGTTTTCTTTCGTGTAACGCACTTCGATATCTCTTTTGTGTTGCAAAAACGGCGAACTTTCGAATTTTAAAATGATTTAATTTTGATTTTTCTCGATCGATTTATTTATAAATATATTTTTTCTGTCATTAACGGTTCCCGCGCTACTAGCTACGTCCACTATTATTTGACCACCCAGTATAGTGATACACGATTTACAAGTCCAGATTTTACACAGATGCTGATCTGAGCATCAGATCCAGTGAAAGAGATTTATTAAAATTTTAATTTATACAGTTCGACTTTGAGCTACTCGGGTATGCCAAATGTGGCCGTCTGTCTCCGTTTGTCATATTACTTTATACAGGGGCCGTCATTGTGAAGTATTATACAGGGCGTTTCCTAATTGCGTGCTGACGTTGAAGGGGGTGTTTTTATGTCCTAAAAGTCTTAACTTTTGAGATACAGGATGGTAAAGTTTAAAAAAAAAACATTTTCTTTTATCCCAATTCTGATGCTATTGTAGATAACTGCATGAAATTTGATACACGTCTTCTATGCATTAAAGAGCATACGGATTTACCCAGGTTAATTACATATGCACGCCACTGGAAGCAATTTCAAAAATTGATTGGTAATTAAAAATGCCCTTTTATTCATAAAAGACGTGCATCAAATTTCACACAGTTATTTATCTATAATAGCATCAATTACAAAAATGTTTTTGTAAAACCCTGCATCTCCAAAGTTAAGACTTTTAGGTTCATATTAAACTTTTTTCTTAAAAAGGTCCAAGAATCACCCCCCTTCAACATTAGCACGCAATTAGGAAACGCTCTGTATAGTACTTCACAATGACGTCCCCTGTACAAAGTAATATGACAGACGGAGACAAACGGTCATTTTTGGCTTACCCGAATAGCCCAAAGTCGAACTGCATAAGCTAAAATTTTGATAAATGTGTATGACCGAGGTTACGTAAAAGACCGTCAATTTTATACTTTTTTTCTCTAGGCTTGTTGGCCGATATTACTTCATATAATTGATATTTTCTCCATGTTGCATCACATACAAGATTGTTCGATTTAAGCCACGATATCATATGAGCTTTTGTAGAGTATTTAGTTGGCACTTTATCTTCTACGTGAAAATGATAAGACGCATTATCCGCTACCACGACTGATTTGGGAGGAACGTTAGAAGCTTCTCGATCAACCACTTTTCAAAATTATCTCTATTCATCTGTCCATGATAGTTTCCAGTTGTTAGTCCCGAGCGAAAAACTAAAGCAGCACCTGGAACAAATCCGGCTTCTGAACCAGCATGAACTCTAATAAAGCGACTACTAGAGCGGATTTCCTGAACAACACCTGTAACACTTTCACTTTGCCAGCATTTGTTTACTGTCATATCATTATCTACCCAGGTTTCGTCTAGATACACAATATTGCGTCCTTCTTGCCTATATTGCCTTACAGTTGATAGATATTTTACCCGCCAGTGAAAAATATTTGGTCTCTCAATGAGCAATTTTCGTTTATTTTGGCACTTGCGCCAAACAAAACCATTTGATCGTAAAAGCCGACTTAAGGTTTTATGCCCGTAGGGAAAATCTATTTTGTTCTTTACAGCACGAAGTAGGGGTTTGCAGGTCGGAACCTTCTCCAAGTTTATATAAAAATCCTCTATTGTTCGTCGAATTACTTGAAAATCACCATCGTCAATTTTATCTTTGTATGATAATCGGGGTCTTTTTTTACCAGGAGATTTTAAAGGTGAAGTAGAACATGAGCGATCATTATGGTTTCTTTGAATTTTTCTTACACTACTTTCCGAAATACCAATGTAAAATTCAGCACGTTCTGTTCGATTTTGAATTGGAATAGTCAAACTATTAGTTCCAGCTTCTCTAGTATAGGCCTCTATAACGCCCGCAATAACTTCAGGTGCACCGCTTCGAATTGTTTTTCCTCTTTTGCTCGCCATCGTTACAACAAATGCTTGAAATGTATAGGCGCCACTGGAAATAGCTAGAACCTTCTAGCGGCAAGTGCATGGAGACTCTAGGCACATCCCAATTACAAGTGGACTAGTGCGAAATTTACTAAATCCTCGATTAATTTTCCGTGCCGCTTAGCTGGCGCACTTTATAGGTGAAGCGGCAAACTATTACAACAAATAAAATAACATAGAATTTATTTGCGTACACAAATTTTACTTTTCTGCTTGCTTAAGACTGTAAACCTTTATTTTAAGGACCTCCCGGTCTTTCGTGTCCCGCACTTTATCTTCCGTGTTTTGCGAAAGACTTAGATGCAGATTTTTTTGTTGGTCAAAGCTTTGCCCTTGGGTAAACTCCTTTGCACAAAATCTAACAGTACAAGCACTTGATGCATCTGAAACCGGGTAATTCATTCAATGGTCTACTATCCTTGTGGTAGTTCTAATTCCACTAATGTTCCTTCGACCCTTCTGAGTCCAAAGAGCCAATTTGTAAATAAAATTTCAACTGTCGCAAATGTACAGATATGTTAATGCTTTACTCTAATAATCTATGCGAACTATCTAGTGCAAACTGACATTTTCATTTAGATGTTTAACAAATAACAATACTTTCCCTGACTGAAGAAACAAGAAACAGGCAATAAAACTTAACAGTTTTTTAGAACCAGAGAATACCTCTAGGTGCTTTGTGGTTTGAATGTAAGTCCAATGCAGGCCATTCTTGGTGCTGGCGAATCCAACGAACTTAGTTGGTCAACGCTTTGAACTAGCGTAAACCCGTTTGCACAAGATGTCACAGTACGAACGCATGATACATCTTAAACTGGATAATCTGTATCAACATTTTGAATCTTAAAACCTTTTTATGGATTATCAGAAGAAAAATCGGCTGGTCAAGCAATTTTATGAATTCTGGGGAGCATTGTTGATGTTTTCAAGAGGGGGGGGTAGTGCATAAATATCGTGTACTATAACCTCTCGATGGTCATTTAAATTGAATCTTGAATCTTGAATCCCATCAAAGACTATAACTGTGAAGAGAAAAATACTTTTTTTAAGCAGTAGCCTGTTATGCAGTGGCGCGGGAACACTCCTCCCGTGCAGAACGACTCTTAATAATAAAAATAGTGGTAACTTGGAGTTCCAGAGAGATCTATACGACTTGATTATACAGTTATAGAAGATAGAATAATTTATGTTAGCCTTAGCCAACATAACACTCTTCTGAGTCGAAGGAGGGTTAATAAAGGAGTAGCTCAGCCCTTTCACCAGTTCTGTTTGACATTTATGTAAATTCTATTAAACAATATCTTTTGGACATAATGAACGGTCTTCAACAGTGAACAATGGCTTATTATTTTAAATTTCCTCCTAACAAATCTTGTGCAATGATAATTTCGGGGACTCTGCCTTGGAACTAGCTATTGAAATTGCAATTAATGGTGAATTCCCTGGGTGGTTTGCATCAGACATCTCGGGGTGTTTTCTGATCATCACTTAACATGGAAACCACAAATATACACCATGTAAGATAAAGCTATTAAATCATTGAACATTCTGAGGTTTCTGTGTGGTATCCGATAATGTTAATGTTTTACATAGCTTTTGTGTGGCCAAGGTAGACTTTGGAAGCATATTACTAACTAAATATGCAAAAATTCACCTTTTTAAACTGGACAGAATTCAATACCAAGCTTTGAGAATTGCTCTGGGATTGATGAAATCTATTCCTACTAATGTAGTTTTATCGGAAGCTGGTGAAATATCGCTAGACCCTCGTCGAACATGGTTGGCTACCAGATTTCTGATCAGAGTTTACTCAATTCAAAACAATCCCCTCGTTGACTACATAAATGTACTTTAACTACAATGCCAACCTTGGTTTCTGGTCTCTGTTTGCGGCTGTTCCTGTAGTGGAGGCGATGGATTTGCTGCAGTCAGTTATGCGACCCCTTAGGATTAGCCCTATTCTACCACATTTTGAAAGGGCACCTATTCATAAGGACGGAGCTATAACATACCTTCCACTTGAAAAAAATGTTGACAATTCAGTTTCTTTTTTATGTGAATCCAGACGAAGCTTTCGTCTTCACAAATGCATTCAAGGGAGATGACCGAACAGTGGGAATTGGCATATGGAGCCCCGGCTTCAGTCTTTCAAATAGACATCCAGAATGTTTGTCTGTTTGATCTGTCGAGATGAGAAACGGGGACATTAGGATATCTTTGACTTGGATTCCAAGCCACACGGGAATAGTAGAAAACGAAAAATCGGATAAATCTCAGAACTATTACGAATATTAAAATGAATTACAGAGAATTTATCCCTTCATACAAACCACGTATTTTTGAGAACCCAGATGGCACTAAAGTAGCTACAACTGTTTCCACTACTACTCTTTAAAGATTTTTACGTATTTATATAATAATATAAATAATATAATAATATAATAATCCTACTTTATATCAATAACCACTTTGGTTTACGCGTTTTTAAGTATTATATATGTATTTGTTACTGCGAATAATACTTTATAGTAATTTCCTATGTAAAGTGATTATGTAATTACTACTGCCAAGCAACTACTTAAGGACTTGACTCCAAGGTCGTCTTTTTTTGTAGTGATATAATAGTAATTTTTCAAAGTTACTGCAAGTATCAGAACCTTCCTGAACCTTGCAGGGACTACTCCATTACCTTCAAATGTACTCTTATAAATATATATATTATATTACTATAAAGTAAAACTGGCTAGTACCAGTCTTTATTCTTCGGTTGCAACTTTGAAGTAAGAATTACAGTAATAATTTACTACAAGAAAACTATTACCTCTTGTACTTGAGGTTCCGGAGATAGGGGGCGCTGGTATGAGATTCGGTCTACAGTGATTTTATAAGGACAGTGGCGACAATAGAAGTTCACCCACCAATATGACTAAATGAATCTACTTTAACACATTAATATAAGAAAATTGGATCAGCTAAAAGGTTAATTAATGAAATTATTATTAATTTCAATCTACAAAGAGTAATATGCTGCAGAAAAAATTCGAAATTTACTTTACACTGACAACTTCTGTCAGCGTCGTTTGAAAATGTAGGGGATATGTTAATGCTTTACTCTAATAATTAACCTGTCTGAACTATCTAGTGCAAACTTACTTTTTCATTTAGATGTTTACCAAATAACAATATTTGTGCAAGTATTTAATGATAGTTTTCTCCCAAGTGAATTTAGTAATGTAGTATGTACTGAAGAAAGCCTACAAAATAAAGTTTCTTTTATGCTAATCTTTGAGAGCTTCTACCTCAAATTGGGGTGCTGAATAAAGTAAAGCATACACTAAGACATGAAACAATATTGTCTTTTACAGCAAAATAAAACCAAAATATAATAATGTGCAATATTTGTTAACTTTTCTTGCACTAAATTTAAACTTAAAATATTTACGGTCACAGTCATTTACAAATTCATCACAAACACTTTATAATTACAAGCAAAAACCAGGTGAACAAGGCTTAAACACATTTCTTCATATGGCCAATGGCTTAGAACATATTGTTTGAATCAATATTCATTTTAACAATCACAAAAACTAATAAAATAATACACTAAAACAAGAAACCTCATAAGAAACCCACGTAGGCAAAAAGTAAACAAAATGATTTTAGCAGCAATATGTCCAAACCAATCTAAAATTGGTTGCCCTATTGTCGCCACCGTCCTTATAAAGTCACTGTAATTCGGTATACAGCCATTGAACTTCGTTATATTCGGTCTGAATTTGTCAATCTCAATTAATTGCGTATGTGTTGTAGACCATAACCTTCGAGTAACAAGTTAAAATGGCAATGGCGCCACGTCCCATAAGAAAAAAAAGTAGTTTTCGCCATTCATCCACATTTTATAGAAAATTAAAAGCATCGTTGCTTGGTTATGTCATACCTGAAGAAAACAACATAAAGCGGTATTTTAAGGAAACACCCTAACGTACCACATTAGTGTTTAAGACTCTCTGCGGAGAAATTGCACAAACACCGTATATCAAACCTGGTTTACAGCCTCAAAACACCTGCCAAGGGTGGAAATTGTTACTATGTGCAGAATCAGAAGCGCTCACTACACAATGCCGACTCATCTCCATAGTCTTGAAATCGTCGATAGCCCAGATTGCGAATATGGAAAGGAGATCATTAACTCACATCCTTTTTAAATATCCCTACATCTTTACGACTCCACTCTTTTATACAATTCCCTACAACAGGATATAGAAACTGGTCCAATTAATCTGATTTGCTTAGCCAATCACCCGAATCCTGTAACTGAGAGCATTTGCAATTTCTTGAGCATATGTGGATTGAAAGTTTGACGACATATACTTATTTCTGTGAATCTTTTTAGCCTCAGCCAGTAAGGGTAAGGACCCTCCCTGACCTACTTTACTGTTGACCCTTATTGCCATTTACACAAAGAAAGCACCAAGATGTCCGTATAAAGTCATATCAGCTTAAAGACGTTAAACAGAAGAGTCAATCATTCATAAAATTAATGAAATAATCTTTAAATTAGCCTAAATGATTATAATATAAGACAAAATAAAAACATAAGACCTGACTTTTTCAGGCTTCAAAAATCAATATTTTTTACCACATATTTCTCTATAAAGTTTATTACTTATTAACCCTCGAATATATATATATATATATATATATATATATATATATATATATATATATATATAATACATATCTTAAAATAATTTACTAAAAATATTTTCGAACTCGTAATATTTATTTAGAATGAAAGATATTCAAATGTTTTTATTCTCATGATAGTATTAATTCCGATTCACCTGCTTACCTTCCAACTACAAAGAATAAAATCCTCATATGTTTTAAATTGTAAAAAATAATAAAATCCAGAAAAATGTGTCCCAGCACTCGGTGTTTGAGTTTCGGGCCGTTCGTGTCAGCAAAAAGACTGTCACGACACAAGAAATGTGACTCCAATTTAAGTTGTTGATGTCAGACGGCAAAAAAGCTGGTCATTTATAAGACGAACCGTTACTTTAAAGCCAACTTATTACTTCAACAGAATCATTTATCATACGTTAAGAAAAAGTTCACAGGGTATCTAGATTTTAGAATTATTTGACGGCTTAAAAGTTTTAAATTTATTATCAGTACCACTCAACTATTAGTTATGTCACTGACATGAAGCCTGAACGTTAATATTAACTAGAAATATAATTTTAATGCTTAGCGACAAGAAGAAACTTTAAATTTTTTGGCAAACAGATATCTAAATGAGTAATATTATGGCAGAATTTTTCTTGTTGGGTCTTTGAAAGTAAGGGATACAGGTTTACATCCCCATATTCGTTTCAGGCACATTGCACACTGGTGAGGTCTTATGTAACCATCCGGCTGTTGAGCATCTATATAATTACATTTTTCTCCATTTTTTGCAATTTTTAGAATATAGATTAATGGAACACCACCGTCGGACCATCGTAGGATATTCCTTTATTCAAATTTTGTGATATACAGGATAAAAAATTAGTATTTTGACTTAATGGTGTTTCATTAAGAAAGCGTCTACCGGAGAAAAATTTAACTCCCACTTTTTAGGTCAAATATCGATGTTTTAGATCAAGTCTTTAATAAATCAAAAAAATCTTGTTTGTCCGTCTGCGAATGTGGTTGTGAGTAGGTATGTGTATGGGTGTGTGCAATGTGCATGTATATGTGTAAACTTGTTTTGTGAACATAATAGCCGGAAACTATTAATCTGATTATGATGAAATTGGTCGAAAATATTACCTGTGTGGAGAGACGAAACTGATTACCTCCTGAACAAAAGCCTGATGATGGTATAACAGAGTATCGAAACGTTGATAATAAAAAGAAATAGTAACATACCTGATTTAGTGGTTTAATTTTAGGAACCTTCAACTCTTATAGAAGTGTTCTAATACCCATATTGTCATATTAGAATATTTTGATTCGCTTGTACTTTCTTAACACCTATCTTGTCGTTATTAAAATCTTATTAATTAATTTTTGGAGTATACTTTCTATCTCGGACTTTTTTTCTATTTCTCATATTTTATTACGAAAAAAAAATGTTAAATTTGGAAATAATAATAGATGTATATTATTTATCAAAACGAATTTTAAAGCCAAAGTCTAATTAATTACTTAGAAAAGGTAAGCATTAGAGTTAGCCACCTTTTTTAGTGCATGTGCTTTTATAAAAAAAAAATATGTTTAATATTAAATTATATTAATTAGGAAAAATTTAGTTCAGACATTCTAAGTATAATTGAATATGCCACTCAACATAATTTAAAAATTAATCCTGCTAAGACAAACATAATTTTTACGGTGGCAATTCGAATACTTTAAGGTATATGTCTGAGAATATTAATACTGAAACTAATGGTGAAGTAATTCCGGTTGTAAATAAGGTCAAAATATTGGGGTTAACTTTTAATTCTAGCCTTCGCCTTGAGGCCCATATCAAGAATAAATTAAGTATTGCTTACATGCGCCTTAGAAATTTATATAAATACAAAAATGTCCTTAGTAGTAAAACAAAATATTAACTTTGCGATAGTCTTATTCTTTCATTGTTCGACTACGAAGATAGTGTGTATTCCGATTTCTTTACTTTGGAGTTTCCTAGGTCTATACAGAAGTTACAAAATAGCTGTATAAGATTTTCATTTAATGTTCATTCTATTTTAAACATGGAGAGACGTAAAAAATTGCATATGTACATTTTTATTTATAAAATTATTCAATATATTCAGGTATGCCGTATCTCAGCACAGAACAAGTAACTTCCATAAATCTTTTGCTGTTATCGGAGTACAATTGTGGAATGCTTTGCCAAACAATATTAAAGCTTTTACGCTTAAAAAGTTTTATTCGTGCCTCAAGAAAAGTCTTCTTTGCGCACAGAGTGAAATTTAATTGATAAAATGTATTTCCTGGTTACTTAACAATTATTAAAACATTTGAATTGAGCTATTTAAATTTTTGCCTCTCCTCCCACTGCCCCTGATCCACCGCCATGCCACAATGAGAAAAAAAGCATTGAATCAACCGTTAAACGGTTGTTTTAACGCTTTTTAAACATTAAATACAAGCAATGGTTGTGCACTGTTGAATTAACCTTTAAAAAATGTCAAACTTAAATCATGGATTGAATTTTAAAGGAATGTTAATTTAATTATAAAAGCATAGTCGTCTTGACTATCAAAAACCTTTAACTCAAAGTACTTAAGATGTTGTAATAACTGTCGCAATATGTCATTTTAACAACCTTTAAATTTTCAAATAATTATTTAGTAGCGTTAGAAATAGCATTAAAAAATATTGATTTAACGTTTTTATAATGTTAGACTTACATTTTTAGCTATTTGAAATAATAATCTCAAAGTACTGAAATGACATGAAAAAGTGTTGGGTTTGGCATTTTTAAAATGTTAAAACAAAAATTTTAATTTGTTATGAATAACGCAGAAATATATTGATTTAACTTGTTTTTAATATTAAACTGATATTTTGACAAAGTTGAAATAATGTTCTTAAGGTATTAGAATTTCATTGAAAAATGTTGGCTTAAAATTTTTATAAATCTTACAATATCGTATTTAAACAATAGAATGTTACTTCAATTCCTTTATGGCGTGGTAGCGATACTTTTTAACAGTTGGAATAATTATTTACTTTATCTTTAAATCATATTTTGAAATGAAATATCCATTTTAAACGTTGATTTAAAATGCAAAATTGTTTGACATTCAGTAAATTGTATGCTGACACAAAAGGCAAATAGTATGTTATTTTAATTCCTTTATGTTCTGGTAACAATCATTTTTAACAGTTGGAATAATTATTCCTTTTATCTTTAAATCACATTTTGAAAATGTTGAAATTACCATTTTAAACATTCATTTAAAGTGCAAAATTGTTAAATGGACATTCAATAAACTGTCGATCTAACAAATTTTATTGTTGAAACAAAAGCCAAATAGAATGTTACTTCAATTCCTTTATGTCGTGGTAGAGATCAGTTTTAACAGTTGGAATAATTATCTATTTTATCTTTAAATCACATTTTGACAATGTTAAAATAACTATTTTAAGCGTTGATTTAAACTGCAAAATTGTTAAATTGACATATAGTAAATTGTTGATTTAAAAACTTTTGTTGTTGAAACAAAAGGCAAATAGAATGTTATTTCAATTTCTTTATGTTGTATTAGCGATCATTTTTAAATATTGGAATAATTATTTCTTTTATCTTTAAATTGACATATTAATTACTTTTAATTCAATAACTAAATATGTTAAGGTAACAACGGCAATGTTGATTAAACAGATTAAACTTGACATTTCTAAAGCATTCTATCAACACCGCGTTGCAGATTAGTTTAACCGACTATCTGTTTAATCAACAGCTATTAAGCTGTCATTCTCGAGAATGTTAATTCAACACTATTTGTTCTCTCGATGCATACTTCGAATATACTTTCATTTTCTTAAAGCTATTTTTTCCCAAATTCTAAGTGGATGTTGTTTTGTTGTTGTTTGAAGTATTTTAGGCCTGCTTCACGTACCTTTTACCAAGTAGCAATTATTCTTAGACTATAAAATATGTATAATTTTGTGGTAATAAATCCTTATGACATTTATTTATTTTGTGCTAACGTAACCTAATTTAGCCTAGGTATTTTGATAAGAATTGATTATTAAAAATAAAATTATATTATCAGTTATAATTTATTATTAATATAATTATCGAAAATAACTGCATATCGTTGTTTCATCACTTGACAATGTCCTGCTTGTTTGTCTTTATTTAAAGGAACTCATTAAATATAAAGTCCCTAAATCGTCGGTATTGTTTTTCAGTACTTGAAATTCTAGTTAAAATTTGATCACATTTTATAAGGCAATAAGAAGCTCTAAAAGCTCAGGATTCCCTTGACAATTGTAGTAAAGCTTTTATGTAGGATGCAACGTAATATAAATCTTTAATGCAATTGGGTCAGGAAGCTTTTAGACCTCAAAGCCTTATTGACAAGAAAATAAAATCAGTTTTATTTCTTCAATTCGATTTAATGCACTTAAAGTAGTGAATGCCAAGCGTGTCCGTGGTGGTGTTCTCGTTTACCTCCCAAGCCGAATGGCTTGTCCCGCCGAAACTGCTAAATAGATTGAGTGATAACACAATGTAGTATTTTTACTTGCCTCGATAGAGGGAAGGATCTTTAGTTACTAGATTCCGAAAAACATTTATTCTCAGTTCCGACGATTTGTCTGCCTCTTCGTGGCATAGCTATTTACCGATTTAATTCATTCATTCATTAATGGTAACAATTTGATTAAAATTTAGTATGGCGGAAAAAAATAGCGGACAAATAAAATGTTAAAAATATTATTGCCAAAATACTCCTAGTCCAATTTATTTTTGATTATTTTCAAATGTTGCACAAAAATTAAGTATTATATAGAATGAACTAAACTAAGATGGCGTAACAAAATGGCGGCCAGTTCAATGTTTAAAGAATCAGTTTTAAAAAACTGCAAATTCTTATATGATTTTAAATTGTGCACAAAAATCAAATGTTATATAGGGACAAAATGATACAGTTTTTGTGAAAAGCATTTTGGTGAAATAAACTGGCAGCCCAATGAAATGTTGAAAATATCGGTATCAAAACACTGCTTTTCCAATTGAGTTAAAGTTGTATACAATAGTGAGAAGAGTAAAACAGGAATGAACTGATAAAATTTTGTCAATCCTATATGGCAAAATAAAATGGCGGCCTAATTAAATGTTTAAAAAGTCGGTAGAACTTCGTTTCCTAGACATTTCCTTTTTTATGGAGGAAAATAATAAATATCGTATTTTTTTATAGATTATGTAAATAGAAATAAGGATAATAAAATAAAAATAAATTAACAACAATGGAAATCAAATTTTAAAAAAATGTTTTACTGGAGTAAGCCAGTCTGTCATAACAATGAATCAAAGAATGATACAGATTTAGTAATAGGATACCAGTATACAAGGAAATTAATAAAAAACTTTTTTATTCTAATACCTTGAATATTATCGATAATATCAATTACCAATATAATGCACTGAATATTATAATTTAAAAAACTATAAAATAAGAGTGGATTTAAAGTTGGATACTTACATCTATAGCCTATTACTAATATTCTTAGATAATACATTCAATACTTACAAAACTGCAGTATTATTCTTCACATCATCCTTGATTAATATGTTCTTAGGAGCATGGGTGTTAAATATTGTAATTTTCTATTTACAGAGTTTTTAAACAAAATTCGCATTTATTTTTTATAAAATACTTTGCAACTAAAAAAGTGCTATATTTTGCCTTGTGGTTATTAGAATATTTCAATTAATGATAGAGTGAGAAATAAAATACTTGCATTTTGTATGTTTTCGAGAATTTTTACTCTCCTTTTTCTATTATATATACAAATAGCGGCCACTTTGAACTAGATAACTTTAATGACCACATATTTTTAGGCTGAATTAATGGTGAAATGACCTTTCAAAAGATGCAATTTCCGATCTTTCTTTACGTCTGGTTTTTTTTTCATCAAAATGGCGCCTATATGCCACTTTAATTTTAAGAAAAAGACAATTGTTTTTCTTTATTGTAAATAATATTCAATGTATGATAATGATAATTGTTATTATCGACAATACTGAAATCATAAGGACATAAAAACCAATTGTGTAACAAACCCCGTGTACATCAATATCCTTTTACTAGAATATATCATACCTTGACGAATTATTATGAAAAAAGTAGCTGAATCTGACGTAAGAAAAATTCCATAATCTGTGTATCATTTTATGAGCCACCATATGGTATTTTATTTTCATTTACATCATTTAAGCTGTAATTAAAATGTGTCAAGTTTACTGACTTGTGGATTAATATTCAGTCAACAAATTAAAAATTAAATATCATTTATTCTTCTTAAAATTCATAAATATTTCTTTTCCAAATTACTTCATATACTAAATATAAAATACTGTTAATTTTATTTTTAATTTTTTGCATATACCACTTTTTTAATATGCATTTGACATCAACTTTATTTTGCAATTTATATATTTCTAGAAATTTATTCAATGTTGTCTTTAATTAGCGTAAGTACCTACCTCTTAACTGTGAAAAAACTTAAATCTGAAAATTATGAAATGTATAGAACTCCGGAAAAGAAATGAATGTGACTTTTTGGTGGAATCCCCATTTTTCTGTATACTGTTGATAGTATACGAACGTTATCTACAATATATATATATATATATATATATATATATATATATATATATATATATATATATATATATATATATATATATATATGTGTGTGTGTGTGTGTGTGTGTGTGGGTGTATAATTTAGGACATATGGTTACATTAAAACCCTCCTTTGCGTGTGCATTTGTGTAAATATGTGTGGTAAAAACTAGATAAGTATTATTATTTTTAACTATGCAAGCGAATGTTTTTCTAATCTATAACTACACGATACGAACTTAAGTTGGGTAAAGACATATAACAAATTTGGAAAGATAAAATATATTTACCTCCAGCACTATACGTTTTGGTTTACCATCGGAGGCTGCAGTTTAGGTAATTTAGAGGCGGCTTTCTAGCAATTATCCTCGGTTTACAGTTTCAAGCCAATTTAAGGATTACGTTAATTGAGTTTTGTGTCAACAGAGGACTAGGCATATTTAAACTACAAACAAATATTGGTCATGGGAATACCCTAGAAGTTTAAAGCACGAATTGACTCTACCTAATTAGCAATATTTCAATTTATGCTAGAATTAGCGAAACGAAATTTATATTAGGTTGTTGCATTTTATGTAAAATGAAACAAAACTTACACGTCTTGAACTGATTTCTAAAGATTTCATTCTACATTAGTTTTATGCCAAAGAAATCGCCTTCGTAAGCCCTTGGTAGTGTCACTGGCTTTCTCCCGAATTTACCTGTAATCAATGAGTGACTATAATAATCGTTAAAAAATAAACTGGCAGTTGGTCTTAAACCGATATCTCTCTAAGAAACACAAAGTGCCCGAAGTTGTAAAATAGAACTCATATTTTTCGAAAGAGTAACTTTTGTCCATTGCGCTAAGACACCGTAATAGATTTTCACTTTTTCTTATTTTTCGGCAGGTAAATGTATTTTTCTCCAACCCGCTAACATTAAAACAACTACCTTAAAAGTTTTATTAATTTAATAAATAATGTTATTTTAAGGTGATTACTGCCTCAAATACTGAAAATGTCTTTTAGCCTCTACTTGGTATTCCGAAGGCGGTCAAATGCATTCCTGCTTGTAAGTTATGAAGCTTCGTTCTGAAGTTTTAAAAGCCTTATATCCGACTTGTTCTGGTAAATCTTTTTTTCTTTTAACATATCCAAAAGAAAATAATCAAGAAGCGTTAAATCTGGGATTTTGGTGGCCATTTAACCCTTAGACCAATTTAAAAACGTGAAAAAAAATCCCCTAAATATTTTTTTGCCTTTAAATCGGACTTAAAAGTGTCTAGTTAATTTCTTCACTTACGAAAATACAAATGCACTTATCGGTGGAGCGAAATTCCTTTCTTCCTTGTGCTTTTAATACGAGTAGGACCCCACACCAGACAACTGACCATTTTTTGTATTCAGGATAATGCAAACTACCAAAAATGTGTTTGTTACGTTTTATAACACACAACACAATTTATTAATCAACTTTTATATTAATTCGATATTTATAAAGTACTAAAACTTAACCCTAAATTTGCAAAGACGACGTTTTGACAACACACGTCAATAAACCAAAACGTAAACATCAGCAAAATAACGTCCCAAAAATGACGTAGTTCCCTCAAAAGCCTGCTAATTTAAAATCATGCATGGGGCTCTTTCCTGTTGTCTATTTATTCAAAGAGAAATATATTAACATTATTTCTTCCAACGGAAGTCAAAAATCAACAGTGTAATTCTGTGCCGGTCGTGGAATTAGCCAGCAGAGTAGTTGTTTCTATGTTTCCATTTTATATCATTTTGTTAGGTGCCTAGTTTATACCACCATAATAGATTTGCTTCAAATTTGTATTACTTCATCTTTATATCACACTTGAATTTTTTGCAAAATTTGAAGCTATTTGAATAAACAGTTTTAAATAGCAATTTTTTTAACATTTTATTTAAAAAATATATTAATTAATCGGCATTAAGACCCTTGATTTTTTTATAAAATTCAATTCAATCGGTCAATCATTTAAGTAGTTTTCGAACAGTGCCTCCCAGAAGCAATCCCACATATTATTTGATAGACAGTTAACTAGTAACATTAAAACAAAAATTTGCAATAATCTAGGACAATGATTTCCCGACTACTTGTATAATATTTTTCACGTTTATCGCAATTAACTAGGTATTTTACTTCCCTAGTAACTTTGTAGAGTAATTAAAATTTCATTTTTTTATTTACAAACTTCTATTGAAATTTTGGTTTTAAGTAGCTTTCAGCTACAATAATAAATATATGAATATTTTTAAAGCTTATGTCAATAAATTGCTTTCCACAAAACTGTGTGCGAAACGTCATGGATAAATCATTAAACTTTGTCCACAGAGGGCCAAAAATCTGCTACATTTCCCACTGAAGCCTTTCCATGTATATCACAAAATAAAACGGAAAATATCGTAACGCCTTTTACAGATACCTGTGACTGATATGCATCGTTTTGTTTGTGATTTTTGCTGCACAATGAAAACACTCGTTCCACTTTTACAAAAAACGCGGTTTTCCTCTTTGTCAGTCGCACGATGCCGGATATTTTTACTAGTATGCATTAAAATACGTTCATCTGAGAATGACGTATTGATGCCATACATAAACTATAACATTTATCAAATTAAGACTAACGCTATCTATATTTATAAATAACCAAATTTATACCGTAGGTGTCTAAAGTCAGGTCCCCCCCTAACTTTTGAATCTTTTTCACAAAATTGACTTTACTAAAACAACATAAATCAAATTTAAAACAAAAAATGAAAGATAAAAATGTCAAACGAGAACTAGACGGAATTAAACAAAATAAATAAGTAAAATCTTATTTAAAAGGTCTTAGCACCTGTATTTCATCCTCCAAGTTTGAGGTCGCTACCATTTTCCCAAACAAAATGACGCCAAGTCAAAACTTCGGGAATTCTTAAAAAATCAAATTTTAGTTTTAATTTAATTAGTTAGTTAGTTTAGTTAATTTATCAGTTAAATTATTATTTGTAATCACTACAAACGCAGTTTATTAAATTTTGTGCCTCTCATGCTAAAATGAAGTTATTTTTTCTATTGATCTTGTAATTTTAATTAACGCACCTTATGAAACGCAACAATAATAAAATATTAATTAAAACAAAACATAACAGACCCTAAAATTAGTACTACTCAAATAAGTGCTGAAAGTGTTCGTCTGTCTACTGCGAAATTGTTCACGAACGTTGTAAAATATTTAATGAGTTCGGCTGTGTAATATACACCTACGATTTGACATATTCCCACAAAAAAGTCTATAGGGGCCAAATCTAGCCAACGAGCGAGCCATTCGATTGGGCCACGACGATGAATCCAACATACAGGACAGTGTTCATGAAGGTAGTCCCTAAGAATGAAACTGTAATACGCCGGCGCACGGCGCCCCGCCTGTTGGAATGTAATTTCTATACAGCTAAATTATCCAGGATTAAATGTTCTACGGCATTTTCAAGCGTCTCAAGGTATAACGCTCCAATTAAATTTCCCTCAATAAAAGTGAACCTATTATGTGGTTTCCTAAAATACCTACCCAAACGTTGAGTTTTTGAGGAAACTGAGTGTTGCCTTCTGGATAAACGTGAGGATTCACATCACTTAACCTAACATTTTGTCTATTCAGAAAGAGAGTACACTCATCACTAAATCAAATGGTTCTATAATAACGCGGGTCCTGTTCAATCGTCCAGACATTATTTAACAGAATTCTATTCTACAGTCCCGATCATCCTCGGTTAATTCATGTAGTATTTTAATAACAAACATAGAAAAAGACTCCAAGTCTCGGTCTCATTAAATTATAATTTTACAATTTACAACAAACATGACACGTGTTTCGCCCTTTCGAGCATCATCAGACCTACAAACAACAGAGAACCTTAGTAAAAAATCACATTCACAAATCCTAAAACAATAACTTACAAATAGAATAAAACACACTAAAGCACAACAAAACAAACAACTACTTATACATATTTGATTGACATTAAAATGAGGTTAAGTCTCACGTGAATAAACAAAATAAAATATTAAAAAAAGATTCATGTCTCTAGTCGGGATCGAACCCGGACCGCCTGAGTGAGACGCCGAAGTAATTACCCACTGGACTAGTCGAAGAAAACAACCAAAAACTCTCACTCTCTGAATTAATGAATGAAATGAAGGTTGCCTACAATTAAATTGTTAAATATTAGGGTTGGTTCAAAATTAAAAACATCGTTAACGCTAGTGAGAATAGGACTTTTTATAGCTTGGTTATTTCCATTTTTTCTAAAAGATCAAGCTTTTTCCCCTTCGGACATTCATATAAAACATCAACGTCAGAAATGGAAAATTCATGACCTGACTCCAACAATTGATTGGCAAAAGCTGAAACAGTCTCATTCACATCCGTATTTCTGAATTTGTTGACTAGGCTTAAATGTTCTCTCACCCTCGTGGAAATTTTTCGACCTGTTTGTCCCACATAGGTCGTGGAACATTCGCTACAATTTAGTGCATAAACCCCAGATCTGGACAATTTTTGAATGAAATATTGATATTTTTAATATTTTTAAAAAATTTAGCCAATTGGATATATAATACAATACTTCCGAAAAAAGTAACGCACTTGAAAAAATTTGTCTCATCGCTAAGTTTTGAATGTATGACAGTATAGGACATTTTGTACTTCTTTATAAATTTATAATATAATTTGGGGATGGACTCCAAAGGAAAACCGTTATTCATAGCAATCTGCATTATAATATCACGCTCCTTATTAAACGCTTCCTTTGGCAATGGTAAATTACACAACCGATAGAAAAAGGAGAAGATGCCTACTTTATACTTAATGGCCTTTCAATGAAATGCAAAATTATGTTGCTTGAAAATAACGTCCACCTCTAAGTTTGACATTTTTATTTGTCACTTAAAATTTGGTTGCCTTACTAAAATGGTTCAAATTTCATGGAATACACAGATCGATTCGAAAGTGAAAAGGGACATTACAAGCGTACTGTGCAAAAATAGGGGCAGAGGCTTTAATAAATTGCATTTTTAGTAATAACAAATAACAAATAATAAGTTTTGCACCATTTTGTTTGGAAAACGTCATCGATTTCAATCGACTTTGAGGATGCAATACAGGTGAAAAGATCTATTAAATAAGGTTTTACTCGACACCCTTTTCTATTCTGGCAGTTTGACATTTTTTTGTGTCATTTCTTGCTTATAATTTAATTTATGTTGTCTTATTAAAGTTCTCAAATGTTGGCCTTAACTTTAAACACGCACGGTATAACAATTTCAAAAATGCCAAAGTAAAAAAGAATACAGTTAGGCTGCTGGACTAATAATATAATAATAATAATAATAATAATAATTCATAATTTAATGAAGACCTATTCAAGTGTTACTATGAACAAAAACTCAAGGATATAATTACAGACATTTCGATAAACGAAAAACTTTAGGTAATCTTGAATGTACAAAACAAAAATTCGGTCACCCCTGACGGTCTATACCACATTGTACATGATTTTCTAAGAAATTGAAAGGAGTTAAGAATACTGTATACTAGTTAGCCCCGATTCTGAAAAAAAAAAATAGAACAAAACACCTATCACGACCAAAAATATGGTGAAATATGACCCAAGGAGACTCTTGTATCATAGGTTTAGGATTCCAAGACCGACAAAGGCTATTAAAGATGAGTTTAGTATTGTGTTTAAAAGCTAAATAGACTGCATAATATATAAACACAAATTGGGTTATTGACATTTTAGAAAATTTTGTTCTGGATACAACTAAATTTGACAATGTTAAAATTTAAGTCAAATTTTTAACTTAGAGATAAAATTATTTCTAATAATATATACATTAGGAACAAATAAAGCATTTTAATTACTTGCAGTTGTTTAATTTACTCCCAGAAATCATAAAAACGTTTTTTTTTCGGCTATTGAAAGAAATATTTCTTAATAATTTTTTATTTATTTAACTCTCTTTACAGAGTTATTCAAATTTGTTGTTATATAAAAAAACTAAAACTTCAGGATAGTGGGGATGCAGTTTATATAATGTATAAAAGGCCAAATAAAGGAGTGGAACCCTTTATTATTTAGTTAAGCTTTCGGGATTGATTTTATCCTTTCTTCGGAACTTTTCTACAAATAATTTAAAAAGGTAACAAGTTAGAAACAAACTAATAAGTTTTAACGCAACTATGTGAGTTTGCTATTAAAACAAAAACATACTATGAAGGAGACAGGCGTTTAGTTGCACCGAACCATCATTCTGTTTGTTTAAAATTTTTAAAATTAAAAACTTTTAAAGAGATATCATGGTGGAACTTCAAAATATTATGTAATGAGAGTGAGTTATCATATATAGGACAAACATCTAGAAGCCTTAAAGACAGAATCACCTCACATAAGAGCGACTGTCGAAGGGTGTTTCCGTCATGGGCATTGAGTGAACATTTCATTAAAGAAAACCACTCCCTTAACTGGAGTGGCTATTATAAACGCACTTTTCTAGAAATGAACCTCGAAGATCCGGTTATAAATAAAAAGAGTGACACCCAGAACCTCAGTTCCATATACAGTTATATTTTAACATTACATAAAAACAAATTTCAATGTCTGGACGTTCCCGCCGCCGATGAATAATTTATAACATTCCAAGTCATTAATATTATTGTTATTATTATTATATTTAATTTGCTATTGTTTTGATAATTAATCGATTTACAACTATTACAGAGGAAACTATCATACATTTAAGGTTTTCTGACCTTTCACCTTTATCCCCTTAACTAATTATTATTATATAATAAATATATTGCTCTGTAAATATTTTTACAAATTAGATTGAATTAGGTTGAACATTGTATACACGCCACTGTAAGATAGGCAACCTGTCATCCTTCTGTGTTGTGCCTTCAGAGTATTAATCGCTATACTCTCTCTATTTCTTTCTGCATGTTAAAAATAATATTTCTATCTTTAGATAATGAGTACGTACTGAACTAAACTGAGTCACACCTGACTATTTCTAATGAAAGGAAAGATTCACAACGAGGGAATTTCCGGGAAATTCCCGACTGTTTAAAATATAAGTTTGAAATTTTATGAGCATGGCAGTTTTTATTTTAAATGCAATTTTGCTTAGTTAGGAGCCTAAAATTGCAATTGAATATTTGTAGAATGGCCAACTAAGCAAAATAAAACAAATCTCTCTATGCTCTATGCTCCACCTTTTTTTGTCCGATTTCAAAAATCTAAAAAGCGACGTTTAGAGAATATTAAGCTTTATCGGAATAAAAATAAAAATTTGGTGGTTTTCATTTAAGAATTTATAGATAGCGCCACTTCCGGTTAAACTGGTAGTGAATAAATTGAGAAACTTAGATTATAAGTTGACAAATAATATTCCATACAAGATCACAAAATTTTAAATTGATATTTTAAGGAAAAAAGAGGGCGTAATTTAGTCCGTGCTTACCATATTGGCAGGTAGCTATTGTACATTGTACATTTTATCTCTTAAACAAATTTTTCTTTGAGATATTTTGTCAATAAAATTCAGTATCAGATTTATAACTATGGACCACGAACAATTTTTAGATTTTAAAAAATACGATAAGTAAAACTTTACAAGTGTCAAGTATAACGTCAAACAGTTCCACTTGAAACATTTTTATAAAGAAATAGGGACGTAACGATTAATTTTTTTTTAAGCTGAGAAAAACTCTTGTGATTCGGCAGCAAAAATTGAAAATATAGGAAAGTAATGAACTTTGTACTGTAAGCGTAAAAAAACGAGTCTTTATAAATCTAAACCCAATCCTAAAATCCTTCTACAAAATGGATTAAATATTCTATGTTAAGTACAACGCTGAATATTAATTGATAAAGCTCCGTTCGGTGTTATATTTCTGAGAAGAAATGAATAACTTTTTCTTTTAAGGATAGGAAGTTTTCAGTTGGATCACAGAAACGGACGATTTATGTGCCTTACATTAGACATCCAAACAATTACTTGGATCAAAACTGACATAAAATTATAACATACACCGACTAATGAGTTTTCACACTAGAGCGATTTTTACCAGCCATGATGTTTTTTTAGGTTACCCACTTCTACGGTATTAATTTTTATCTGATTATCATACTACGATTATTGTTTAGTAACCTTCATCGAGAAAAGATACGCCTACAACATGGAATGTTATAACTATATTAAGTGTAACAAGCATATCGCGTGATTATTGTCATTTTTCACTCCTTATCTTAATACACACATCAACCAGTAATTGTGTTTAAAAGTTATAGGCGAAATAAATTTGCGTTTTTAGGGTATTAGAGCTAGGTAATTAGTGCCTTAGATTGGCATCAGGTCGTAACTGAAATGGAACTATTTTAACAGCTGAAATTTAAATCAAATTGAAAAAAAAATCGCTATTTGTATCAGTTGTTTAACAACTGGTTAGATTAAATTATATTTTTTCTAAATATTTATCTTTTCGAGTAGTGCTGACAAATATTAAAGTATATACCGTAGAACGCAGTGGCGGCTCTTCCATAGGGTCATTTGGTCAATGACCCCCCCAAAAATATTTCAGAAAATAAATTATTCGTTTGACCGTCTCTCCTATTAATTGTAATAAAACGCGAACCTTGGGAAAAGTAAAATACGCTACACTACTAGTCGCGCGCGGCGCACACTGGTTGATTTTGCCAAAAACATGGCATAAATGAATCCGTAATGTGTCTGCACTATTTTGTTGAGTAAAATATGTCCAGTTTGGTGCAGTCAATTATCAAAACTGTTTTCTTGCTAATTTGTTTGAATTTTATTTATTATACAGGGGTTAAAATAAAAAAAATTGCTTTAATAAGATAAGAGTGTCTTTTATCTATAGGGTGTCTGCAAAATCTAGAAATATATACCTGGCGCTAAGATATAATGGTCTAAACTAACTTAACCTCAATACTAATGTAGGGAGTGTTCGAGATAAAAGGTGTTCATTTTTATACTTTAGTTTTTTGATATACCTCGTACATTTCTAGAGATAACTAGGCAGGATAGTGGGTCCAATGTTTGCAATACCCTCATAATAAATTTTAGAAAAATCTACATTCGACGTTACAGCACATAAAAACATTTTTGGGTAGAATTGTTGTCCGTTATAGCATTTCCAACCTTACCGTCATCATTAAAAATAGTTTTTACTTTACTTGGACAACAATACCACTCAGGTTATAATCAGAGGGAATAAGGTTTTTGATCCGAAAATCCATGTTTATTTTTCTTGTACTTAATGGGGCGAGAAAACCGTGTTGAGGAAGGCCTGCAATTTTGCCAGATTATGATATCAGGTTTCAATGAGACTTCAATGTTTCAGGACATCGCCCTATGGCTTATTTGATTAAGTAAATTTTGAAGTAGAAGTTACCCTGAGATCCACTCACAGCAATTCTATCAGGGTAACAACTTTTTTTTTCCTCGAACCTGGTGATATGAACAATGTATAGAATTAAGGTTTAGAGCTTGTATTCGTATGAATTTATAATACGATAGCTTCGGTTCAACCACCAATGAAGGAGCTTCGTCTCCAGTAATTCAGGAATACGAGTATTGATTTTTTTATTTCAAGCGTTGAGAAAATCTCTGCTTTTGCAGGCTCTTCATTTACTGTTTTTAATAATTTTGCCGTATTTTTATTATTTTCGCTTCTATACTCCATTTGGGCAGCATAAGCTAATTATTCTAGATTATAATTTTGGCGTAATTTTTTAGATTTTTGTCTTTTTGTTCTCTCATTACATTCTTCGAATTTTAGTTTTTTTCGACCCCTATTGGCACCTCCATTATTATTACGAGAAAATGAAATTCTTGTTTCATACACTGAATTCTTCAAAAAATCGTTATTTTCTTCTGTTTGTAGAATTGCATTTATTCTTAAATTTATAATAAAAGTTATTTAAAGTTTTTTAGCCTCAGTGGTTAATGATGTATAGCCAGTCAGTTTCAAAAGGAATTTTGTAGTTAGATTTTTTCTGGGAAACTAATAATAATATTACCCTCCTAATCCCTATAAAAACTTTCTTCAGTAACAAAAAGATAATATTTTACAATTATTTGCATTAAAAAGATATTTTTGGACATATTTCCATATCGCTTTATTATCGAGAACATGCTAAAAGGGAAAAGTAAAAGTGTGTAAATCGGTTAAGAATTGCAATGCGTGTTGCATTTTAAATAAATTTTTACGAAAATTTACGAGAAAAGCAACAACTAGACTATCCTTTTGCTGTTGCATCCCTTAGCGGCTATTTTATAAACTAAATAATATGTTTCAGCTTTTTTATGTGGCTACAATGAGTTTATACATTTTTGTCTAAAATTAAAGACCAATATGGCTGAAATATGGTTGGTGGTCAACCCTGATTTAATTACTCTATATTTTCTTATGGGCATTTTCGGGCAATGTATGTTAGCAGAGAACATAAGAAGAAGGTACGCGTAATTTACAAAAATATTTGCGATAGGTGAAATGTGGTGAAATCATAAACAAAATAACTTTTCAATTTTGAAATTAAAAAAAATCATCAAAAAATACACTTTTATTTATAGCCCACTTAAAATTGTACGAAGTTTGAATATAATGTTATGACATACAATATTTCTAAACAACACACCTTGCTCGTTGTTTTCCATGATAAAAAAATCTTGCTTATTAATCATTAAGAGGATATTTTATTCACTAAGAAATCAATTTAGTTACGAATAGAAACGTATGAAAATCACCTCTAAATTGTTCGAATTTTACATTTCTTAAAACAACTCAGCACTTTCTATAACATCAGTTTCAAAGGCTACTAGCTACTTGATATATTAGAATGCCTACTAGTTCAGTTTAAAGCAAAATATATCCAAAAAAATATTTTCAATTTTGCCATGTTTTCGGCAAAATCGGCCAGTGTGCGGCGGTTCGAATGGTCTCGTTGCGTTCCTTAGGCATAATAAAATACGCTATACTACTAAGCTAGGCTGGGGCAGTCCGAATTGCCCTGATTACCTTAAAGCTTGACGAAAGTACCCGAAGATTTCACAGCTACCGAGCGGCAGCCGAACGTGATAGCAAATGGAATATGAAATCGCGATTTGGGTCTTTAGCCGGTCTCTTCTCATAATCTTAGCCGGTCTCTTCTCATAATTCGATAGATCGGTCGCGGCATCACGTCGGCATGCAGAAGTTCAATTGTTGAGAGGTCGCGCGGTCGATATTCTAACTCGATATTGTTTCGTACTTTTTAATCGATGAACATTGATTTATATAATGTTTTTTGTGATATATATTTTTTTATTTATATAATCCATGTATGAGTTGGAAATATACAGGAAATAAAATGTTGGTATTGACTAGTGCAAAAAAATAAACAACTTAAAAGTGCTTACGAACTTAATTTTGCAAAAATAACCAATTTCAAAGTGGTCTTTGTTTGAGTTGTGAATTTAGATGAAATAAAATGTCGGTACTGCAAAAAATTAAACAACTAAAGAGTGTTAACGAACTTAATTTTGAGAAAATAACCGAATTCAAAGTAATTGGTCGCAATTTGCCAGAACTTAATATACGACAAACTAGTAAAGACACAAATAAGGAGGTTCATCGAAACTTTCGCAAAAGTATGTACGATTTAGCTAACTGGATATGTGGTTGTGAAATCTCTAACTTATTTTACTGTTATGTTTGTTTGTTGTTTTCTAAGGACTGGTCGGACTCATTATGGTGCAAAACCGGTGTTAAAGACTTAAAACACTTAAAAGAAAAAATAAAAAACTTGCGTTTTCTGCAGATCACATGAAATGTTCGGTGAACTATGCTACGGTCGGAAGTGTTGATATTCTCACTCAGCTAGACACAGCTTATAGAAAATCCCTTAGAGGTTTTAATGAAAATGTATCCAAAAATCGTTATATTTTAAACAAAATTATAGATTGTATAAAATTTTGTGGGGCATTCGAGCTGGCACTAGGTGGCCATGATGAAACGGCTTTGTCTGAAAATCCAGGGGCTTTCCGAGGGCTTATAAATTTTGTTGAGGAGTTGGGCTAAGATAGACTATCCGCTTTAGCAATGTTAAGTTTCGATAATTCGTTTATAAAAGGAATGTGCGTGCAATTTTAACGAACGTGTCATTCAGCATTTTTCCAATTCTAAAGAACGAAGAGTAGACCTGAACTTCAAGAGAATTTAAAGGTAAGATATTTATTTTTATTTTAAATTTGTTATTGACTCCCAATATAATTCACCATGAACCGCCACTGGTAGAACGGAGCTAATCTAGAACTGTGGCAATTTTGAATGCATATTTTTATTTGTAAATGTGGCAAACCTGTCTATCCATGACTCATCTGAGCGGCCAGTTTTGGCGGTTCGCTCGGGAGACCTTGGTCGTTACTTTAGTGTCTTTAGTACATGCCAGTGTTACCAATTGGCGTGTAATTACGTGATTTTCGGGTAATTTGGAGTCGGTGCGTGTAGTATTCGTGCCTTTGCCAAAAGTATGTAAATTCCGTGCAATATGCAAGCAACACAGAAAAGTTATATTCTACGGTCAGCGTCACTTAACTCGTGATGTCGGGTTGGGCACACCACTGGAAGTTTAACGAATGGCAAATGGTGCGAAAAGAATCCTTATTGTAAGTAGAAGATATATAGAGATGCGTATTACGCGCGGAACACAATGAAGTTTCCGTATTCGTTTTACGTAAAAACTAACCTACAAAACCTTACCTTAGGAAGTACACATTTGTGGTACAAAAAAAGTGATAATTTTAATGTTGGGATTAAATATAATCGTTTATAACCTATATTTCAAAAAAGTGTCTAACAAAACCGGGAAAAATACAGAAAGCTAAATAAAGTTAGACGTAAATGGATGTATACGAATGATGTAACTTTCACTGTGTTCCGCGCTTTAGTTAGCAATCGGATTTGTTTGATAATAGCATTAACCCATAAAAAAGTTTAGTTTTAAAAGATTTTAGTTATTTATTGGGCTTGTGATTGACCGATGTTTAAAACATGTAATGCAGCTTATTCTTCTTGTTCTTGTAGATTAAAAAAAGTATAATAATCATTAAATATTTATTTCTAGAAAGCTTCAAGGCCCCGTGAGTCCTAAACGCATGATGGCTATCTAGTACATCTTTGAACTTTAATACTATATTAGACTGTCAAGATTGTTTTACTTTATTTATTTATCATCATCAAATTTGAGATAGAAAATCCGCTGCCATCCACGATCTCACGTTCTGACAACACTGACGGTGTGTAATTGAAGAGCGGCAGTGTGCAATTTACCAGTTTTATTTTGGCGACACTGGTATATGCTGAGCTTAGCAACAGGTGGTTTGTGTGTATGTCGGCTGCTCAAAATGTTGTGTAAAATTTTGCGAAAATTCTATAGAGTCAAACTTTCTGTTCCAGAAGGCAGTACATGTGGGTTACACAGGTAAGTGTTTGTAAAATAGTTGATGAGGATTAATAGTTAATAGGATTAATGGGTAAAATTGTACGTGTTAGTTTAACAGAAAAAATTGTATGGTCTATTTTGCTAAACGGAGCTATTTTAGACGATTTTTTTATACTTTCTAAAATAACCCCGGTTGTTAAAAATAACGCCGTTTCTCCGCAATTTACCGACCTTTTGCTTAATAATTATTGTTTTTTACAGAAAAAAATATTCACAACTATGTGAAATAAATGTATACGCCATGAAGACGTGGAAAAAATTATAATCCATACAAAAATTATACCGAAGAAAATATGTAGAATACAATAAGAGCGGTTCAGGCAAAAACTTTGACTTTTGATAAAGCAGATACAAAATATTGCCTCCTAGGGTTTCCGTTCGATCGTATGGATTTAAAGTTAGTTGTCAAGTCCTATTTTGATAAAAAAAAGGCACAATGAATCGAGACTAAAAAATAATCTACCTGGGAAAGATTGGCCGACCAACTTTTTAAAAAGGAACAAGGACAAAATATCGGATCAATTTTCATAAAATATTTGTATTCAAAAACGATGGGAAATGAACATAGCTTTCGTCTGCCTACCCCCTAACCCCACTTACATCATGCAGCTCCTTGATGTGGCAGTTTAAGCTCCCCTGAAGAGATACTGGCGAGAAATACTTACCGACTAGAAGAAAAGTGGGGGGGGGGCTTAAAATGTCCACATTGTCAAAAGTAAGTGTTTGTAAAAAGTGTAGACTAACCCCGTTATACGGTAAGTTAAATAAAATAAAATAAAACTATAAAACTTAAAAAAAATAACTTGAAACCAGACAAACTTATCATTGTAAACATGCGCGATACACCCCGTGGATACTGCTATCTGCACAAGGTGGCTTTTATTAATGAAAACCGGTTTCTTCTATATATCGCAATTAATTGAAAGTTACTACGTTTTACTGCATATAATATCTTTCATAATGAGCTGGAAACCAATTAAATAAATTTGAAAGAAAAATTCATGAAGTAAGTTTTTAGGAAAATTCATTGCCTTACTCTAAATATGAATAATTCTTTAAAAGCGAATTTCGAAAAAAAAATAAGGATGGAGGATAACTAAAAAAGAACAAATATCCAAAAAAACTATTCGTTTCTTTTAAGGTGCTCCCTGGAAATACACATTAGATATTTTTGTAAATATTCTGAGGACATGAATATGAAAATCGGGAAATTCCCTCGTTAACTATGAATGTTTGCTTTACGAATCGTGAAATGTGACCCAATTTAGTTCAGTGCATAGTCATTTAGTAACACATGTATACTGTCTTTTCAATTTTTTTTATTTAATTGTTCCATCATATTAGATTCATATCTCTATTTTACCAGTTTCTACCTATGCCATAGTTGATTTTTGGGTATAATTAAAACAAATATAATAAGTAGTTTTTCCATTGACAGACACCGCCATTTTGTTACGGTAAATTGAATTCGTACCAGTTTATCCCTGTATCACATTTAATTTTTCTGCAATTGCATAAGATTTTTTACGGTGATTTAAAAAAATATTTGCCCGCTATTTTCTTCCGCTATCTTCAATGCGTACCACAACATTACCAGTTTATCTCTATATCACATTTAACGCTAACTAGGCTAGGCCGCCATTTTTTTTGGCTACGTTATATTTATACCAAAACGTTATCAGTTCATTCCTATTAATTTTTGAACAAAATTTTTGGAAAATCGAATCTTTAGTTTAAGTATTAATTTTTTTAACGTTTCACTAGGCCATCACATCATTATGATCCTTAATTTTTGGTCAAAATTTGATGTCTGTCGGGTAAGTAGTTTTTCGCTATGCCGCGAACACACAGCGGACAGACAGACATACCAACAGATCGAAAAAACTGAGGAATCATGTTTTTTTGGCATCTAGGGACCCTAAAACGTAAAGACCTGTAAAAATCTAGCAGGGTGATTTTTTCACGTTTCACTAGGCCGCCATCTTATTCCAGCATACTAAATTTTTAACAAAATATTACCAGGTCATCTCCAAACAATCCTTAATTTTTTACTTAAATTTTAAGTCAATCTAATAAGTAGTTTTTAACCTATGCAAAATGACAGATAGACATAAACCAGCAGACAGACCGACGGAATTAATAAAATATATTTGTTAGCATATAGGAGCGCTAAAACGTGAAGATATGTAAAACCTGTGAGTGTAATTTTTTCATGATTATAAACATCTCTATACCACAATTAGTTATGGCACACAATTTGAAATCAGTCCATTAAGTAGTTATTTCAGGCTGAATTTTTAAATATTTTAGTAAGCTGCTATATTGGATTCGAACCAAAATTTTATCAGTTAATTCCTATATAATATTTGATGTTTGTGCACAATTTGAGATAAATTGGATGAGCAATTTGTTAGCAATAACTTTTTTAAGATTTCACTAGGCCGCCATTTTGTTTTGCCATATTGGATTTTTACCAAAATGCTATCAGGTCCCCATATGACCCTTAGTTTTTAACCAAAATTTGAAGCCAATCGGATTAGTAGTTTTTTAGCTATGCCGCAAACAGGCCGACCTACAGACAGACGGAATTAAGAAAACATATTTTTCGACATCTAGGGACCCTAAAACGTAAAGATCTAAAAAATATCGCCATGGTAAGCTCATACCGATATTCCTTTTACAGTTCAAAATATTTGACTGCAAATTGTTCTTAAGAGAAGCTAGCGATCCAGTCATTATAAGCAGCAGTTTAATTTTAAGAAAAAAATATATTTGTTAAGTCCTATAACTGGAACCTTTTATTAATTAAAAATGTATCTATGTGGTGGAAGATAGATCAAAATACAAGAGTTCTAACCACACTACACTAGAACGTTCTAAACGCGCGTTTCGTTAAGTTAACATCATCAGCAGACGATATAAACTAACTTATCCTAACCGAGACTACTTATAGCTAAATGTGGTCAAACTTGGTTGCACCCGACTGCACTGTCATCAAGCAATAGAGGGGACTATAGGGAATATGCCCTCTGTATTTATTTAGTGCTTTCTTACCACATCTAACTATTTCTATACTCTCAAATGCATCCAATAATCTAATATTAGATATATTTTTAATTAACTTAAGATTATTTTTTCCTGTTTGGTGATTGTTTTCCATAGCATGTTGGGCACCGCTTGACTTTTCTGTTCTTGCGTATCTTAACTGTGCCATGTGTTCTATAAAACGAATGTTTATGGAGCGTTTAGTTTGCCCAACGTATTTTAGATCGAAGTCATTACAGCTAATTTCATAGATGCTACTCTTCTCCTTCAATCGACTTCGTCTTTAGGGTTTACAAGGAGATTTTTCAAACTGTTCTCCGTTTTGTAGGCTACTCTAAAACCTACGTTTTTAAATACTTTTTCTAGACCTCTCGTATATCTGGGATCATATGAGATTACTATGAACTTATTGGCAGCCTCAGGTGCTTGAACAGTAGTGGCATCTTTCAACATTTTCTTATGCTTATGTCTATTTACTAATTTATGTACATAATTTGCATTATATCCATTACTTTTAGCTATATTTTTAATCATATTCATTTCATTGTTAAAACGCTCTCTACTTATTGGAAAATTGAATAACCTGTGAGTAAGGAAATGAAATGCTGTCATTTTGTGTTGACGGCAGTGAAATGAGTCGGATGTTATATACCTATCAGTATTGGTAAATTTCCTATAAATATCAAATTCTAATTTATCGTTATTTCTAATGACTAACATGTCGAGAAAAGGTAATTGCCCATGGTTCTCCTTTTCGTACCTAAAATTTATGGAAGAATATTTATTGTTTAATGTTAATAATATTGCAATAATAAATAATAAACTTTTGTCTGCTGCCTTTAAAGCAATATTAAGAAAGGAATCAAGAAGCATTTTCAAAAAATACCGATATGAAAGTGCCGATTTTATTATTTATAATTTAAAACAAAAATATGAACTTTAAGCGTTTGCTACTCTGCCACTGTACCAATATACTGATAAGACAATACAGAAATAAATTTTCAATTGTTTTTTTTTTTAATTTTCAACAAAAGGCACGTATTATCTACTACCCGCTGAGTATTATCAGTCAAATTCTATGAAAATATATGATCCAGTCCATATGGCCCAATCAGTCACATTCATCTACTCTCAAAAATATTGCCGTATAAAAAACTACAAATTTATTGCGTATAAATCAACAAACAATGAGATAATAGAATTGACGGTGTGTTTCAAAAAAGATTTAATATATTACCCGAACAAATGAAAAGGGCTATGGAAACTAGAAATGAGCGATCCCGGGGTTTTTAGATCATACTGTGAATCCTTAGACTATAAAAACAAGACCCAACTATTTATACTTAACACGGGATCATAGATTGAATTTTTTCCCTCTCCATTACATCGATAGGTGTATGTTGTTGCCAAGTTTTAAAAATTGTCAAATATTCTAAGCCAAGTTTTAGCGAATTACTCCAATAAGTTTATGTATTTTGATAACACAGTTATATGTATATCAAAAAACTACACGCAATAATTAACATTAAACTATAAAAGATTAATTTATTGTCTAAGTAATTAACTATGGTTCTTAAAAATTACAAAAACGTAATAATAAAAATATTACCAAATAGAACTGGTAACGACGCTACGCCAAATTTTTATCCCTTTACGAGTAGTTTTTTATGCATTCAATCATCATAGCACTTTTGTTTTATAATCTAATTACGAAACAGACGCTGCGTTGTTGTCATTTTTGTTATCGCGTTCGACAGTTATTGTTTATATATTTTTCTTATTTTTATAATAATTTTGTAAGTTCTGTGTTGTAGTACTTAAATAAATGAAAAACTATGGTGATGAAGTGTGTTGTTTGTGAAAATACAGACTATTTAAGCCCGTAAGTATCACATCACAAGTAAGTCTTGACATAATTAAGGTTAGATATCAGTGGTGTCCGAACCGTAAGGCCTTAGCATTTACACATATTAATTTGATATTTGAGTCATTCGAGTATGTTAATTGGCTTGAAAAACAAGAAAAAGATGGATACTAAGTGAACAAAACCAAATATTTTGTCAATTTTGGGTTGGGTTTTATATAACATCATCATCATCAATCAACCCAGTTGCGTCCACTGCCGGATATAGGTCTCCCTAAGTCTTCCCCATCTGTCCCTGTCTTGCGCCACTTGTATCCAGTTTCCTTCAATGCGCTTTAAAATGACTATCTGACCATTTAGTAGGTGGGCGGCCTCTATTGCGGTATGCTTCTTGTCTACGTCTCCATTCTAGTATGCACTTTGTCCATCGGTTGTCTGAAATTCTAGCCAAATCTGCAGCCCAGTTCCATTTGAGAGTTGTTATTCTTTCGACAGTGTCTGTTACTCGAGTCTGTCGGTGTAATTCTTGGTTTGTAGTGCGATCTCTGAGAGACACACCCAACATTGTTCGTTCCAATGCTCTCTGTGTACCATGGATTTTGCTTATGACCTTTTTCGGCAATATTAGTGTCTCTGTCCCATAAGTAAACACTGGTAATACGCACTAGTCGCAAGTTTTTCTTTGAGACACATAGGTATGTTCGACTTGAATACATAATTTAACTTTTCAAAAGGCGGCCAGCTTAATCCTATGAGGCGCACGACTTCCCAAGTTTGATTGTCTCTACCTATTCGTATCTCGGATCCAAGTATTTATAAAAGGTCGTTTTTTTGATGTTCATTCCAGCAATGGAGATATTTTTGCTAAACACATCTGCTTTTTACATAACGTAAACATTAAAATACATACTAGCTCTCCAAATCGTTAAATGCGTTATTTACAATACAAATATACTATTTTGGATGTGAATAATTTCTACATTTCTATGCCTAAATGGTTTTACTTAAAAAACAAACGTATTTTTGCGGATTTTTAAAATACCTTTTGGTTATAAAACATTTTGTTTAATATTGTGATTTTGATCTTCAGATACCTACGAGGAAGTAGCTCACGTTATTCCTCCACATACCAAATTCCAAACTACTTAGTTCCTCGGGTATTATCTAATACATAATTAAAATATAATACAATTCCTACCTAACGTTTTTAGTATATAAAAGTTTATAAAGGAATTATTTTATGAGTCTTTTAAATATTGTTTTACATCAATACTGTTAATATTCAAAAGTTTAATTTATTTCTGATATATTTTTTGTTTTTAAATCACTCATATATAGGCAATCCAAATTATGTACATGTATAAGCAAATCAGGTGTTTGGCAGTAACCGACGTGAGAATACAAACAAATATAAAACATTTACCTTACTAATACTATAAAATACTTGCCATCTTCAATGTTTCATCTATTTCAGGATCACATGTTTGACGAAGTCCTAAGCGAACATCCCATTCGATTGATAAAATTACTTTTAAAAAAGTACTTCAAGATTAGAACACATCATAAAACCATGAAGCATTTAGACTTAACCCAGACACATACTTCTAGGAGTATCAATACAAAAACTACCCTATATATATATATATATATATATATATATATATATATATATATATATATATATATATATATATATATATATATATATATATATATATATATTATATCCTTTCTCACAAGCAATGTCACCTTCAAGTACGATGCCCTTGGTTCCCACCGTATCGGATGTCGGTTATCTCAAGGAGACGGCGGGTACCGAGACGCCTCGTTAGCAGAATCTGCCCAGCATGCAAGTTCCCACTGATGCAGCATTCGTCTTTCATATAAATAGTGTAAATTGTAAATAAAATCATGATTCGTTTTTAAGCTTCTATACTGTTAGTTTAATTTTGATTTTGTAAATAAAAATATTTTTTAAAAAGTGAATTTTAAGTCGAGTGATATAACAAATTGGCGCAGTCGTGGTAGGATCTGGCAACGTTGGCAGAACAAGAAAACTCTAACTGGCAACGGTGGATCCCAATCCTTCATCCAGAAGAACAAAGAAGCCCCATTTTGTGCATTGTGACGTCATCAACTTGGCAGAACACGCATCTACGGAAGGAACACATAGTGAAGCCCCTGGTAGAACTAACTGCTAAGAACACGACGAGCGATGTTTCTACTCTGTTTGTAAGTAACGAATCATCACGTTTATTTTAAAAATAATATTTAATTAAATACCTGTTCGACTTTTCAAAATCGATCTTACATTTTATTAATTAGTAAAATAATCAATTATTCTGTTAATTGATTTTTCGATAAGCTAATCAATTATTCTGCTAATTGATTTCTGTATTTCTAAGTGTAACAACGTATAATTTGTGTATAATCAGTTATTCTGTTAATTGATTAATTTTAAAATATTTTTGGACTTATTTTGACCAGTTATAACCCTCTATTTCACCTTGGTCATCTCCAGTTTGGGTCGTCCCCAAGAAACTTGATTCCTCAGGCAAACAAAAATGGAGAGTAGTCATAGATTATCGTAAATTGAATGAATCCACAGTAGATGATAAGTACCTGCTTCCCAATATTTCCGATCTTTTGGATCAGCTAGGCAAGTGCCAGTATTTTACAACCCTGGATCTGGCTTCAGGATTTCACCAGATCGAGATAGACCCTAAAGATATTTCAAAAACTGCTTTCTCTGTCGAGAACGGACACTACGAATTTATAAGAATGCCCTTTGGTCTTAAAAACGCCCCGTCCACTTTCCAGAGAGTAATGGACAACATCCTTCTAGGCATTCTCAATGAACGTTGTCTCGTCTATATGGACGACATCATTCTGTATTCACCCACAATCCATGACCACATCACACGCTTACGCGAAGTTTTTAAACGTCTTCGAAAAGCAAACCTCAAAATACAACCTGACAAATGTGAGTTCCTGAGAAAAGAGGTAGCATACCTTGGTCACCTAATCACTCAGGACGGAGTTAAACCTAATCCCACTAAAATCGATTGTATACAGAAATTTCCAGAACCAAAAAATTCAAAAGACATAAAATCCTTTCTGAGTTTAGCTGGTTATTATCGTAGGTTTATTCCAAACTTTGCGAAAATATCAAAGCCCCTTACCAGATTGTTGAAAAAAGATATCAAATTTGATTTCGACTCAGATTGTCGTCAAGCTTTCGAAGAACTAAAACAATTACTGACTTCTGACCCAATTCTCATCTATCCAAATTTCGATGAGCCTTTCCTACTAACAACGGATGCAAGCGCATTTGCGATAGGCGCTGTACTTTCCCAAGGTCCCATTGGCAAAGACTTACCCATTGGCTATGCCTCAAGAACATTATGTAAAGCCGAAACCAATTACTCGACAATAGAGAGAGAACTACTTGCTATTGTATGGGCCGTGAAATATTTTCGTCCATATTTATTTGGAAGAAAGTTCATTCTAGTCACAGATCATCGTCCCCTTACTTGGTTACTTTCTATTAAAGACCCAGGTAGTAGATTAGCACGATGGCGGCTAAAACTAGGAGAATATCAGTACGAAATAATTTATAAACCGGGAAAAATTAATAAAAACGCTGATGCTTTATCTCGAATAAAAGTAAATCATTTCCAAGAATGCGCAAAGCTTCAAACAAAAATATCTGTTTTTGCATCGAATGAGACAGAATCCGAAGAACCTATCGAAGAACCTAAAACCTATGACGACGATGTAATAGCCGAAGAATACAATAAATTCGTAAGCCTTTACGAAACCAGATCCCTGATCGATTATTCTAAAATCGAAACAACCAACGACCAGCTGTTGGATAAGTCACACAAAAATATTATAACATTCTTTCGACAAAATAAATTAGAAGAACTACATCATAAGATTCTTGACGATATTTTCGAGGAAAACATGGAATTTAATCCAAAACAAATAAATATTTTCTCCAGTAAATCAACAAAAAATCGTAAATATTTCATTATTCCTCTCCCGTTTAACCCAGAAACTGTCACACAACTTCTCTTTTACATTCTCTATACCGGTCAAGACGAACTTGACATCTCTTGTACCTATTTCGTGGAAAACACACTCGAACTTCCTATCCTTGAAATATTTTCGTATATTTTTGCAGACAAAAATATAAAATTAAGTATCTGCCAAAACATCACAACAACCCCTAATGAAGACGAAATACCTCAGATCTTAGATCATTACCATCGCGGAAAAACCAACTTACATCGCGGAATTAACGAGACCTTAAGACGCATAAAAGAAAAATACAATTGGCCAGGCATAATAAAAGCCGTAGAAAACTTTATTAAAAGTTGCGAAACTTGTCAAAAAGTAAAAATCTGTCATAAAAATCTAAGCAGTCCCCTAGTCGTAACAGAAACGCCCAAAACACCTTTTGAAAGAATAAACATAGACATATTTGAATACCCAACTCGAAATTACGCCCTAACAGTACGTGACGAACTAACAAAATTTACACAAGCTTACCCTATAGAGGATAAGACAGCAAAATCTGTTGTTAATACACTTCTTGTATTTTTTCAACATTATGGAACTCCGTTACGTATACATTGTGATTATGGCCGAGAATTCAAAAACACCTTAATGAATGACCTCTGTGAGCTTTACGATATCAAACTAACTTTCTCTAGCGTAGGACACCCTCAATCAAACGGCTCTGTTGAGAGATTTCACGCGACACTTAGTGAAATGATACGAGCTAATCAAACTGAAAACCCTGACGAACACCCGTTTAATGTTCTTCCTTATGCAACTATATGTTATAACAATACCAAAAACAAAACGCACGGTTTCACGCCTTACGAACTTATTTTTGGACACACCTCATCTAGACCACCCGAAATCCTATATAATGAAAAACGTCTTATTTCCAAATATATGCAAGACCTAAACAATCGCATGCAATACCTTTATAAAACAGCCCGAGCCAGAACATGTCAACAAAAAGAAAAAGCCAAAGAGCGCTTCGACCAAAATGTTTCTGCTCACCCCTATGAATATAATTTAGGAGATAAGGTATACATTAAAGAATCGCAAATCAAGGACAAAAGCCAAAATAAATTTAACGGTCCATTCGAAATAATCGAAATTTTACAAAATTCAGCAATTCTGATAAACCCCGAATCTAAACAAAAATCTAAAATAAATTTTGACAGACTGAAACCATACTATGAGTAATTTTTCTCTTCTAGGTTCTTGGCACTTTCAACAGCCACTCAGTCCCAATACACTCTAACACCAATAAACAACACCTTAGGAATTTTCTTTCATGAAGAAGCGACCGTAAAAATCTCAAATGATAAATGGACCCTCCTTGTTTACAAAGACCTCGGACCAATCAAAGAAACAATTAGTAATAATGACAAAATATTAGAAAGCTTATTAAACACTATAGACGAAGACGTACCGCGAATGAAAGCCTTTAAGCCGCAAGTTCAAACTCATGTTAGTCTCCTTAAACAAATATCAAACGCCGTTAACCAAAAGTACACTGAAATAATGGCCGACACTAAAAAGTACATTTTTAGAGAAAAACGTGGTATTCTTAATGGTATTGGAATCATTTGGAAATCAATAACTGGTAATCTTGACGCCTCCGATGGTGAGTATTTCAACGAGTGCATCGAAAAGTTAACCCACGATGAATACCAAATAGAAAATCTTTTGAAAAATCAAATATCTGTAACTACCTCTGTTATCAAAAGGTTTAACGAAACCATTCAAAAACTTCAAATTGACGAGGAAACCTTTAATAATGATATTAAAGAAATTCGCGAATCAATTATGGATATTTCCGATCATCTCAAATTTTATCAATCACAACTCGATATCCTAGACTTGTGCGAATCACTAACAGAAAGCTATTCATTTATCGAAAATACTTTGAACGATGCTATAAACGCTGTTACATTTGCACGTTTAAAAATTTTACACAGTTCAATCATTACTCCATACGATTTAGTAGACTCATTAAAGCATATATCGCAGTCATTACAGAAGAATAATCTTCCCTTGCCGATATATTATTCAAGCGTAGCTCAATACCTCGACATAATAGAATTAAAGGCATATCAATTAGATACTAGAATAATTTTTGTACTAGAAATACCTTTAGTCGAACCTGAAAAATACACTCTCTATCACTTATATCCTATACCGATTCTGGATAATCGAACAGGCCTTCATCACATGTTGTCAATAACTAATAAACTAATTGCGCGAAATGATGATTCTTTACTTTATACAACCATCCGCAATATATATATATATATATATATATATATATATATATATATATATATATATATATAACATTCAAGAAATCAGTCAGAATTTATTTTGATAGCTGTTGCAGACCCTCTGCCCGTCACAATAAAATGGATCCAGAGACCTCAGATCATCAACACAAATACTTTGATGAAATTTCAACCCGAGTGTAGTGCCTTCGTTGGGAGTACAAGAGTTCGTGCCCAGAAATCAGTTGATGTTTACGACAACGTAACCTACAATTACCACCCAGTCAACATCCCTTTTGACTGCTGTAACCATATGCCAGAGAATATTCACTTACTAGATTTGAAGCCTCTGAAGCTAAACAAAATAGATGTAGAGGACCTGAACATAGCCCAGCACAAGCTAAATCAGTATGCCGATCAGCTGGATCAATTGGTAAATCAGCCGTTCGTGAAAAAACACATAAGTTGGTTCACGATTCTTACAATAACACTCATTATCACACTGATTGCCTTATACATCTTTTGCAAATGTCGAAGACGAACACGTAACATCAAGATTGGAGTAGCCACTAGCAACGATGACAATCCACCCTCTCCACCTAAAAGAGGATCTAACGTCATACAATGGAGAAGAATAATTCCCAGAAGGAGACCGAGCATCCGCCTTGGCGAATTGAAGAAAGTGAAGAGATTTCAACCTCAATAAGCAGAGGACCTGAAAGTTGTCACCACGCGTCAACTTTCATCTTAATGGGGGAGTTGTTATATCCTTTCTCACGAGCAATGTCACCTTCAAGTACGATGCCCTTGGTTCCCACCGTATCGGATGTCGGATTATCTCAAGGAGACGGCGAGTACCGAGACGCCTCGTCAGCAGAATCTGCCCAGCAAGCAAGTTCCCACTGACGCAGCATTCGTCTTTCATATAAATAGTGTAAATTGTAAATAAAATCATGATTCGTTTTTAAGCTTCTATACTGTTAGTTTAATTTTGATTTTGTAAATAAAAATATTTTTTAAAAAGTGAATTTTAAGTCGAGTGATATAACATATATATATATATATATATATATATATATATATATATATATATATATATAGTAGAGAATAGATTTTTTTGGAATGACCGTTAAAGCAATGGAATTTGGCTAACCGTAGACACGTGTTTCTGACTTAAGGTCATCATCAGTACAGTCAACTAGTTGAAAGACGAGTACACTGGAATCAGTGCTGGCTCCCCTACTATAACTACATTGATGTGTTAATTTTGGAAAAATATGAATTTTGTAGTTTTTCAAATATTAATTGCAAAATTAGATATTTTTTGACACCCGGTACTGAACAGAAAATTAATTATTTTAAAGCAATTTATTGACAGCTACTTTATGAACAATTTTACAAAATATATGAAAAAAAAAACTAAGCCATTTTTGGGGTTGACGGCTGACGTGACTACTTGAAGATCCCAGTGTTATAACTAACTAAATCATGAATAACCGTTTCAATTTTTCTATCTACTTCCCAGTATTTATCTTCAATAGAACGAACATATTTAACATACGATTTCCAATTTTCAGCCGATATTGAGTCAATCGCTTTTAATGTTATTTTATTTAAATCTTTAATTGAAGGTTCACCGGTGTTGAGCTCTCGAATATATTTTTTTACTCCTGCTCATGCAAGTTTAATAGGGTTGAGGTTGCACATGTATGCAGGCAGCCTTAAAGGTGTATGACCGAGGTTACGTAAAAGACCGTCAATTTTATAGTTTTTTTCTCTAGGCTTTTTGGCTGATATTACTTCATATAATCGATATTTTCTCTATGTTGGATCACATACAAGATTGTTCGATTTAAGCTACGATATCATATGAGCTTTTGTAGAGTATTTAGTTGGCACTTTATCTTCTACGTGAGAATGATAAGACGCATTATCCATTACCACGACTGATTTGGGAGGAATGTTAGGTAGAAGCTTCTCGAGCAACCACTTTTCAAAATTATCTCTATTCATCTGTCCACGATAGTCTCCAGTTGTTAGTCCCGAGTGAAAAACTAAAGCAACAACTGGAACAAATCCGGCTTCTGAACCAGCGTGACCTATAATAAAACGACTACTAGAGCGGATTCCCTGAACAACACCTGTAACACTTTCACTTTGCCAGTATTTGTTCACTGTTATATCATTATCTACCCAGGTTTTGTCTAGATACACAAAATTGCGTCCTTCTTGCCTCTATTGCCTTACAGTTGATAGATATTTCACCCGCCTGAGAAAAATATTTGGTCTCTCAATGAGCAATTTTCGTTTATTTTGGCACTTGCGCCAAACAAAACCATTTGATCGTAAAAGCCGATTTAAGGTTTTATACCCGTACGGAAAATCTATTTTGTTCTTTACAGCATGAAGTAGGGGTTTGCAGGTCGGAACCTCCTTTAAGTTTATATACAAATCCTCTATTGTTCGTCGAATTACTTGAAAATCACCATCGTCAATTTTATCTTTGTATGATAATCGGGGTCTTTTTTTACCAGGAGATTTTAAAGGTGAAGTAGAACATGAACGATCATTATGTTCTCTTTGAATTTTTCTTTCACTACTTTCCGAAACACCAGTGTAAAATGCAGTGCGTTCTGTTCGATTTTGAATTGGAATAGTCAAACTATTATTTCCAGCTTCTCTAGTACAGGCCTCTATAACGCTAGCAATAACTTCACGTGCACCGCTTCGAATTGTTTTTCCTCTTTTGCTCGCCATCGTTACTTTGAAATAATAATTCAAATTCAACGCAACGCATTTATATAGAAATGAAAACAAATGCTCGAAATGTATAGGCGCCACTGGAAATAGCTAGAACCTTCTAGCGGCAAGTGCATGGAGACTCTAGGCACATCTCAATTACAAGTGGACCAGTGCGAAATTTACTAAATCCTCGATTAATTTTCCGTAACGCTTAGCTGGCGCACTTTATAGGTGAAGCGGCAAACTATTACAACAAATAAAATACCATAAAATTTATTTGCTTACACATTTTACTTTTCCACTTGCTTAAGACCATGAACCTGTCCCGCACTTTAACTATCCTGTGTGGTTTATGATTCTTGGGAAGTTTTGGGGTAAAGTAAATTTAGCGATTTTTTTGGATTCGCCTTTGTCCAATTAAATACAAAAAATGTGGGCGCCACTTAATTTATCTATTTCGAATAGTAAATATTTGAGATCTAAGGTTGGTTTCAAATTACATAAGAAAAATAGCAAATCTAAAATAAAAATTTAATTTTGTTTTGCTAATTGTTCATTTAACCCTGAAATATCTGAGCTTGCTAGACGAAAAACTGCAGTGTGCTGTGCGCTATAAGAAAAGATACAGAGTATAATATCATTTAATTAAAAAATCCTTTTATATCTTCTATCTACTTTCTACGGCATATTTTTTTTTGCATAATGTCTATCTACATTTTGGTTTCTGAATTTTAACACCTGTTAACGCAAAATATTACGTTTCAAACCACTTTGCGCGGTTGATGAATTGAAATTAAATAGCCTGGTAAGTTTGCTAGACAGCCTACCGATTAAAGGTAAAAAAATTCTATGCGGGGACTTTAATATTGACTATGCTACTGTTTGTGCCATCCAGAAATATCTATCTAATTTCTATATTCGACTCTTTCGGTCTTTCAATGCATGTATCCTCGCCAACTAGAATTTCAAAAAACTCTTCTTCTATCATCGATTACATGGCGTCTGATTTTTCTCCATCAGAGGTGCAATCACAGGTCTATAACTCAGGTCTTTCCGATCACGAGGCGGTAATTTCCAGGTTTAGTTTACCTATTAGGCCCTTACCAAGATCTCGCCATCGGGGCAGAATTTTCTCGGCCGCAAATTTCTCAGTATTTCATAATATTTGCTTTAATACCAATTGGAATTTTGAATCTGATAATGTCAACACAAACTTCAGAACTTTTTTAAATAAAACTTTAAGTGCTTTTAACATGGACTTCCCGCTTAAGAATATCAAACCTAAGCGGCATAAACCGTGGACCAAGAAAGGAATACAAATTTCTGCTAAAAATATGCGCTCGCTCTCATATATAAAAAAATTCACCGACTCCTTTCTTATTCTCGACTATATCTCTAATTATAGGAGGATCTACACTACTCTTATTAAGTCAGCAAAAAAATTACACTACCGAAAACGTCTAACAAACTCTAATAACGTTTCAAAAGAAACCTGGTCCATCATCAATAACCTCAGAAACAAATCAAATGAAGATCTTGTAGGGGCAAAAATGATTATTTTATTAATGTAAGCAAAAATGTTACCTCTAGTATCTCGCCAAGTTTGGACCCTCTTTCGTTTCTCCCTCCTTCAAAAAATTTAGCTGATAGCTTTTTCTTAAGTCTCGTTAGCAACACTGAACTATTGAAGGTAATACATAATATCAAAAGTAAATCTTCGTGTAGCACTGATGGCCTATCAATTAGAATATTCCTGAACTTGCCACTCCCAGTCATAGAGGCCCTTACAACATTAATAAATGAGTCCTTTATAAAAGGTGTATTCCCTGATTGCCTTAAAACAGCTATAATTATTCCACTTCATAAAGGCGGCGAAAAAACTAACTGTTGCAATTATCGCCCAATTGCACTACTACCAGTGCTATCAAAAATCATCGAAAGGCTACTGAAGAACCGTCTTATGCCATTTCTCCTGAAACATCAGATAATATCCCCGGAGCAGTTCGGATTTCTACCCAACAAGTGCACCAGTGACGCCATGTTCACGTTGCTTAGAGGCGTCTACTTATCTCTCAATAACAACCACCCAACTGCCTCAGTTTTTTGTGACTATGCGAAAGACTTTGATTGTGTTAGTCATGAAATTCTGATAAACAAACTAAATTTTTATGGAATTCGTGGTAGTACTTCTTTAAATTGGTTCAAATCTTATCTTGGAAAAAGGCAACAACTTGTAAGGGCTAATGGTTCCGATTCTGATTGTAAGTTGATTACAAGTGGAGTCCCTCAAGGTTCAGTCTTGGGACCTATTCTTTTTTTGTTATACATTAATGATATCACGAACCTTAAAATTAATGGAAGAATCTCCCTTTTTGCTGATGACACAAGCATAACATGGAGTGATTTTGATACAACTTCTTTACACTCTAGTATCTCCAAAGACTTGGTTATAATTAAGGCTTGGTCCGATTCCAATATGCTTTGTTTTAACGTCGATAAAACGGTGGCGTTATCTTATAATGGAACTTTACAACCACTTTAGATACATAACAGCAATATTGAATACGTAGAGTCGGTTAAATTCCTGGGTTTAAATATAAATAGCAACCTAAAATGGTCTAATCATGTTGACACCTTAACTAAAAAACTTTCTACCGCCTGCTTCGCCATTCGATCAGTTTCAAAAGAACTAGACGTTCCTTCTGCCAGACTTACTTATTTCTCTTTATTTGAATCCCACCTCCGCTATGGCCTTCCCTTTTGGGGCTGCTGTACCACCGAGCAATTTCGTAGTATTTTTATGCTTCAAAAGAGAGCCATTCGTTATTTGTTTGGTCTAAATAATAGAGCTCACTGCCAATACTATTTCAAAAAACATGAAATATTAACACTTCCTGCATTATTTATTTTGGAAACGGTATGTTTGCTGAGAAAACATATAAACACCCTCCCAGAAAGGCCACAACATGTATACCCTACCAGAAACTCTAGGCATGATATTTATCTTCCCATTCCTTCCACAGAATTAATAAAAAAATCAATTATTTACAACGCCATAAAACTTTACAACAATCTGCCAGTACATTTAAAATCTATCCCTATGCTTGCACAATTTCGAAAAAACACCAAAGCATACCTCATTGAGAGACCATTTTACAGCGTTAATGATTTTTTTTTTGCAGTGAGTAAGTCTCTTTAAATTGTCACTAAACTCGCTTGTTTACTTAAATCTTTTGTGAGTCATGTCCTAACTCGTAGCATAGAATTTTGTAAATCATTATATAGGGAAAAGAACTGTCGAACATTCACTTAAAACTTAATTATTTTTGTTAGGTATTGGATTAAAAACAATTTAATTCTTTTTTATACTACATTCTACACTAGTTCAATATACCTTCTGTTTAACATCACAATTATTTGTATAACTATAATAACATAGAGTTTAAGGTCGCATAGTTGCAATTTTGATTTCAATGTCATCGAAATTATTCACCTCGTACATGTGTGTTTGTTTACTTTTATAAGGTTATCATGATTCATTTACTGTTTGCAATGTTATGTTATATTCTAACGTGTGTTTTACGATTTGGTAAATTGATAATTTACATTTTTTAAAAAAAAAGCACTGACCTGTCGAAATTATTTTCGATTAATGTTTTGATATGTCTTATTTTTAGGTATATTTTGCTTTGTCCATAAAATTGTAAAATTTTTCTGCGGCAATAAAGCATACTTTTGTTTGTTTGTTTGTTTGTTTGATTTTGTTGGTTATAATGTGTCAGCATTTCAAAAAAAAATGTTTTCGAACTTGTCCTTTAAATTTCTAGATATACCTTCTTTTTCAACTTTTCTCTTTTTATAATATCCACTTTTTGATCAAACTGCACCCCTGGGTCTTAATAACAATAAAAGGCATTGTCGGAAGCCCATAATCCTGCAAATCATGAAAGATGTAAAAACTTGAAAATATACAAGAATTTGGAAAGTAATAAATCCGAAGTGACTTGCACATATGAATAAAACTCGAGAGTGCAACGGTAAAATTGGCTTTTCCAGTCGATGCCTTTTCCTGCTTTTGTTCTTCCATCTGAAAACTTTTATTAGAAATATTGCGAAATCCGCACAATAAATCAGCGAAATATTGTTTCTCCTGGGACCCCGTATCTAAAATATTTGTTCACAAATGAACAATAAAGCCGCCGAGAACAATGACCGTTTCAGTATCCAGCCGTTCGAAAGCCGACCCTTATGCCTGAGTGCTTCACAATAAATGATTTACAAAGTTCTAGAAATATGGAAAGTGGGTAGTCGTGTATCGACCAGGGAATTCCCCAGTTATGGTTTCTGGCGCTCAAGGAATTTTATTTTAAAATATTGCCTGCTTATGCTCCAGGTAATATCTTTTAAAATATAGGAGCCGGATATTCTATAAAGCGGATCAAGGTCAGATAGATGCAGCCAGAAGGCTTTTATGTTCTCAAAAGGATGTTTGGCACGTCTTTCATGTAACTTATTAGTTTTCTTTATTTTTGAACATTTTAAACTGGTCTAAAAAAGTATATAATAATAACAATAAGTAATCTAAGTGATGCACAGGCTAGCTCATGACAAAAATCTGCAAAAATTTCGCAATTGCTTATATTTCAATATGGTGTCACAGGTTAACAACCCATTGTAATGATCACAGATTAACAACCAGATACCTGGTCTGGGCTCAGAGAGCAAGAACTAGGGGTCATCTTTAAAAAACCCTTCTCTACTATATACTAGTGGCGGCTCATGGTTAACTTTTCAATGGGTCAATATATATATATATATATATATATATATATATATATATATATATATATATATATATATATATATATATATATATATATATATATATATATATATATATATATACATATATACAGGGTGTACTCCACAAAATAGGAAAAAAAAGCCAATATATACATGGTCAAAATCGCACCATTTTCGTTATACAGGATGTCAAATTTTCAATTTTTTTCTCGTTTTTGCGTTTTCTTTTACTAAAATAACAATTTATTTTTTTGTTTTTGTCTTTACTTGTCTACCGAATTTTAACATTTCTGAAAGTTCAGCTCACTGGCGGCTTTTGAAGTCTTAAGATTCTAAACCACTGTAGCTACCGTTATTTAAAACATCAAAGTCTTGAAAATAAAATAAATTTTATAAAAACACGCAATCGTTACCACAACCTATCACACGGTTCACATTAAACGCATCAACTTAAAAATGTTTAAGTTTCCTAAGCCGTATATTACCTATGCGCCCCTATGCGGATTCAATCGGGAACACTCGTGAAAAACTCGCCTCCGTTTATAACAGCGAGAACATTGCGGGCCGCCAGCCTCGTAGTCTAACAAAAGGAAAGCTTCGGAGATCGCTGTGTGAGGCATCGATAGTGCGACTACCGCGGAATCAACATGAACATTCAACGAGTTTTCACGCTTAGAATAACAGAAGGATTTTCCAAATTTAAAATAAATTAAAAAAACATAAATTATTTATTATTTTCTGTTTAGAAATATTTATTGTGGGGTCATTGACCATAAGACCTAATGGAGCAGCCGCCACTGCTATATACTAGTTTTTGCCGCGTTATATATTTCCTACTTCTGATTTACTACTCTTTGGTTATGAGTTTCGCCACAGGCTATATGCTGCTTCGTGGTTAGTAGAGTATCAATTCCGGCGAAGATTTCAGATCTGTTGGTGACCCTGGTATTATTTTGTGTATTCATTTTGGCGCTAGTTGTACTCGTCTTTCAACTAGTTGACTGTACTGATGAAGACCTTAAGTCAGAAACAGGTCTCTATAGTTAGCCAAATTCCATTGCTTTAGCGGTCATTCCAAAAAATCCATTTTCTACTATATACTAGTTCTTGCCGCGTTATATATTTTCTTCTTTTGATTTACTACTCTTGGGTTACGAGTCTCTGCTTCGTGGTAAATAAGAGTATTAAGTCCGGCAAAGATTTCGTATGTTCTTTTGTTAATCACATTTATCAAAATTTTAACTTATGCAGTTCGACTTTGGGCTATTCGGGTATGCCAAAAGTGACCGTTTGTCTCTGTCTGTCATGTTACTTTGTACAGAGGGCGTCATTGTGAAGTACTATACAGGGCGTTTCCTAATTGCGTGCTAATCTTAAAGGGGGGTGATTCTTGGATCTTTTTAAGAAAAAAGTTTAATATGAACCTAAAAATCTTTGGAAACTTTGGAGATACAGGGTTTTAAAAACGCATTTTTTTAAATCCTAATTCTGATGCTATTATAGGTAAATAACTGTGTGAAATTTGATACACGTCTTTTATGCATAAAAGGGCATTTTTTATTAACAATCAATTTATGAAATTTCTATCAGTGGCGTGCATATGTAATTAACCTGGGTAAATCCGTATGCTCCTTAATGCATAGAACACGTGTATCAAATTTCATGCAGTTATCTACAATAGCATCAGAATTGGGATGAAAAAAATGTTTTCTTTTTAAACTTTACCATCCTGTATCTCTAAAGTTAAGACTTTTAGGACATGAAAACACCCCCTTTAACATCAGTACGCAATTAGGAAACGCCCTGTATAGTACTTTACAATCACGGCCCCTGTATAAAGTAATAGGACAAACGGAGACAGGCGTCCACTTTTAGCATACGCGAGTAGCCCAAAGTCGAACTGCATAAATTAAAATTTTGATAAATCTCGTTCACTGGATCTGATGCTGGCTGCCCTTGTAAAATCTGGACTTGTAAATCGTGTATCACTATACTGGGTGGTTCAATAACAGTGGACGTAGGCAGTAGCCCGGGAACCGTTAATGACAGAAGTCAAGAAAAAATATATTTATAGGTAAATCGATCAAGAAAAATCAAAATTAAATCATTTTAAAATTCGAAAATTCGCCGTTTTTGCAACACAAAACAGATATAGAAGTGCGGTACACGAAAGAAAACCGACAAATATAGATAAAGGTTCATTAAGCATAGTTACATTTTTTAATTATCTGAAGTGCGTAGAGTCAAAAAGGAGTGCCATATTATTTAAAGAACGACGGGACACCACTGGTTTAAAGAGATTTCTTGGCCAACCTTCCTAAACCGATTGACTCCGTCCGGTTTTCTTTCGTGTCCCGCACTTTACTTATCGTAAGCGTAACATTCGCCGTTTCTCGCCGACTCCGGCCTTCTCAGTCTAAAGATTTAGTATTCAGACTAGTCCACGTGTTCAAATATGTAATTTTCATTTCAAGTTAGTAATTTTTATCCAGTTGAGAAACAGCTAAAAAAGAAATATGTTATTCTAAACGCAACAAATAATCTGAACACATTATAAAAAAAATATCCCACATATTTCAATAACACTCTAATCATTTCTATGTTAAATGGTTTAAAATTTAAATATTAATTTAAATAATTTCTCTGTTAAATAACCTAATAGTTTAAAAGTATGAAACAAATAAAACAAAGTGTCTTATTTAACATTGGAAAGTTAAACGATAAAAAATTGATAATTTAAAAATATTATCTGGCCTAAGTAAATCCTTCCAGAGAAAATAAGGTATCATGGACTGCAAGGAAACACGAACTTCACAAAGTCACAGGAACCATCGAAGATTAACAAGACAAGAAGGAGCACTCGAAGCTCCTCCCCTTGATATGCCTATCTCACTCGAATATCGGATGCTATGCTTTTTCGATCCCTCGAACTCGCTGCCGGCCGAGATGCATATACCGGTTGTCCGTCTTAGAATTAAGTATTGAAATATACCACCAAACATTAATATATACCAATTGTCTTTATATTTGCCGACGCGCGGCGTGAAACTAATTGTTTATCTTTTAAAAATTAAAATAAGTATTTACCAATTTACCTAGTGTTTTATGCTTGGTAAATGGCTGGAAAATTACGATTAACTCCATTCTATCTTTATGAGAAACTTTAAAATAAAAAAATTATTCATTTCGTTTAACAAGAAACCTTCATCAGGACTGCCTCGATTTTTTTTTGTCCTGATAAGATACAATTTTGTAATTCATTCAAGGAATTATTTACTCAAAAATATCTCAATGAGGTTGGAGGTGCAAAATGTATCCAAGATATTAATGAAGTTTTGGTTAATGTAACTCTTGATATGATCGAAGAATATAAAAATATCTATGTACCATTAATGACAAAAAATAGTTCTTTAAAAGTATTTGCATGCGACTATATAAATCTTTCAAGTACCGACAGTAATGCTGTAGTGTTTACCAGTGATGGGCGGTGGGTATATACCCAACGGGTAGGTAAATAAAATTTGGTTATATACCTTGTATATACCCAAAAGGTGTAGGGTATATATCCATTGAGAAATTTACTGTAGTTATATACCTGGCATATACCCGGTATATACCAGTATTATATTTACATATATATATATTCCTGGTATTATTCCTAGGGTTGCCACTTCTGCAACTAAGTATTATTTATTTTAGATTTTAAACGTAGTTTTCTTACTTTGTACATTATGTTTTTGTTTCATTACACTCTTATTTTATTCAGAATTAAAATATGTTTTTAATAGTTGTTCATTTTTTAGATTTTAAACGTATTCTTCTTACTCTGTGCATTATGTTTTTGTTTCATTATACTATTTTCATTTTTAATAGCATTATTTTGTGATTTTTATTTATTCAACCACTTTTTTTAATATCCTAATTTAACAACAAAACGTTAAAATTTGCTAGATTAACTTAAATTAACCAAGTAAGTACACTACGGTATATACCCCGTATATACCCAACTATATGGGGATATATACTCACTTGAGTATATACCGGGTACAAAACCTTGGGTATATACCCAAATTTCAATATACCCTGTATTTGTCCGTCACTGGTGTTTACATTACTGACCATCTATTAAAAAAATCCGTAAATTTTGTTTAGCCGGAACTTCCTTCGTTATGAATCTTTTCTTTTATTAGGAAAACTGAAGAGTGGCCCAATTTAGTTCAGTATAATAGTCATTACTTTCTTTTAAACATTTTTATTGAATGCAATTTTTTTCCATCATATTGGATTCCTACCAATATTTTCCTAGTTTCTACATATGTCACACTTGATTTTTGGGCATAATTAAAAATAAATTCAGTAAGTACTTTTAACATTGACATGTTGAATTCTACTAGTTTATACCTAGGTTTTTTCATATACGACATTTAATTTTTCTATAAAATTTAATGTCAGTTGAATTTTAAAAAAATTCGTGGCCGCCATTTTGTTCCACCATCTTGAATTCATGCCACAACTTAACCAGTTTATCTGTATATCACATTTATTGCTTGCACAAATTTTGAAATTAATTTAATAAGTAGTTTTTTCAGGTTGATTTTTTAAATATTTTATTAGGCCACCATTTTGTTTTACTATCTTTTATTCATACCAAAATGTTACTATTTTATTCCTGACAATCGATTTTTGTGCAAAATTTGAGGAAATTGGATAATTAGTTTTTCACTAATAGTTTTTTTAACGTTTCAATAGTCCGCCGTCTTGTTCCGGCATATAGGATTTTTACTAAAATATTACTAGGACATCCCCATATGACTCTTAATTTTTGCCTAAAATGGAACTTAATCTGATTAGTAGCTTTTAAGATATATCATGAACTGACAGACCGACAGACAAATTGACAGGCGGACCGATGGAATTGATGAAACATATTTTTTGTCATCTAGGGACGCTAAAACCTAAAAATATGTAAAACCAAAGAAGGTGATTTTTTTCACGATTATGTTTGTTTCGCGATCCTGAATTAGTACCACAGGTTTACTAGTTTATCTCTATACCACAACTAGTTTTGTAGGCTGAATTTTTAAATACTTTATTAAGTCGCCATTTTGTTTCGCCATCTTGGATTAAAATTTTCAACAATTAATTTCTATTTTTACTTAATTTTTACAAACACTACTTTTTATAATTATATTAAGATCTATTAATTAAACAACTTGCAGCAACCATACAGCAAAATAGGTCACAATAACAATTATGGATAGATATTTTTAAAATCGTTTTTAAATCACCCCGGTAAGTGAACGTTTATTCTTCTTAATGGCTAGCGGTTTGCATCAACTTCGGAAAAGCATGGGCACCTGCACAGCTGTATGAATTTCTTGGATTCGTCGGTACGTTATTGTAAGCATAACATAAAAGTTCCGACGGACTGTGCCACTTCTTGTCTTGTTAATGTTCGGTGCAGGAACAAACAGCATTCTAACAGTACTCGATCAAAGAAAGAAGTGTCTAGACTGGACGAGACGAGGCAATTAATTACGTTTCTATTAACTCAAAACACGGTGCCTTTCGTAGCTTAAGGCATTGGATAAAAGTGCAAATAATATTATTGTATCCAACTTAACTTAATTGAATTTGCACTTACCAATAAAAGACTTATAGGAAATGATTCCAGCAGGGCTAAAGTTAAATGAACAGAAATCCAGGTTTCCCCAAAAATGTCAACTTTTCCATGGTTTAAAACAAAATAGTCTACAAATCCACAAGAAGAAACATATATTTAAGTCACCAAGACTGGTAATAACTAGAATGATACCCGTTTTCCTCAGAATCTGTACATGGAGGTGTTTGACATACCTCGACTCTATACTGGAATTACGATACAATATACAAATATGCGGCAAATTCAAATTTGCCATAGAACTTTAAAAAAGTATGAAAGTCAATTTCGCAACCCGCAACATAGAATCAGTCCGTAAAACGTAAATCGGCGAAGTAAATTTAGCACTGGTAAATTCAGGGATGGGCCCAAAGGGAAAAGCTCCCCACAAAATAATTCTGCCAAATTTTGCAAGAGCTAATTCACTAACAGAAGCAAATCGGAAGAGGTTGTTTTATTGCAACTTGTAACAACGCCCTTTACGAAATAAAAAAGTTCACTGGTATTATAGTGTGATTGAACTGCAATATTAACTTTAGCGAATGATTGTCAACTGTCTAATATATATCTAAATTTGCTCACCTCTTCACTTTATCAATTAATTTTTTTTCCTAATATTTTTATAGATGTCATTAGGCTCTCTTTCATTTTTTTCATCATGCTTACTTTGTGTTTCATTTTAGTACCATTTTTTTTTCTAAAGCCAAATATCCTTCGAGTAGCGAGTAGTATTTTTATTGAAATTTGCAAGTTTTGGTGTTTGTTCTTTTAATTTTCATTGGTTTGGTGTTCATTTTCCAAAACTTCAAATTTAGCTCTGTGATTTTCTTTGATGTCTTTATATGAGCTATCTTTTTCAGTTAGTATTATTTTAAACTGATGTGATTTCTTTGAAAGTTAAGATATCTCAGATATATTTATATAGTTTCTCCCTGAACAGAGATTCTTTTTCTTCAACAAATGTGAATTGGAAAATTTCTTATTTGCACATCTAAGAATCTTTCTCTCAACGGCATATTGTTCATTTTTCTTCATTCATAGCGATTTGGTTATATTTATATTATCTGCTCTCCCACCATCCCTATCTGCATGCTCAAAAATAACCTTTTAAGAGTAGTTTTACTGTCATATAAATTGGCCGAAACCTCATTTAACATCTTCAATGTATTCCATTTCGCGATAGAATGAAGAAAATATTTACATTTTTACTATTTTTACAATCGAGCACTGCTACTTGTTCTGTTGAATTAGTCTATCTCGAGAGAAATAGCATTTTCTTTCAGAATGCTCCCAAAGGATCTTATTTATAGTTGAGCAGACTTAAAATTTCCTATCTCGCCGTAGGCCCCACATTTTATTTCTATTTGCCTAAAACCCCAAACCTTAAAGTAAATAAAAACAAGTTCTCGATAGACTTTTATTTAACTACCATCTCGAAATAGAAAATCAAGTTTATAGTTGGATTAGCGTTGTTTTACCAAAGAGTATGCCAGTAATTATCTTATACTTGTAACTGCATTGTATTATATTAACCGAGGATATTATTATATGAGAATAATTTTAAGTACGTAATTATGATAGAAAATGCAAAAGAATATCTTAGTAAAATCCTTTTAAACAGTTTTCGTTGTAATTAGTTCAAACCAAATTTTAAAATTAGAGACTTATGTTTGACATTGTTTTGTGATATGCTCAAAGCCAAGGAATATATCACCTAAGCAGATTCTAATGGGACATAAATCATGAGAATCTGGTATTAAAGATGACAGGACAGCGTCAAAACGTAGGTATTTACCTATTTTTCAATTAAACTTTATAAAGTAAAATTTTTTCTGCCTTTTCAATAAATTAAATGACATTTCCATAACAAATATAATGTTACTAATATGCATAACAAATTAAAAGAGGAAAAAAGTTCTATTTGAGAATAAATATTTCAATGTTATACATTTTAATTTGCTCTGTGTACCGCAATGTCGTATATAAGTTAAAGCAATGCAAAAAAAAAATTAAAACACATTTTTTCAAAAAAATGATGCTGCCATATGGCAACGCTAGTCCTTAGAGGGATAGAAAAGTATTCTCAGAAAAATATAATAAAAATCATATATTGGGAGCATATATTTCATTTATAATATTAAAAAAACTTAATTAAAAACTAAAATTTTTTATGAAATTTAACATTGCTGCATATTTTATGCACATTGTACTCATGATTAACTTGCAATTTTCGCCAATACATCTCTTCTTTTTCTCATCGAGAATACTTGATGAAGCATGTTGTCAAACCGAACATTATCTGATACTCTGCTAAAACATCTATTGGAAATGCTCGCGGATGGTCATCCTCCTATATCTCCTTAAATATTGTTACCACATTTTTGTATACAGAAACCAGCTATTCTATAAGGTAGCATCGATGAGCGAACAAAAAAAGACACTACCACCATTTTTGCCACGTAAGGTTATTCGAAATATGGATATGTTTTCATCCATAAGATCGGTTTCGCCAACTGCTGACTTATATTTTGCAATAATATGAGGTCTGTTCAACTGGATCAAATTTTTCCGCTTAGGTATAACTTTTTACTGGATACAAAGGAATAACTTTTTACTGGATACAAAGGAAAATTATTATACTTATTCTGAAACAGGCATTGAATTCCACGGAAAAACTCCTATAAGAAACGGTTTTCGCTATTTTGGTAAGTATACCTGAACACTGTACCCCTGTACACCGACTCGAGATTGAATATAATTTTTATCTATGTCTATATCGTCAGCATACGCCTTTTGCAAAGCTTCCTTAAGTGTTAAACGGCCTCTGGAAGTGAAAAAAATAAAGTTGAAAAAAGGTATTTATAAGACCTGGCACTGCCATATGGCAACGGTAACATTTATTACAAAATATATCAAACGGGTATACACATTTATTATTTATATCATAGGATGCTAAAAATGTGCCATTTTAGGGAGCTAGTTCAATTCATGTTACAATCAGTAACAAATTATCATGTTTCTTCTACTCACATGAGTCTGAAATGCATGGGTTTTAAACAAGATGCTCATTTTCAGACGAACTGGACCACAAAAAACACCTTACCTTACTTTCCATTTTCATGCCACCATTTTGAATGTTTTGCATACGATAGAGTAATAATATATACTGTCACGTGAACTATTTACATCCGCTAAATTTCAGCTCAATCGAATTTAAGGAAGAGACAAAATTCGGCAATAATATGCCAAAATACGCAACCAAATCAGCATCGCATATGTATTTGATTCAAGAACTGCAGTTAAATTTTCATATCAAGCCTCCAGATATTTAATTAGGTAGTTTAAAAATACAAATTTAAAATGCATTTATTTAACCAGCACATAAATCTAAATCTTATATAATACAATAATTTATTTGTATTTTAAGCCGGCAAAAAGGACTGCTCTGCGATTATATGCAAACCGTTAACCCTGAACAATTCACTTAGATTATATATATATATATATATATATATATATATATATATATATATATATATATACAGTGTGTATCAGCCAAATGGAATAAATTCGATAATAAATAAATGGGGGCGTGTTCGGAAAAACGCTTGGACCCGTCGATTGGTATTTTTAGTTGCTCATTTTCTCCAATAAAAACTTTTTATACAGGGTGTGTCCTGTAACAGTGGCCAACTTTCTTATTTCAATGCCGGATATTATTTAAACTTTCTTATTTCAAATGCAACACCAACTATTTCGGCAATATTATTATTTATTTTTATTTTTGAATTTATTATTATTCATGAAAGTTCTGGTTACTGAACTATTTATTTGAGCTACAACACACTCAATACTTATTTACCTAAGCAAAAACATATAAATACAAATGGCGATAATTACTTTTGTGTTAGCACTTTCTCCAAAATAATGTCTTTTGTGCCAACTTTCAGACAAATTTGTTATCCGGATAACACACGAACACAGCAATACCCACAAGTTCCAGATAAAAAAAGCCAATTCAATAAATGATGATATATGATATGGTTTCAGCAAGATGGAGCATTCGAACATTAAAAGAAAATAAAATGCATCCCATTACCAAATTAATGTCCGGCAGTACCTCAACGGAATATTTCCAAATCGGTGGATACTGGGGAGAACATACTCAATATCCTGAAAAGGTTAATGTTTCAGGAATAGAATGGCCAATTTGAATGGCGATAATTATTTAGCGCTCCAAAATAATGCCAACTTTGACCCGGATCCAGCAAACCCACAAGTTCTGACGCCATTAGACTTTTTCTTATGGGGACATATTAAAATTAAAAATGTTGTATACAAAACTAAACCCCTCGACTTAGCTGACTTAAGAAGACGAATAACGCTTGCGATTAGATCGGTCTCGCCTGAGATGCTAAATATCGTTAGAAGAAATTTCTATTTAAGATTAGTAATTTGCCAAGACGTTCGCGGCTAGCTTATTCAACAGTTCCTAAATTAAGTTTTCACTTTTGTTTATACATTATGAAGAAATAAATAATTTTATTTTTTTAATCTTAATTTTTGCAATAAATTTGAAAACACTTAATATTGCCGAAATAGTTGAAGATAGGTATAGGACATTGAATATAAAATATGTTTAGAATCTCCTAAAGAATCCAAAAATTAAATAATATCCGGGGTGTTGCATTTGAAATAAGAAAGTTGGCATTGACCACTGTTACAGGACACACCCTGTATAAAAAGTTTTTATTGGAGAAAATGAGCAACTAAAAATACCAATCGACGGGTCCAAGCGTTTTTCCGAACACGCCCCCATTTATTTATTATCGAATTTATTCCATTTGGCTGATACACACTGTATATATATATATATATATATATATATATATATATATATATATATATATATATATATATATATATATATATATATATATATATATTATATATATATATATATATATATATATATATATATATATATATATATATATAAATCCCTACTGAGTAAGGCTTTTAATTTTGCGATATCTCCTAAGGAAATCCCTAAAGAACAAATAATAGCTGGAGTGGAAGCTGCCCTTGACTCCTCTGAAGAAACAAAAGCAAAGGAGATTTGACAAGAAGTGGAAAGAATTTTAAAATCAAGCAAACAACCAGAACAAAACCTAAATACCCCTGAACAAGGGGCCCTAACAAACCTTCGAAAAACTAAAGACATCACATTCCAAAAATGCAGATAGATAATTGTTATAAGCCTGTTCCAAGGGACCCGACTACGTATCTAGAAAAAACAACTAAAATAAAAATAAAAAGTTCACCAATAAACCCCGAATTTCAACAAAAAACAAACTAGGGGCACCCATCAAACCTATTGTTATTGCTGCTAATTCGCCGCTACAAAAACTGGAAAAATATCTTGCTGAAATTATGCAAGTAGCTGTCGAAAAAACTGCTCCATTTGTAAAAAACTTGGAGCATTTCACACTCGAATTATACGAGACATCGTTCTTGAGAAAGACGATATCATAGCAAGACTAGATGTCAAATCGTTGTATCCCAGAATTCCCATCGACGAAGCATTGGACATGATTGCTATGAACGAGGATTTTGAGGCACCTATAATACAACTCTCGGAGCATTGCCTTAAAAATACTTATTTTTCATTCAACGGGCAAATATATAAACAAATAGATGGTGCTCCAATCGGGTTTAAAGCTCAAATTATGGATTCGTTACGTGAATGACATATTTATTATAAGGCATCTTGGTCATACAAAGTTCGAAATATTTCTAACTCACGTAAATTCAATCCACCCCAGAATACAATTTATTCTAGAGTTAGAGGAAAACAACAAACCTCTATTTTTAGATGGTCTGGTCACAAAATTGCATAATGAACATTCAACACAAATCGCATCATATACAAAGTTACTAATGCACAGGATTCTCGAACAACGAACATAACAAAAATTATGAACTCGGAAAGCAACAAGTAGTCTTACCATATGTAAAAGGCACAACAGACAGATTCGGAAGAATTCTTAGGAAACACAACATACAAATAATACACGAGCCACAAACTACTTAGGTAAACTACTTGGAAACCCAAAACATAAAATCAAAACGGAAAACCACGGGATATACAGCATTCCGTGCCAGGACTGTGAAAAGATCTACGGACAAACTAACAGGAGAATATCAGCAAGAGTGGAAGAGCATAAACTCAGCATCAGAAAGAAAGAAACAAACAACCTCAGCTCTATTCCTGCATCCTCAGAGAAACGGGCCACAAAATAAATTTCGATAGGTAAAGGGAGATTGCTAATATCAAACATTATAAGACACATTATAAGAAAAACAAGGTGATTTAAATAAAAAGGGACGAATCATTATAACCACCAACAGTATGAAAGACAATAATTGACTAATCTAAAATCACAAAAAATCAAGCGCAATTTGCGCAACAACAACAGCACCATCCGGAAATCATAAATAACGAACAATGGCCGCTCAGATATAGCCTTCAGCCCCGGGTGGGCGTATAAAAGGAAGCGTCGCAGTCACCAATACTTGAGTTTCTATTCGAACACGAGAAAGAAAGCTTCGAAAATAACTAATGCGTTTTTTTTACATCATTATATTGTTTTTATCTAGTCAAAAATCATCACTCAGATCGCTATTTTATTTTGCCATATAGAATTGACATAATTTTACCAGCTCATCCCTGTTTCACACTTTATATTTATGCAAAATTTGATGCAAGATACATTTATTTAAATCGCCATTTTCTTCCACCACATTGACTCCTCCCCAAAATTTTACCAATTTATCTTTATATCACACTTACTTTTTGTGTAAAATTTAAAATTATTTGAATAAGTAATTTTTGCAGACCTATTTTATGCACATTTAATTAGACCCCCCATTTTGTTACGCCACGCGCCATCTTGAACTCATAGTAAAACCTTTACCAGTTTATGTCTATATAATAATTTTTGTAGACAATTAGAAAACAATCGATGAAATAGTCTATTTACATCGATTTTTTTAAACATTTCATTAGGCCGCTATTTTGTTCTACCATTTTAGATTTGTTACAAAATTTGTGTCAATTGAATAATTAGTTTTTTAGTATCAATTTATTTAACATTTTGTTTTGCGATTTTATATTGACCATATAAACCTTAATTTCGGCCTTTTGGCCAAAATTTCAGGTCAATCGGATAAGTAGTTTTTTAGCTATGCTGCGAAAAGACCGACAAACAGACGAAATTAAGAAAACCATGCTTTTCGGCATCTGCCGACCCTGAAATGTGGGGTTCTCAAATCATTGCTAAGGGCGATTTTTTCACCATTACAAAAACACGAAAAAATCTTTTATCAGCAATAGGGGAGGGAATGATTACGTATTACCTTACGTGTATGAGAAAAAATTAAAAACCTAACATTTTAAAAAGTATTTCGGATAGAAATAAGTAAAACGAGGCGAAATTTAAATAAAACTTGCCATTTTGGGCAAAATTCCATTTGACACCAGACAGATTCAGAGCCATGTTAAAATTAGTTTAAAAATATCAGGATCCGAAAAAATACAATAACATTAACCTGAACTAAATATGTATTTCCATCTTTTTTATCTTGTAAACGTTTACACGCAGAAAATTAATTTGTACCCTCTGTAAACATTTAATTCTTCTTTTTGCACACTTCTTTTTATAAATCGGTGAACTAGGTTTTAAATTTCCAATAAATTTTGGCATCCTCTAAACGACGTTTCTCTTGCAAAAAAGAATAGAGGCGATGTAAAATATCCAATAGTAGTTTACCTCCCTCAGCATAAATTATCAATCAAATAAGGGCCAACTCAACTTTTAGGTTGCGTTGTCAGCGAAATTCAATATAGATTACTAAAATGCTGGGCTATGCTGTAAAATTCGGAATAACGGGTCACTTTCCAAATAACATACTTTTCTGTGAGTGTCCTTTCTTACTAGGTTAAGGATAATATCTATCAATCTTATTTTCGGGTAAGCTTTGCAAATTTTGATTTTAAGTAACTTATCCTGCTACCTTTGCAAATGTTGACTATTTAAAATTAATTTAATCATCTCAGTTTAATATTATTAATAAACATTATTTTCATATTCCTAGATTTCAAGATTTACAGCAAAAAATACGTACCTGTCTCCAATTCGGGCATGTTTCGACTCTATTATCGGCTCAAAGTTGTTCCTGTTTTCAGCATATATTCAATATATTGAGTAAACAAAAAATGAAAAGGAATGAAACATATTTATTTGACGGAATATATGGTTATTTCAAAGCAGCACAATGATATTTCTGACAAATCCTCTGCATAATTTTATTAAATAATAAAATTTGCTTTATAGTTATTCCAGGTAAAGAATAATACAATAAATGAGTGTTTAGAAATAATAATTTGTTTAATACATTTAAACATAACATCATATTATATAATTTTTTTTTGAAGTAACTTTTACAAAAAACATAAACAAAGTTATTAGAAAATTAACTAGAATTTTTCTCTTTATGAATATTTTCTTTAATTAGAAATAGTGACTCCAATTTAGTTCCGCACATAGTCATTTAGTAACACTTATACATATACTGACCTTTCAAACATTTTTTTTGGATGCCATTTTGTTCCACTATATTGGAGCCGTACCAATATTTTACCACTTTCTATCTATGTTACTTAATTTTTGGTCATGCTTTATTTTCTTTAATAAGGGAAAAATACATAGCCAGCAAAGTTTTACAATTTATCATTTTTTCATACTGTTATTTCAAATACACTGACCCACAAAAAAAGTGGCGAGCCTAAAATTTGTATCAATTTCAAACCTTAATAATTTTTGAATGGATTCTTAGATTCTATTAATTTTTTTTGCAATTTATTTCGATACCTTTTCACAATGATTTTGTGATATAAATTTAAACTTCGGAATAATACTGGAGAATATACAGGGTCAAACGCAAACTTGTGTTTTTTCACCAATTTTTGAGACGCTCTATAGAATGACCTGGCTTAAATATCACTATCGTCTATAAGTCATTTTGTTGCTTATTTCTTTAGCAACATTTTGTTTTTTGAATGACCTTCGTATCTTTCTTTTTAGAAAATATAGAGCAGTTTAAGTAAAGTGATGTTTTACTGTAATGTCCCTTACAATCAATAAAAATGGAATTTTAAAAGCGTAGAGTGCTTTGAAATTTAAAATGTCTTTGAAATGTCAAGCCTTGAAAAGACTTTCTGTCAGTTTGGAAGCGTTGTTTTCATTAGTAATGGCACGACAAATTAGTCCAGAGCAAGTTGCTCAGATTGTAGCATTAGTAAATGATGGAAGGAGCGTTGCGCACGCCGCACGAATAGTGGGTGTTCCAGAAACCACGTCTAGAAGGGCAAGGAACAGGAACAGTTTGTCAGAAGAATAGGATCGGGTCGTCCCAGAGTTACATCAAACTTAAGACGACAGGTTTGTTACCCTGCAAACCTTTAGAAGGCCTTCCGATAGACGTCAACGAGTTTGGAGGCCAAAGGTACGCTGGGGGTATGTTTGTAGAAAAGCAACTTTTTGGAGGTGGTTCTGTGATGGTATGTGCTGGGATTTCCCACGCAGCGCGCACCGAACTTTGCATATTACCAAGAAATTCGCTCAATGGCGAGCGTTATATTGATGTACTGGCTGAACACGTCGTACCGTTTGCTCATTTCATAGGACTGGAGTTCCTTTTTATGCATGATAATGCCCGACCTCACTCTGCTCGTATTGTGTAGGAGCCCGGATTTAAATCCGATGGAGTATGTTTGAGATCAGCTTGGTAAGCATGTTCGTAGTCGTCCACATGTACCCGCCAATTTAGAGGAACTTGGAGAAGCACTGGTTCAAAAATGGGATCACATCTCCCAAAATTCAATTGCATGACTGATTGAAAGCATGCCAAGGCGTTTACAAAGTGTAATAAGGGCGAAAGGGGGAAACACTCGTTATTAATTTAAGTTCGTGTTTATACAACGTTATTAATTTAAGTTCTTGTTTATAAAATTTAAATTAAAAGTTTGATTATTGCTTAAAATAAATGTTGTCTATAGTCTTTTTATGTTTTTATTTAGTAAAAACAGCACTTTACATATAGGGCTGCACTTTCCCTAAAAAAAAGATATCATCGATCGATCGATCATTTAAAAAAACAAAATGATTCTAAAGAAACAGGCAACAAAATGACTCATAGACGATAGTGATATTTAAGCCAGGTCATTCTATAGAGCGTCTCAAAAATTGGTGAGAAAACATAAGTTTGCGTTTGACCCTGTATATTATCCAGTATTATTCCGAAGTTTAAATGTATATCACAAAATCATTGTGAAAAGGTATCGAAATAAACTGCAAAAAAAAATTAACAGAATCTAAGAATCAATTCAAAAACTATTAAGGGTTGAGTTTGATACAAATTTTAGGCTCGCCACTTTTTTTGTGGGCCAGTTTATTTTAATAGAGCACCATTTCTTCCACCACATTGGATTCATACCAATTTTTTACGAGTTTCTTCCTATGTTAGATTTGTTTTTTGGGTGGAATTGGTGTTTTTACAAGGATTTTTTAAAAATTCTACTAGGCCGCCATTTTGTTCGATCATGTTGAATTTGTACCAAAATTTTACTAATTCATCCCTAGATTTCCTAATATCCCCTAACATTTGTATAAAATTTAAAGTTAATTAAACAGAAAGAATTGTCATGCAAATTTTTTAAACATTTCATTTGGCAGCCACTTTATTTCGCCATTCTGAATTCGAACGAACATTTTACCAGTTCATCTTCATACCTAACCTGATTTTGATGAAAAATTTTAAAGGCAGTCAAATATATGGTTTTTCACACTTATTTTTTAAACAGTTTATTATGCTGCCATTCTTTGCTACGTTTCAGAATCGTACTAACATTTTGTTAGATTTGATTTTTGTACAACATTTTAAGTCAATTGAATAAGTGGTTTTTACATCAATTTTTTAAAAATTTTTTTAACCCAAATGTGAACTTAATCCGGTAAAAGATATCGCGAAGATGCAGATAAAGAAATAAACACACAAACAGATCGACGGAAACGAAAAAACATGTTTTGCGATATATAGTGACATGACGATCTGTAAAAATATGGCAGGGTAATTTTTCCACCATTAGAATGCTTACAAGCGAAGTAAACAAACACAAGACAAAAACAAAATTCCTTTTTGGCAAAATTTAGTACGTTTGACGTCCTGTTTTAATGTTCTACGAAATAAAGGACGTTTGGCAACCCTAGTCTAAGGTGCAAATATATCAAATATTAATGAAATAGCTCACCTTTAATCAATAAACCAAAAAATCCTTGAATTTTTCTCCTCCTTTCGCCTGGAATATGATTTAAAAATACATGATTATCATAAAATTAAGTAGTTATGCTCTGAAAATTAAACGACTCTTGTCAAGCGTAATTTTAATCTTCTCCGTTTACATATAGTACCTTTAACAAGCCACTACTGGAAAAGCCATCATAAAGTCTCTTTTACCCTGTCGCAAAATTAGAATTGAAGCCGAAGGTAGAGGTTCCTTGCTATGATTATCGTTCTTTTTTAAGGAATTTTTATTTTATTTGTTGCTTTAATGAGCCCTTGTTTTCCTAGAATAACGAGAGTCGAGTGGTTTGGCTTCAAAGGCAGACACATGCACGAATCGGTTTTTTTTTCTTTGACTGATAGTTACCAGCCATGGAAAATTTCAACAACAGAAAAGAAAATAAAAATAAGGGCGATGCATTTACACGTGGGAGATTAGTTGACAGTTTTAATAACCTGGGGCTTTATTAGACTTACATTTAGTCCGGGAGTAGACCCTATTACCTATGTTATATATGCAAATTAACATTTCAAAAATCTGATTGTCAAGATAATGGAAGTGTTGTAATCGTGCAAAAATCCCCCTTTGAGAATTTTGCAGATCTTTGCTTTTTAGGGTCCCTAGAACCCAAAAAAAAACATGTTCTCCCATTTAGTGCGAATCATTTATGTCAAAACAGATTGGCGATCTACACAGAAAATTCAATTTCCTAAAATAAAATTTTTCCGAAAGTCGTTCAGAAATGTTGACATATTTGATATATTTTTTGAAAGAAAAAGTCAATATATCCTTGCAGCTAGTCTTTGCCAAGCAACGGAAATAACTGTTAGGAAATATTTATTTTTGTACTGTAAAGAAATGTTATTTCTTTACAGTTATTTGTACACTAAAGAAATGTCAAGTCTGACAATTCCATGTAGCTTTGTTTCCATAGTTACAAAACAAATATTTCATGGCATACTTCATTTGGGAATAAAATTAATAAAGGTTGGTTCAAAAATTTAGCAAGTTGATTGTAATTATTTATGTCCTTTCATCAACTTTAGACTTTTGGAGAAATAGTATTGTATATCTTTACGGTCGTCCGGAAATATTTAGTTTATCCTACTAGATATACAATTTACTATTTATGGGGGAAAATAATAGTGTATCTAAAGAAATGGTATACAAAATAAATAAAAATAATAGTATAAAAATAAATTTGAAAAAGTCGGTAAAATGGCTTTCTTCACCACCTTATTCTTGTATTTACATGTTTTAAATAGGGTTTACAAACTAAACTTTTAGATATATTAAAAAATATTGTATATGCAAAGATTTCATGGTTGCTTCTGAACCGTCACGATTTGCTAAATAAATAAACAAATGACAATTAGAAAGTATGCAAACAAGCATCGACTAGTTGACTAGTCTGTCAACGGAATGTTTCGATGCATAATATAAACAATATTATTTAAACAAGCATAAGAAATTGTATCATTTACCTTAGTTTTTATAGACACAGCAGTTGTTCAAAAATTAAATAATAGATAAGAATTAATTTAAAAATTCTGAAATTTGTCAGTTCGATTGACATGTAACCTAGAAACAAAAAAAATGATAGTTTGCAGCTTGCAGCCATGTAGAAAGTTATTTTTAAATGTGTTTAGATTATTTGTTGCATTTAGCATGGTAAGCAAAAATCTATTTTGGCTTTTTCGCAACTGAATAAAAATACCTAACTTGAAGTTGATTGAAGCAAATATTTAATAAAATTACATATCTCGACATGTAAACTAGTCTGTCTACGGAATGTTTCGATACCTAATATAAACAATATTGTTTAAACAAATATATGAAAGTTTTTATAGACACATAGAAGTGGTATTTACAAATATTATTCAATTTAAGGTTAGATATTTTATTTATAATTTTATTCAGTCACGAGGATGCCAAAAAAGATTTTTGTTTGTCACTTTATACAATATTATTTCAATAAATGGTCCTCTTTTTCCTGATTTTTGAAATATCAGGTTTGTTACCGTTATCTTTAAAGAAAACCCTGTCGTAAGAGGCAGTGTCCCCTTCGTAATGACTACTTATGTATATGTTCTCTTTTTTTTTACACATTCCCCCTAATGACAGATTTATTGTCAAATTTCTCGGTTGCCTGTAAAGATAAAAGTTGCCTAATATTTTCATAATCAGCAAGAATATGCCCATTTACTGAAACATATTATACAGGGTATTTTAATTAAAATAACAAAGTCAAAGTTTAATTTTTACTTTTCAGTTGTTATTTTTTATTTTTTAGCAAATCTTGAGGATCTAGGGAAAACCATAAAACTATTCTATACAATATGTTTTGATATCGCTGAAAGTTAAGCTTGCAGAGCCCGTGTAAAATATAACCGCACATCCTGTACACATTTACACAAATTAGGTTATATTTCATTCTGTTAATAAATAAAAGAGTTCATTTTGAGAAGAGTTCCGCGAAAAACCAATTTACCAATTATTTCGAGTGCAAGCGTACTTCAAAACTCATGTCGAATTTAACAAGAGACGTGTGTTGCTGAACTCTTATAGCTGTTATCACCTAAATAAACTGTACGTCACTTCTTATAAAATAACTAAGTAAAAATATTTTCACCACTCTTTCAATAGCTTCGCTCGCGTTTGTACTTTCTCTAGTTTAAATCTTGTAACGGATTTTCCACTCATTTCACCAAAATCCATTAAATTTATGTTAGTTGTGGTTCAATTCGATTATAAAAAGATTTGTCGATGTAGTTATATAGAGATAGTTTATATTATGATTTTAGTCAACTTTTAGAAATTTAAAATGGGCATGCCAATATTGCAGATAAATTTCGTCATTTTATTTATGAATGCAAATTATGAGATTTTAGTGAACATTTAAAAATTTAAAAGGTTGGCATCAACATGCTGGAGCAATTTTATCCGTTGTAGAGATTCGACAAACACCGATATCTGGGAGTTTTTATATGAGCGCAAATTACGAATCTAATGATGGAGGGTGTCGCCTGCAGGTTGGGAACCGTTATTGACAGAACTTAAAGAAAATCATATTTATCGTAAATAAATTCAAGTTCGAAAGTTGACCGCGGGGGGCGTAACAGCAAAACAAAAGTATAAATGCCAATTTTCTCTTAAATTTCCATAACTTGTAATTATTTTTGCCTATTTTCAAAAATAAAGTAGTGGTTGAAGGTCAAACATTTATTTTCAAATGGAGATATCTTTGTTTTGGATGAACCGATTTTAAACAAAATGGTGTCGAAAAAATTTTGCTCTACTCCTGGTGCCATAAACTATCTTAATGACTCTGTTTGTGATCACTAGATGGCGTTGTTTCGGAATTCTCTAAATAATGCTGATTTTCTCAAAAAATCAAATGGTGCGCTATGACTTTTATATCAAAATTGATTTGGTAGTTATGAAGGGCATTAAACAGTGAAATAAAAAATCCAGGTTCGTATTTAAATTAAGAAAGTTGATGATGGTCTCCCGAATCCGAAACGTCGGTACAGTTTATGGCTCTACCTGTAGAGCAAAAAAAGCACTTTTATTCGACATCAGTTTAATACAATCGGTTCATCCAAAACCGAGATATCTACATTTAAAAATAAACATATTTGATCTTCCCCCACCACTTTATTTTTAAAAATAGACAAAAATGATCTCAAGCAAAAAAGTGCGTATTTGGTTGAAGAATACAATTCTTATATTTTCAACATACCTCAATTATAGAAATTTGGCTTTATACTTTTGTGTTGCTGGTACTCCCCCTAGCAGCCAACTTTCGATTTTAAAAATAATTTACAGCGGTTTCTCTTGGCCGATTTACCTATAAATATTTTTTTTCTTAAGTTCTGTCATTAACGGTTTCCGAGCTACAGCCGACGTCTTCTATTATCGGACCACCCTGTACATATTTGACTGAAATCGCTAATTTGGAACAATTGAAAATGAAAATTACAAGTTTTTTAGTATTTCTGAAACTAAAAGGTAGAAATAAAAAACGTATTATGAAATTTAAACATCACCATTTTATATAGATAACGATTGTTTGTGTAACTTTGTTTTATTTTACTGTTTTTTTGTTCATTAATTTCAGAACAAATCAATTAATAATTAATTTTCAATTTTTTCTAACTTTTTTGCTTTCGTATTCAAATACACAATCGCAACCCTGTGATTGGTCAAGAATACGCAAGAAACTCCCTGGCTCACGCAGGTCAGAATGCATTTGAGAACAGTACGGTACAAACCACATGTGATATCGGAACTCGTTCGCTTAGCCGGCCGACCCAGATTTTCGGATCGGTTTCCCGAGAAAACTGGAAAGGTAGCAAGATTAATGTAGTGTGATGGTCTTTTAGGGCGAATTCAGTAACCCAACTACAGAAACTAGTCGATTCTACTGTGATAGGTAAGCGATTGTGTTTCCTTCCATAAATTATGTAATTTTGCTAGTTACCATTGTTTTATTAATTTAAAGTTACCCAATACAGTCCTCTATATATCGAATTTTCATATTTCCTACATCAACAATAAAAGGTAGAAAATAAAAATAAAATTTGAACAGGTATTTAACACATATTTTGTGCCACAGACATACAAATTAAAAAAAAAAAAGCGTGAAATTCCAATGAAGTAAAGAATACTGAGTTCTTGTTCCAAGCATTCCGTTTCGCGTTCGAATGGAGACTGTAGTATTAGTGACTGCTAAGCTTCCATTTATACACTCACATGTTATTTATAATTATATTTCAGGATGTTGCTGTTGTTGAACTAATTCCGCTTGATTTTTTGTGTTTTTTGGATTATCGATAATTGCCTCTCATACAGTAGTTTTAATGATTCGTTCACACTTTGACATTTATTTTTGATAGAATCTCTATTTCTGATATTAAGTGTGTGCTCTTCTGGTCTTGCTGATATTTGCCTATCAGTTTGCCCAACGTATAACTCTTCACAGACCCGGCATGGAATGCGATATAGTCCGTGGTTTTCTAATCTGATATTGTCTTTTGTATTTGCAAGTAGTTAACCTATAATTATTGGTCATCTATGTATTGTTTGTATGTTGTGGTTTCTAAGAATTGTTCCAAATTTTCTGTGGTTCCTGTTATTACTTTAAAGCACGAGATGTTATATTAAGCTTTTTTTTGTCTCGTTTTCGTATCAGTTAATCGCATGGATGTAGATATAAGGGTTAGATCACAGCTTAAATTTGTGCTAGATGATGCTGTCTGGTGAACTCTAAAAAGAGAGAAAAGTACGATCGCGGTATTGCAGAACATGTGCCAGATAGTGATCGTAGTGTCCGTGTTATGACGTTGTTGTAACGTAAAAATAAAATATATTAACGGTATGAGCTTGCATTTAAATATTTTTGGATATGTGTTTTCTATAAACAGAAAATTCGATAATCTGTTGTGAAAGTTCTTTGACCGAAAAATATAAAAATGAATGTTTGTTGTTTTCGTCTATAGAGTAAAATATGTCTTCCTAAGATGAACTGAATTTACGTGAGTCATAAAATTGTCGAAGCTTTCACTCTTTTTGACGAGCAGTTTACTTTTAAAAAGTCATACCCAAAATCTGTTTAAGTATTTTCTAATATTCTTCAATCGGCAATTAAAGTAATTAATTAATTTACATAAATGATTAAAGTATGTGTCCTTAGAATCCTACCAACGAGCAAACTTAGTTAACTAACTTTGAAGTTCTCTCTATACGGTTAAAACTAACACAAGTAGTTTCGCCGTTTCAACATCTCGAAAATGTGAAAAACAGTATCTGTGCCTCGAGATCCGTTTCTTCGGGCAATGGGTAAAAGTTTTTGCCGCACTTAATGACAAATTTCACTTTATACAGTTTTTATTTCGTTATGATGTACGTACTCTACTGTTTATTTAAAGTTCTATGAGTTTTTAGAATGGGGAAGACTAACTGCATAAAAGTAATAAAACTGGAGTTTCTTTTGATGGATAAATAGGTTCCCCTGCTAGCCATAAGCTAAATCGACATGGCAATTAAAAAAAGGTCATTGCTTTTTGTTTGTTAACACAATATAAGCCTAATACCCGCCATGCAAATTAGCGAAAATTCACCCTTATGTAATCGTGGTAATTTCTTATAAAAAAATTTGCTTGGGTTAAGAACTCTAGGGAGGGGGGCATTTGCCCCCTTTGCCACTGGGTGTCCGTTTGGTCGATCTGTTGGGAATGTGCTTCTACTTGGATGACTGAATATGCTCATATAAAATATTCAGTGTTCAGATCTCGTAGAGTAAAGATCTCTGAAGATGTCTCGTGCAATCGAAGGCAAAACGTCGGATAGTAATTCCAATTTGACACGGTCTATATCCAATAACCATGATTTCTTAATTGACCAAAGCCGTGAAAGCTTCCTTCCTTTTCTATATGAAATAGTATGAACAAAAGAGTGGGTATATCCCAATCTTCTGTGGATTAAGGGGCGCTTTCCCTTAGTATATAGCTAGGCTTTAATGTTTCTGTGTTTAAAATACTAGTAGTACATCTAAATGAGTACGTAAGTTCATTACAACTATACATATGAAACAAATGAAAACAATTAAGTCAGCACTATAGCAATGCGAGGACAAGGTCGTATACGTCCTAAGTTTAAACAGTTTACGAATAATTTCGGATTTTTATTTCGTGATGGTAAGATATTTTTTGAACAGAAGCCAAGGATAATTAGATTTTATAGACAATTTTTTAAATAAAACTTATAATCTTTTAAATATGCAGGGCGTGAAACAAAACTCCTGCCTGTTTGCAAATGTTTGTTAACGCTTAATGTTCTCAAAACATTTTCTCAATTTTTTTGCTTTTCACCGAAATGATCTTTGACAAAATTAAAAAAAAAAGATTCTTGTGTAGCATTAACTTAATAACTTATATACATAACAAATCTTTAACACCTAATTTATGATCATTAGTTATACCGTTATCATTAATATCAAAACATTTGAATATATATTCTGATAAAGTTAGCTAGAATTTACCAAACAGTCAGTGGCGGCTATTAGGAGGAAATAGGGGAAGTGCCTCTGCCCCAAAAAAACTGGCAAATTTTTTTTAACACCCTAAAAATCAATACAATATACTAATTTTCAATATTAAATATTTTCAATATTAAATCTAATTCATTTCATTATAAATTATCAATAATTGCAATGTTAAATTTAATGAATTTCTAGTATTGCCGCTGGCCGCTCGTCAGAAACCTAGAGGCAAACACAAAACGAAATGATATACTTGCGCGTATTAAGCAAACCCGTATGTGCGTCCACCGCACCGGCAGCAAACTCGTTTGTGTCGATCCACGAACGGAAGAGCCACATGCGAGCTCGGTAAAAATCTTCCAGGGAGAAATGAAAATAATGACTGAAAATAATGCGTTGTTATGGCAACGTGAGTATCGCGTGTACGAAAACCACGCCTCTAAGGAAGAGCCGCAGTTTAACGCTTCCGTTCGTATTGTACGTAAAGTAGATCGCGGCGATCGCGCTTTATTCAGTGTTTTATCGGCGGTCATTTATTTTATTCTTTGGAGGAGTGGCACACGTGTGTGGTTGAAAATGATTTCGTTTGGACCCGTTAGTGACATTGTTTGTAGTTTGTTAGAAACTCCAATTTCCCGTTAGCAAGAAGATGACAAAAAGAACCTTTTAATTACGGGTCGACAAACAAGTGGGCTGACAATTAGTGCTAAAAAAGACATTACAAATTCTGATAAACTCTACAATATTAATTTCAAAAATTCTTGGTTTTCTGAAATTAAGTGGCTGTGTGGCAGTGGATATTTGCAAAATATGTTTTGCATGCGGTGCCCATTTTAGACCTTGTCTGTCCTACTTTTCTCTTACTAACACTTCCCATATTTTTTACCCACGAGCCGCCACTGCCAAACACTAACTTAATATATTCTACAAGTTTTACTATAATTCGGTTTTGGAGACGTGAGGTAATTAAGACATACGAGCTGGGATAACATTTTTCTGAACCATGGACTTTTTTGAAAAAACAGTTTTTTAATTTTTACTGTAGCCGGTTTATTAGTAGTCTTTATATAGAATATTCGTTTTTAGTTCTAAAAAAGTTATACAAGATGTTATTTAATCGATAGTTAAAAATGCAGGGCGTAATTTTCTAGCTCATTTTAGGACAGAAAGTTCATATAATATATGTCCTCAAAGTCTTCGTTTTTGAGATTCAGAGTTTTAATTATTTAATTTTTTTTTCTGAATGATGTGAACAAAGCCTTCGAAATGGCTATAATACATTTTAGAATAATTCACCGGTACCCCCCCCCCCCTTTCCCGCCCCACCAAAATTTTTACTGCGATGCCATAGGCTATTTTTACCACAAATTTAAATTTCTTTTTCTGATCTGTACATTTTTGGTCTCTTAATTTTTTTCGATATTTTGTACCGTTTAGAAATTATTTAGCAAAGTGTCCATTCACGCCTAACTAATTTCAAAGTCATAATTCATTAGAATTACAATTTTAACATTTTTTCCCTGTTTTATATGCCATGACCATGCATGAATGGACATTTTGCTAAATAAGTTCTAGAACAGTACAGAATATCGAAAAGATCTTTGAGAGCAAAAAGTTACATAAGAGAATAAGGAATTTGAAACTAAAAAAAATAGAACACCCTGTATGTAGCAACGAAGGCTTTGCGGACATACGTTTATGGGAACTTCAAGACCTAAAATGAGTAAAAAAATTACGCCATGTTTTTTTAACCATTAATTAATACCCTGTATAACTCTTCTCGAATTTGTATCACAGCTGGTATATCGTAATTATCTTACCTCTGACACAACTCCAAAAGCGAACTATAGTAAAACCCTTAGATTAAATACATGTGTATTTAATCTAAGGTAAAATATAGAACAAATTAAGTTAATGTTCGGTAAGTTCTAGCTAACTTTTGTCACACCCTGTATCCTGTAACTTCTTAATACTAATGACAATGGTATAACTACCGATCATAAATTATGGTACAGATTGTTAAGTTAATTAACTCTTCTTTGAATATGCCAAAATTTCCTTAGAAAATCGGTATAATGCAAACAAAGGAAAATATCAACAATCCCTACAAATTGGTTTGTATTTTGTATTTTTTGGTCAGAAGCAAACAAATAAAAAATATTTTAGGCATTATATATCACGCGAGTACAAACACATACTCAACAGATCGTCCAAATGAATGCCAAAAACCGCATCTACAAATTGCGTTTCGTAATTGAAATATCCATCTTTAAACTTTGATAAAAAAAATCTTGATGAACTATTTTCAGCCAGCAGTTTAGTTGGTTAGGAATAAGGTCTTGAACTGTCTTGAGGTGTCACTTTTTTCACTAATGGGAAGGTTGAGGAGAAATACCCACGAGAGAAAAAACTGTAAACTTTTGGCTTTTTCGCAAGTCAAAAAAAATTACCTTACTATACATTAATTGGCCCGAAAGTTTCTTTAGAATTCAAAACGCAACAAATAATCTAATCAGGTATGAAAGTTTTAATATTTTTCACAGACACAATTTTAGAGGTCTTAAGTTTCTGAAAAACATATGTTCTTTCTATTTCTGTATTTATATTTTGAAAACTACCCTCTTAACATCTTATACATCATACAACAGTACTATAGTTTTAAAATTTTGATGTGTCTGATTTTAACCGGATAAGTATAAAAAATAAATAAATTAAATATTTATTTATTTAAAATTTTTAACTTACTAAATAAAATAAATAATATTTTTAATTATTTATATATACCGATTTTAATTTTTGAATTATGAAACAATTAGGTCAATAAAATCATTAAAAATATTATTTCCGTCCTGGTAATAAAATAATTAAAGGAAGGAAAAAGAAAGTTAAATAACAGAACTGGAGTTGATTCAGGACACAAGTCAACATATTGTAAGAAACAAGGAATCAGTAATAAAACTTTTTCCTTATTGTATAGCCAGTAGAGTCCCTGACGTGCAGTGTCTTTTCTAACTTTAAAGACGTCCAAACGTTCTTGTTAGTTTTGACCAAATATACACGTAGAAAGAAACTTTTCTACTGACAACTGAATTAACTTTTGTTGCAGAATTACAGGAAAATTACAGCGAAATAAGAAATATATTAAGTCTCCTATTCTGTTTTCACCGAATTATGAGCATATGAGTTCTTAACAAGTAATTTAATTGAAAATTTGACATTTTTACAAACACTAAATACACTTACTAGAAATGTTCTTTAATCCTAAATTATTTTTTCAAATATTGTTTTCAAATAATCGGCTCTATTAAACATACCCTTTTAAATTACCCTAGAGTAATTTGCTCGGTTTAACATACATATTATGTACACGGTGTTTCACAATATTTAAACTTTATCTACTACCTTCATTATAAGGGATAGAAAAAAATGTTAAATACAAAAATTGTAGGCATTGTCCTAAGCCGCCAGCAAATAATTTTTATTGAAACAAATGAACATCGCAAAGCTATTAAAAAACATAAACTTGGTATTTTTAAATGGGACATTCTATATATTTCATTATATTTCGATAGAGAATATTTTTCTGATTTCAAAAATGTATAATATGTCTATGTTTGGATCAAAAGTTTTTGATCGTTTAAAAATTCCGATTTATCAGATTTGGGTTTGCGAAATCACAGTTGCCATGGACAAAGAACAAAACAAAGCGGGCGATTCAAACGTCTTTAATATTATTTAAAACTTGTTTAGACGTCCAAACAAAATAGTTTAAACTGTAAAATGGGTTATACAGAAGACGAAAAATTTGACATTGTTCTCATATTTTACAAAAACAGTAATATTGTCAGCAGAGCCCAAGTGAATATCGCCGTATTTATCCCGACAGGCAAATTCCTTCCAAATCAACCTTCTATTACACTGAAAGATACATCCGAGAGCGCAAGCATTTTCAAAGGAGAAAACCCACTGTGACTCAAAACAATGGTGAAGAGTATATTATTATTTTGTCAAGGTTGGAAATATGTTATTATTAATTACTTATGTAATTTAAAGCCTGTTTATTTCCTTTTTTTTAGAAAGTCCGACTTTATCTATATCAGATTCTAGTAAACATTTTAATACTTTTAGAAGCAAAATTTCCTACATAGACATAGATATCATCCTGTTGCCAGTGCAAAAGTTAACAGATATCCATAAAATTAGAAACTGGAATACCGTAATTATATGTTAGCCAGAAAAAAATTAAGATTATGATTGATGAACATGAAATTATATTGAAATTAAAACTCAGGGGTGTATGTCGTTAAATATTTGGTGTCGGATTCTTAGAAACAGGAATCAGGTACTTACAGTTTCTAGAAAACGATATAGCTAATCTTTTAGAAGAGCTTCCTCTTAGGAAATTCGCGGATCTTGTGTAGCATCAAGATGGCGCGTCATATCATAATCCAATTTATGTAAGAGAATACTTAAAAAATGAACAGTATGATGATTGGATAGGAGCTCATGGAATTATAAATTGGCCTTCAAGTAGTCCAGACTTGACGATGTTAGATAGTTTTCTCTGGGGGTATTTTAAGAAAGATGTTTATAAAGAAAGAAGTAATAATTTAGAGGATTTAAGGGATAGAATTAATACCAGTATTAATTTCTTAAATAAAAATCCCTAAATTATTAGGAATGTTTTGCTTAAAATCGGTAATGTTTATAGAAAATGTGTGAAAATGATGAGGGTCACATTTAACAATTTTAAAATGCTCACAATAATTATTGTAAAACGTAATTTTCCAATAACTATCGGTAGTTCTGTATTCGTGTGATCGTTTGGTTCTGTTTAATATCGTAGTGATTACCGTAAATTTGTTTTATTGTTGATTTGTTATATTTTGTTATCATTTTTTAATTATGTTGTAATTTATATAGACAAATATTAAATATTTATATTTAACAATATTACTGTTTTGTTAAATATGCGAAGTATGTTAAGAAATCATGGTTCTTGAGATTAGACCGTGTCAAATTGAAATTATTATCCTTCGGGGATCTTTACTCCACGAGATCTGAACACTGAATGAGCTCGAAGAGATTTAGGCGGGCTTTTATACCCGACTTGTGCTCGCCGAACCTTGACCCTAAGATCGGTTTTTACCTGTGATGTAGACCGTAACCCGTATCTCTATTGAAATTTTTTGTATGTTTAAATATTTCAATAGATTCTCTAATTTTTCGTTTATAAAAACCTGGAACCGATGCTAGAACCTTGGTTTCCTTTACATATATCAAATGGCCAGTGTTATGCCGGTGTTCAGCTACAGCAGATTGAACAATTTGTTTCTTTTTAATACATCGTTCATGTTCCTTAAGTCTAGTTGATATTGAGCGTCCTGTTTCTCCCACATACACTTCTCCACAGAAGCAAGGAAATTTATATACTCCTTCTGTTTGGAGAGGTACAATATCTTTCGCAAGCATTGTCCAATCTTCTTATGTGCAGCATGATTTCTTAATTGACCAAAGCCGTGAAAGCTTCCGTTCAATGTTAGCTAACCTCTATGGGGAGGAAACCAAGAAGGATGCCAAAACTTTTGGCGATCTCTGGAACAGCAAAAAGAAGTTACTCTGCCAGTTGGCCTTTCTTCTTAGATGCCGAGATGAGGATGTAGGACCGGAATCACTACAGGTGAGACATCACGTTACTTCTAGAACAGCTAACAATATTCATAAGCATGCTAGCAATGCATTAGTTAGAGAAAAGATTAAGGCAACACGTCGTGTTTTAGATACAAATGCCCGGAAACTACTAAAAATTCATCTGAAATTAGCTTCTAGACTAGAAAGAACCACATTTACAACTTTGGACAACATTACCAACGCACAGGCAGAAAAAATCCATCAAGAAGTTACACTTAAGCAACAAAAAAAGTTTGAAGCCCTCCTGAACAGAAAAAATCTAGTGAAACTTCCGCAGAACACAGTTATCAATCTGTCATCGAAGCCGTTATCCGAAGCAGAACATTCCGTCGTTTCCAAGGGCCAAAATTTAGCATTAGCACCAAGTAGCATTCCCGTAGAAGACTAGTATCTTCTGTTGAAGCAGCTATCAGAAGATTACCAGTGGAACTAGCCGATGAGGTCAGATATGAGACAGCGAAGATCATTAAAAATTCAAAACCACCGAAGTCGAACCTCTCCGCAGCCGAAAAAACAGCAATGAAGACGTAAACATTCTGGTACTTCCAGCAGATAAAGGCAACGCCACAGTCGTCATGGACAGAACAGAATATGTGGAAAAGGTTACTCAACTTTTGGACAACAACACCTATAAGGTTATGCAGGCAGACCCCACAAGGAGGATAGAAAGACGCATTACCAATCTGATTAACGCATCCAGTCTACCACCAACGGAGAAAAAATCATTAAAACCAAGCAGCTCCAAGATTCCCAGGTTCTACGGTTTTCCGAACATACGCTAAGACAATATACCACTTCAACCAATCGTCAGTGCAATAAACTCGCCCACATACAAACTAGGTAAATATCTTTCAAAATTTTTTAATCCGTTTACTGGAAACAGATTCTTTTATTAAAAACTCTGCACACTTCGTGGAAAAATTTAAGACAATCCAGTTTAATCCCGAAGATATTTTGGTGAGTTTCGATGTAGAATCACTTTACACAAGTGTTCCTGTCAAGGAGTTAATTTCCATTATATTAGACATACTGGATAATAATAATCTTGATAAGAACCTAATAGATCTAGTAGAAGCTTGTCTTCATCTACTTATTCCATTTTTCAAGGAACTTTTTATGAACAAACTTCAAAGGGCAAATATGGGATCTCCTCTATCATCTGTAGTAGCGAATATCTTTATAGAAGCCTTTGAGGGTATTGCTCTAACATCCGCTCCACTAAAACCAAAGCACTGGTTCAGATATGTAGATGATACTTTTTTTGTTTGGCCTCATGGGCAGGATGATCTTTTATAATAAATATTTCTCGACCACCTTAATCAGCAACATCATAATATCAAGTTCACGATGGAAATTAAATCTAATTGAACGATTCCCTTTCTAGACGTATGTGTTCAAAGGAAGAAAAATAGTACATTAGGACATTCTGTGTATAAAAAACCGACGCATACAAATAGATATTTAAATGCAAATTCCCATCACCATCCTGCACAAAGGGAATCGATTATTAACTCACTAGTATTCAGAGCTATTTCGATTTCTGATCAAGATTCTTTAACATCGGAAACATCGAAACTGACCGAATCTCTCAGAGGGAATAGCTATTGCACTGATGATATTACGCGTTTAATTAAAAGATATAGTAATCCAACTCTGCCAAAGGAGATTGATAAAGAGCCACCATTAGGTAGTGTTGTTCTTCCCTACATACATGGCACTACAGACAAAATAGGACGATTACTTCGGCGGTCCAACATACGTACAATCTTCAATACACATAAGAAGATTGGACAATGCTTGCGATCCCCGAAAGATATTGTACCTTTCCAAACAGAAGGAGTATATAAAATTCCTTGCTCCTGTGGAGAAGTGTATGTGGGAGAAACAGGACGCTCAATATCATCTAGACTTAAGGAACATGAACGATGTATTAGAAAGAAATAAATTGTTCAATCTGCTTTAGCTGAACACCAGCATAACACTGGCCATTTCATAAATGTAAAGAAAACCAAGGTTCTAGCATGGGTTTCAGGTCTTTATAAACGAAAAATTAGAGAATCTATTGAAATATTTAAACATACAAAAAATTTCAATAGAGATACGGGTTACAGTCTACATCATACGTGGAAACCGATTTAACACAAGGTCACGGTTCTTAGTATTTATTTATCGAATGAACTGGCGATTTTAAATAAAAGTAACCTTTTTTTCTATGTCCTATTTTAGAAATATACTGTTGACGTTTATTCGTTCAAAAACATAACTTGAAAGTCATCTACCGAAAATTGAAAAATACAAACATTTTAAAAAGCACCCCCGTTTAATGCTGTAACTATATAATAGGTCCTGATTTTACTCTCCATAGGGGAAACAGCAACCCGATACGGAGGATTACTTTTTATCCACTTGATGTGTTTTTCTGCGTCAGTCTGAGATAAGGGCCATCGAGGATAGAGCCACAACATAAGTCTCTCTAAGTTGTAAAGGAATTGAAGGGCCACTGCAAAGATTATTGCCGTTCCCTTCCTATGTTTTTTATGTTTACGGAAGTGCCTACTTAACCCATTTTTTATCGCGGTGTTTACTTGTATTAAATTTTTATTTACTTTACTCCTTAAACATCGTAGCAGTGCGACTGATGCGGGGAACTATAAAAATAAAACACCTTTTGAGATATATTTACTGAAGGTTTCATATTTCATACCTTATATACAGATTTAATATTGTCATAACTATTATTATCATTAATTTGAAGCCAGCTGATTCAATCAACTGTTGTAATAGAAAATTAAATTTATCTTCTTTCACTAGTATTAGTATTATTTCGGTAAATCTAACCTATTCAGAAATGATTTTGTTTTCGATTATGCCATTTTATTTAACCATTAGATAAGATAGGGTAAGATTACAACATTTATTTATCTATACAAAACACAAATTATTAAATACCAACATTAAACTGTAAACAAACAATCTCATTCCACTAATTACTATAATTATTATTATTTATTATTTATGTGCTCCTGGATAAAATATAGATCTGTATCACAAAGGTAATTAAGTAATTGCTTAACAAACATAGAAAAAGACTGCAAGTCTCGGTCTCAATAAATTATAATTATTAACATAACACTTATTTCGCCCTTTTAAGAATCATCAGATCTACAAAAAACAGAATGAATCATAGTAAATAATCACACTCACAAATCCTAAAGCAATAACTTACAAATAGAATAAAACACACTAAAGTACAACAAAACAAACAACTACTTATACATATTTTGAATGAAATGTTGATATTTTCAACACAGTAAATACTCTTAAGAGACACTTAGTAAGGAGAAAGAACCCAGCCGATAAATCGTCCAGATCTGGGGTTTACGCGCTAAATTGTAGCGAATGTCCCACAACCTATGTGGAACAAATAGGTAGAAAATTTTCTACTAGGGTGAAAGAACATTTGAGCCTTGTCAACAAATTCAGAAATTCGGATGTAACTGAGACTGTTTCAACTTTTGCCAATCATTTGTTAGAGTCAGGTCATGACTTTTCCATTTCTGACGTTGATGCTTTACATGACTGTCCGAAGGAGAAAAAGCTTGACCTTCTAGAAAAAATGGAAATAACCAGAGCTATAAAAAGTCCTATTCTCACTTGCGTTAATGATGTTTTTAAATTCGAACCAACCCTAATAATTAACAATTTAATGTAATATCATTTTAGGCAACCTTTACTTTATTCACTATTTTATAGAGTTCAGTGGTCTATAGGTTTTTACTCTGGCCTCCCACTCAGGCGGTCAGAGTTTGATCCCAGTTAGATACATGCACCTTTTTTAATATTTTATTTTGTTTATTCATGTGAGACTTAACCTCATTTTAGTGTCGATTAAATATGTGTAAGTAGTTGTTTGTTTTGTTGTACTTTAGTGTGTTTTATTATATTTGTAAGTTATTGTTTTAGGATTTGTGAGTGTGATTATTTACTAAGGTTCTCTCTGTTGTTTATAAATCGGATGATGCTTGAAAGGGCGAAACACATGTCATATTAATAATTATAATTTACTGATACCGAAACTTGGAGTCTTTTTCTATGTTTGTTATTAAAACTAAGTCTCTTTGAGAAATATGGACAATTTCTTCGATAAGTAATTGCTTTTTAAAATGTCCAACCTTTCAATAATATTTAATGCCAAATTATGTTCTGAATAAATATGGTCAATATTATTCCAGTTAATAAAATGGCAATGACTTATTTTACATTTTGAGAACTTTTCCCGATATTTTGTAAAAAAATAAAATGAAAAGTTCAAATGAATATGGGTCTGCAGATATTTGGTTTTCGAGATACGGGCTGTATCATAACAATTTTTAAGAAATTATGATTTTTTTAGTAATTCCAAAAAAAAGTAAGATCTGTTTCATAGAGTTGTGTAACAATCTCAAAGGAATATAAAGGCTATATTTTGGCAATATTCGACTGTTTTTATTTTAACCATGGGCGTCGGTATGGGTAACCAACTCTGCCTTTTTCAATAAGACATTGTTATACTACTGACCTTTTAAAAAATAACGAGCTTCATCAATCATTAAGGGCATATAAATATGCAGGAAAAACGTTTTTAAGTATTTTGTGATACAACAAATCGTTTTCGAGAAAAAACAAATTCTATTTTGCCTCTGGTCCAATTTTAGTTAGATGAATAGATAATATCCTCAAATGCCCCATTTTTTGAGATAAAGGCATGTTATATTTGTATCTTAAAAATAAAGCATTTGCGAACATTATTTATTAATTTTTTTCTTAAAATGATCTAAGGGATCACTTTTATAGAGTCTTGAGCAATTCTGACTCCAACTAAAACTTGGCAAGTGGTGCCCGATGCGTGCATCAAAATAGATTTGTATGTTTTCTTGAGAACCACTTGTCGTATCAGAAAATACTAGGTTACATTTTTTGTGTATTTTTACTTGCCCTAAACGATGAAGCTAGTAATTTAAAAAAAAATCAGAGGTGTACCATTGTTTATTAAGAAAGTCAGGGATGTTTGCCCATACCTACGCCCATAATTAAAATAAAAACTTTTGAATATTGCCAAAATATAGTCGGTTTCGGAAATAATAAAAAAATCATAATTATTTTTAATTTTATACACCCTATATCTCGAAAACCAAACATCTGCGGATCCTTGTTCATATGAACTTTTCGTCTTATTTTCTTACGAAAAATCTCTCTTAAATTTTGAGACACCCAATATATATATATATATATATATATTTATATATATATATATATTTATATATATATATATATAATATATACATATATAGGTGAGTGGGAGGGTAGCCACGACCGAACTAGTTGAATACAAAAGTTTCAATTTTTTTCTTGGGGTAGCGGTCTGGGGCTGAAGTAAAACTCGTTTTTTACATACGCCGAGCTTTCCGAAATGTATTGTTTCCTTTTTCAAGGCTACAATACAAAACAGAACTTTACAATATTGCACCAGCTCTCTAAATTAAGATTTAACGTTTTTTTAATATTGAAAATTATATACAATATCTATATAAAGATATCAAGGAAGAGAGATGAAAGATTTTAACATTTCTGGTTGACTGAAAAACGTCTTTTTTTGAATTATTAATTAAATTTCCTATTTTCTGTGCCTACATTTTACTTAACTACTTAATTTAATTACTAATTCTATGTTTTATTTGTGGTAAATTATGCTTGTTAAAATATTAGGACTACATTTATGTTCAAATTAGTTTATGAAAATTAATTTAAATTTAATAATCTAGGACTTACGTGCAAGGTGAGTTTTTTACTACATCTAGCTTCTATGTGAAACATTCCATTTTTTTTCCTTTTTGTGTTATATAGGACCACATATTAGTATATTTACATAAAAATATAATTATTCTACACGTTTACGTTTTAGATTGATAGCATCTAATGAAGACGACCGAGCGCATTATCAGTGGAATTTCTTTCTGTGGTTTTTTATAAACTAGGTGAATAAACAAAAATCGATACAAAGATCTGACAGAGTAAGCATATTTAACAAGTAATAGTATCTTTTTCTGGCGCTAAATTTGAACTTGTGTTCTTTATTATAATTACGTTATAAACTAGAGTTAACTAATTTTGGGTGGCTAACTAATAAGGTGTAATTGGTTAACTGTTAAAACAATCACAGAATTCTCCCAATCTGTAGTTATTGTTTATAGAAAAACAAAAAAGGTGCATATTTTTTGGATTATTTTTACTCAAATTGTGAATTAGTATCTGACTATTTTAAAGTCATTAAAAGTTGTGAGTAAATAACACTAAGATCATTAATGTCTTTTTTCTTATTTAGACATTCATTGTCTACGAAAATCTTCACCATTTCTAAAAATTTTCTTTTGTTCGAATTTTTTTCTGTGTTTAGAACCTTGCAATTTTGAAAATCTATGACATGATTTGTGTTGGTTGTGTGTTCTGCAAGTGTGCAAAAATTTTTTTGTAATTTGCAGTCACTTTTGTGTCTAGTTATTCTTTGTTGTAAAACAGTGGAGGTTTGCCCTATGTATTTTTTATTACAATCATTACATGTAAGCGAGTAAACAACATTTGATTTTTTAGTTGGTTCATCTCGATCTTTTCATCTCTCTTCCTTGATATCTTTATATAGATATTGTATATAATTTTCAGTATTAAAAAAAAAACGTTAAAGCTTAATTTAGAGAGCTGGTGCAATATTGTAAAGTTCTGTCTTGTATTGTAGCCTTGAAAAAGGAAACAATAAATTTCCGAAAGCTCGGCGTATTTAAAAAACGAGTTTTGCTACAGTCCCAGACCGCTACCCCAAGATTGCACTGTTAGCCTAACTAAAGTAGCCCCTTTTTACACTTTAATAATTTTTTAGGTTTTTAGCCAATTTGAATCATTCTTAGATATAATCTGTAAATCTGTATACAACACAAAACTTGATTTTAATTAATTCAAGTTTTTTAGCTCGTTGTAAAAATATAGCTTAATTTTTTAACTCTTACCAATTTAGGTAGTATTATTTGAATTCATCGCCTTTTGAATATTGGTCAACATTTATCTTAATAAAACCAACGGATTCTGAAAACGAAATATTGCGACCATACACTGGAAGCATATTGAAGTCCAGATCAAACCACGGTACAAAAGACATCTCTTAGAGCATAAATATTAATGAAATCTCGAAGAGATCTTAAAATAAAGCCTAGAAGTTTCGTTGCCTTATACGTCACATTTGCAAACATTCAAAGTTAACTGATTTATAAGAAATCAATCCATAAACCTATTTAAGTCTTCTTAAGCTGCAGATAGTGAACCGTGAATGAATTGTTTTAAAAATCTTACAATCATCAGCATATAACAAAAAATAGCTGTTGTAATTAACACATTTTAAGTCATTTATAAAAATTTAAATAAAAATGGCGACAAATGCCCACCTTGTGGAACACTGGAAGGCATTATAATCTCATCAGATAAACTATTTTTGAACTTCACCACTTGACGCCTTCCAGTAAGGTCATACATAACCAGGGCAATGAGGAACCACTCACACCCTGGGCATCCAACTCTTTTATAAGAATACGATGACAAGGAACATGAAATCTATTAAATTAAAAGATTTAAAAAATGCCTTATGGGTATGACTTTCCTTATTGTTTGCCACTTTTTGTACTCTCCTCTACCTCTATGGATGCGACAATAGCATCATGGGAAGGAAAACTCATGTCAACATTCGGTGTGTCATGTTTAAATAAACAATGTTTTTTAATAAATTTCAAATACTATAGTCTACTCGGTTTAGGTCCGGGCTGTTCGTTGACCGGTAAGTAATGGGTGTCAATAAAAATTTTCAGCAATTTCTTCAATGTTTAATAACCTGAATGATAAAATATCCTTCCGGTAATGTATACATTTTTCAATACTATACAATCTATTATTTTCGAGGTTTTTAAGTTGCAGTGTTTAAATAATTTCTCATCGAGAAAAATTGAAAGTTAAGCAGGAATGAGACATTTTCGGCGGCATTTTAGAGGCACAAATGGCTCCTTGCTTCTTTCAAATGAAGCCTGGTCATGGAAGGAAAAGGACATCGAGAACCGCGGATAAATAACATACATCGCGTGCAGAAAATTGTCGAGAACTTCCAGTCAAGAAAAATAGATTGTGGAAAATTTTTTTTAGACTCACTTTGAAATTAGATATTAACACTAAACTATTAAATTATTTACTGTCAAAAACTTACTCCGATTGTTAAAGATAACAGGCTGCAAAATAAGAGATTTTGCGGATATTTCGATTGACTGATCACATAAGTCAAACATTACCAGAGTTTATTCAAACAAATAACGAATTCAAAAATGTAACATGTCACAAGAAAACCTTTTGATACAAAAATATTGATTTGCATCTGTAATGATATCTTCTGGCATACAAAAAAAATGTTTAAAATCCGATTTTAAGTAACTCTACAAATCTTTTTTTTAAATAATTTCTAGCTGATAAAAACGTTCATCATAATGTTTTCAAAAATGAGATTAACACTACACAACTTTTTTTACATTAACTCACCAATTTGCTTCGTATTAGTGCTAAAATACATAACTTCTAAAATGTTCTTTTTTTGTCCATTACTTCATTATGTAACGGCTTATTCCTAACGGCGGCGACGTTTTAATAGTTTCCTTACAACTTTTCTGACAAACGTTTTAAAAGTATAAGTCTAATGCATTTTAATTACCTTTTAATATTTTTCATAACTGGATTTTAAAAAGCATGCAACTAAAATTTTACATCTTAATTTAAAATAATATGGTGTACATTTTAATAAATTTGCATAATTTAAAACAAAATTGAATTATAATATAAAATTAATTTTAAACTTTACGAATATTTACCACTCCTACAAATCTAATGTGCCCAAGGCTAAACTTAGCGGCTCGTAAATTAAAAAAAAACTGCTTAGATAATGTTTAGAGCTTTTTAGATTTGAATATGTATGAGTTAATATTTTAAAAAGGTTTAGTTTGTCAGGCGAATTGTGATGGATTATTAAACGATTTATTATTAAGTTATATGCCTAGTAACCAAGCAAAAACAAAATTTTAGGAAAAGCTACATTTCCAAAATTATTCGCCCACAAGTCACTTGAAAGCTAAAATAAAAAAAATAAAATATAAACTTCTCAATTATAATATATTGGGATTTTTAAGCACCATTTAAAATTTACTTATACTTACTTTTATGTTTAACAAAAAGTATAAGAATAACAAGTTAGAAGACCACAGCAAGGATTACCAATAAGCTTCCACAGATAGTCATGTTTAGAGCTACCTCCAAGACTATTTTTAGGAATTTCAACCAAAGTTCTCTCTCCATTTAATTCTTAAATATTCATTGGCTGCTAATAGCAAAGGGGGTACCCAGCGAGGAGCATGGAGGTAGCTCACCCTTAGAAGAAAAATTAAAATATAATAATCTAATCTAAACATGGAGTAAAAAATAAATCCCTGATCAAATTGACTAGAGTCATCTAGTCTAGATCGCGAAATCTCAGAACTACTTTGATGTTCACTTCATTTTTCTTACACTCCTAACTCCAGACGCCAGATGGCTCTGGATTTCTAAAATATTCCTGCCAGAAGCTTTTAGTAACAACGCGTAATACAAGGTCTGGAAGTAACCTTTGTCAATTCTAAACATAAAAGGCCCGACTGGAAAATTGGTTCACCAGTGCATTTAGAAGCATTTGGTAATAAAGTAATAAGTTCTTAACAAGAAAAAGGACGTTCCTTCCTAACAAAACCTAAGGAAGTTCAAAAATGGAGAGATCTTAAATACTGCTAGAGCCCAGACAACTATTCGGCAAAGGCTTTTACTTTTGTGCGTAAGATTGCTTAATTTCTTAAGCGTAAGATATTGCTTTTTTTTATAGTGTTTTGAACTTGTATCTAACTAGATTAGATGCAGAGAGAAGATTCTAATTTTTTTTTTGAAAAACTTCTAGCTATATTAATAACTACTGATAATTATCTTACTGCAAAAAGAGACTTACAATCTCAAAACATGGCTTTATATATTGGAGGAAATTTTAGGTGAATTTCTAATTCCCACTTCACGACATCGGCGCGGATCCGATGAAATCTGAGGCGACAATTGCAGTTCCCGTGAAACGTAAAAACTACCGAACAAAAGCGAAAGTTAAAAAAAAGTACTCATCGTAATACAAAAATGGGCAAAAAAGTTTGACGTTGGAACAAAATATAACCGTTTATTAACACAGTTTCTGGGGCTCAGTCCCGCCCTATTCATTTGCAGTTGCCCGCCTGGTCGATATAATACGAAATCTAATCCGAACTGACAATGAAATTGTGTTTAAATCTGCTTGACGTAGAAAATAATCATATAAACATCTAACGGATAATAATTCCAGTTGGATACACCTGACACGCTCTAAATCTAATTTTTGTTTAATAATAATTATTGTTCCCAACTTTATTTCAGTTGCAATTTGCATTTAACCACAAAGCTAATTCAAAATTACCGAAACATTAATAATTTGCAAAAGCTATGTCAGTTCATCGAAACGTACTTAATAATTAAACTGTAGGTAATTGAATCCAAAATGCACTTAATACTCTGTCAAATAGACTTTTTCGCCCTTTCTGTATTGTAAACATCCCATTTTAATACTGTTTCGGTCAACGTAATTGAAATTTACTCAACACTTAATATACTTCGGACTGATCAAATTGAAAGGATCACAAAAAGGACCACACCATGTCTGTGGAAGAGTAGACGGTTCTTCGGATCAACTTGGGGTCTAAAACCTCGTATTGTGCATTGGCTTTACACGTCAGTGATAAGGCCAATGATCACTTATGACGCTCTTGTGTAGTCGCCCGCCACTTGCAGGACAATATACAGAAGGAAGCTTGAGGAGGCCATTCTCCATTCTGGGACTAAGAGGCGCGGAAAGCTTCTGTTCGTTTAAATGACTGGGGTCGTTATCTGGACTGAACTGATCAAATCAGATCATCTGCTTGCTACGAGAGATGCTATTATTCCGATCTCAATAGCCTCTAAGAGGTTTTGTGTATTTTTTCCTGACAGAGAACAATGGAGGGATCCCTCCCCGTAATGGAGGAGGGAACTGGGACGGGAATCTATAGGGAGAGACCTAGGGCAAGAAATAGTCTTGCTATAGGACGGTATGTGACTGTATATCAGGCTGAGATTAAGTACAGGAAAACATTTCCAAAGGATCTGCCCTCGAGCAGGGTCAATTCGCTGCTTACACTTGAATGCAGGAGAGCCATACAGTGTGAGTTCAATAGGGTTAGCCTCATTTGGGTGTCTGGTCACCAAAGCATTGGGGGTAATGAAGCTAGCTCGGGAAGGTAGCAACACTGCTTTTATTGAGCCGAAACCTGCTCTTGGGATTGCTTCTTCAGCTGTCAAGGCTAGGATAAAGAATCGCACTTTCGAAGAATCTCGTGCTGAATGGAATGGATTTTTGTATCTATAACCATCATTTTTCTTTTCAAAAAAGAGAAATATAGATACTTGGAAGTATCTATATTTTCACTACAAAAAGGGTGGACTTTGGCACAGAAACAGTTTTGGTCATCACTTGGGTGACCTTCCAAGATTAACAGTATAAGTGAGCCGAAATGACCGGGTCACGTTCATAAATGATCGGCCTTTTTGAGAAGTTAACAATTTTTGAAAATTACAAAAAATCATCGCATAAATGACCGGTCATTTACCATTATAAGTGACCAGATTTATAAATAAGTATCAAATAAAAAATGCAATAAATACTATATAGAATACTTAAACCATAAAATTGATGGAAACTTAAATATAGCAGTTTTTTCTTAACAGTACGCCAAAACCAGGGTTTCTGAAATTAGAGTAGCAATCCTTCTGTAGCACATTTCTTAACAAAAACGGTAACTATGCATCATATGACCTTCTTTACTTTGGCTTTAAGAGTGTGTTTTTTGGATTCTTTTGCCCTTATTTACTCAAAATAACATTGATTTTCCATGCAGCCATAGGCATCTCTTTTAAGACGGTCAACAGCACAGTGCATCACTGTCAGGAGACCAACATGGTTAATGTTAACACCCAATGGCTGATGCTGCGGCAAATCAATACCAATCTACAATATGAATTTTCCTTCTTTAAAGTTAGAGAAGTATGTGACTATAAAAAGGAATTATCAGATAACTAATAAAATTTACTTAACTCAATTGTACAATAATTTCAAATTTAAAAAGACGAATAGACAAATCGTAGGAGAGGTTTTGTAAAGTCGAATAGTTAAACAGAGAAGAGGTTGCATAATATTGCCAAGTTGTAAAATCTACTCTGAACTAACTCAAAAAATCAATCTTATATTTAAAACATGACTACATATAAAAAAATTTGTTTCTATTAAGCTCAGGTCAGGCATTTTATTGCGTTTTGATGTAAAAATTGTATGATAAAAAAGTGTGACAATACCCTGGAGCTTGTTCTGCGATCAAACGTTGGTTTTAAAAAGTTGCCGCATTAATTGGTTTCCAAGATGCTAACATAATAACTAAGAAGGAAAATGCACTAGCCCTAAATTATGAATAATGGTTGTTTTTAATTCTTCCTTTTCAATTTTTTAGTTAAAAATATCCCAAGATAAATTGAACCAAATTTTTTGTTGCTTGTGAGGGTTTCAGTCAAATAAATATGTGCAGTTTATATTTTTATTTCCAACTCTTGAACGTTTATAAATGTTATTCACCAAATAATAATTAACAGTCTTTTTTCGGTAAATATTTAGCAATTCACGAGTTAATTTTAAAATATCTTTCTGATATACATTTTGTAAAGAATCTATTGCACCAAATAAACGTTTTATTTTATATGTAATGAAACAATAAAATAACAGAAAGAAAATTAGAAACACAACAATGGAATAATACATCAAATATATATTTGAAAGTACTAAATAAAATATATAGATAGAGAGACAGATAAGCACACACTAAAAAAACACATTAGAAAATATTACGTATTTTTATGCAAACAAAGCTTCTGCATGGACTATTGCCCAATATGTGGTGTAGTTTGATGTGTTTTTTTGCAATAATTACTTATTATTTTTTAAGCTTTTTCTTAATTTTTGGAGAAAGTACATATAACCGTAAAAAACAGATGTGACTTTGAATTTTTAAAAGAGAATATTTGTTTTTTTGTAACGGAAAAAATACTAATTTCTTTATTTTACTATAATTCTCTCAACAACTGTTGTTTTACGGCGCTTGTCTCGCTTCTTAAAAAGCCGGGATATTTTTAAAAAATATCACATGTCACGTGTAAAAATGCTTTAGAGGTGAAAAAGCGGTTATGTTAAATAAAAATAATAAAATCACAATAATTTAAACATGGAATAAATTTCACTACAATAGGCGTAAACGCTAGTACAAAATACAGAATTTCCAATAAATTTAAATTGTCCATTTAAAAAGAAATATACAACACAGATATAGATAAATTTTCGATTTTTAAATGGAACGTTTGGCTTGTGTCCGGGCGAATTCCAGCAAACAATAAAAAAGAAGTTTGAAACTTTGCCCAGAACTTCAACCGACAATTTTAATAACATTTTGCGGTAAAAACGAGATAAAGAGCATACGGGACTGCCAAAATTCGTAAAAATTTTTGTGGGTATGTTTAATTTAACTTGGCAGCAAGTGCCGTGAACTTATTTGATTCGAGGAGACGAAGATATCTATGCCAGATACGCCATGGCCAGCCAAGATGAAAATGATCTTTCAGTGAAAATGTTTATTACTACACAGAAAAAAAGTGGATTTTAGTAGTTTTGTTTTCAGTTTTGTACTGAGAAATCATAATATAAGTGATGAGAGTTTTAAATTAAAGATTGGACAGCCTACGCAGCCTTAAGGCGGCCACTTACGATTTGACGTTATAGTCGAGTTGAATTGTAACCAACCAGTCACAATCCAACGGTCCAGTACGATTTTTTCCTATAATATTGCTCTACAACTTGTAAGCATTGGAAAAAAGTACGCGTTTAAACGGTTTTTGGTTATTGAAAGCATTGGCTAATTTGAATCCAAAGTTACAAAAATAGTTTATTTAAGTTAAGGCTTTTTTTAAATTCTAACGATACAATAAGAGGTAAACTGCATTAAAAATAATCATCGTAATCAAATGAATAATAAACTGCAAAATTAGGATACTTTTAGTTATCAAATACACACGGACTGTACAAATATCGGTGTCATACTTGCTCGAAATTCATTCATTATTAACTTCGTTATTTTAAATGACATCTCCGAATATTTAAGGAAGATTATATTTCATTCACTATCAATATGTATCAGAGTTTCCTGTACCTAAGTGGAACGGTTTTTAAGTAATTTTGCATTTTTCTCTTTAGGCATTGTAGGTAACGATTATTAAATCATGTTTGTCATTATTATAAATAAGATCACTCTGTATTTATTAACTTAGTACGACGTAATACGTATTTGTATATTAAATTGTGTTAGTTTTATCTTAAAAATACTAATTTCAAGAAATTTCAGACAACGATATCAAGGCTATTCCAAATTTTTGAAATTAAGTCTCCAAAGTATTGAACATTTCTGTTTACTGAACAATTATAAATGCTAGCTACAAGTTCACCTAATACGGTTTAAGAGATAATTAAATTCTATATCTATGCAAAATTTGAGGTAAACTGGATAATTTGTTTTCAGCAATGTGTTTTTCAGTATGCCGCCCTTTTGATCCACCATATTGGACTTTTACCAATATATAACCAGGTCATCACCACAATCCTTATTTTTTTACCTAAATTTGAAGTCAATCATGTTAGCAGTTTTTACAGACAGACAGACAAACCAATGGTATTAAGGAAACATTTTTTTTGTCATCTAGGGAAGCTAAGACGTAAAGATATGTAAAACCAGGAAATTGTTTCAGGATTACAAACATTTCATTTGGCCGTCACTTAGTTCCGTCATCTTGAATTCGTACCACAGTTTTACCAGTTCATATTCCTATCTCAATTCCCGCAAAAAATTTAAAATCAATCAATATTAAGTAGCTTTTTCATGCTCAATTTTTAAATATTTTACTAAGCCGCCATTTTGCTTGGCCATCTTGAATTCATATCAAATCAATCTTTCAAAAACAAGACAATAAAAATATCGGAATTTACAAGTAATAAACTAATAAAGGTTTAACAATGGGGAATTAAACTTTCTAGAAAATTGTGTTTCTATGATTTTATTTCAGAATGAAAAGTTTTAAAATTATCATTAAATGTGTGTGACTAGTAAATGAATTGCGTAATGCGAAGTATTAAAAAAAAATTTTCAAAACATCTGTCGGTTTAAGCAATATACGTTTTTAGGACACGAACCACACTTAGCATGTAAATTCCTGATTTCTTCCTTTTATTTTGAGTGAGTTTGTTATTTTTTATTAGGTTCACATTCACATGTTGGCCTTAAAACTGATTTTTAACACATTTCTAGAAAGGTGTTTAGAAATTTTTGTTCTCAATTTACCGATACTTTTAAAAGTTCTGTGGTTGGCATTTTTAACTGATGGAAAAACTATATTGACTGCTTTTTTATAAGATTTTTTGGCGATTCTGCTTTGTATCCGTTGTTAACTGCTATCTATTTAATTAAATTTAGCTCTTTATTGTAATTCTCATACGATAAAGATACGTTTAGTCTGTGAATAAAGAAGTTACAAGCTGACATTTTTTGTGAATAAGGATGGCATAAATTATTATGAATAACAATATCTGTGCGTGACAGGTTTTTCGTTTTTATGTGTTTTAGTTAGATCAAGAAAATTAATAGATTTATTTTGTTCAATTTCTGCGGTAAACTTAATTTTTGGATGTTAATTATATTATTTTTCTTCTAAATTATTCAGAAAAATTTTTTGAAAAACGTCTGTTGGATCAAAATTTTACAATAGTTTTTATTATTTAAGAAAGCAAGGGTTCTATTTACACATTGGTGTTTACTTACAGATACTACAGATTTGCATTTGTCTGCCTTAGTGAAAACGAATTAAAAATGTAAACACCCTATATACATACAAATTAAAGCATTGAATACAACACGATAAACCAGACCATATTTGTATTGAACCTATTTTTTTACCTAATTAAACAAAAAATAAAGCACGTGAAACAACGTAACAGTTTGTAGAATCCCTAAACAACATTTTTAAAGCATCATCGATATTAATTTAAATTAGGACTAACTTATTAAATAAATTCCAGTTTGTTACTATAAAAGCAAAAAAAAACACTATACATGAATAATGTATTGTCTTCAACCACAGACTGTCTAATTCTAATTTCTACTTGGTCCATTAAGATTCTTGCTTGTATGCTAGGTGTATCCATGTATATGTAATTAGTTCTAGTTTAAAGTACTATATATTTTCAGGAACCAATCAACCATTTGCGTTTGTTTGTTTGTGTTATTTCTACTCTATTAAGACTATTGAATCTTGCAATTCAATAAAAATACTAAAAAATATATACTACTGTCTGTAACAGATTTTCTTCCCAGATCAGATTATAAAATGTAATCTAAATCAAATGTTACCAGGTTAAGGAACACTTTGTTATTCGGGCATTTATTTCCATTCCTGGATAGAAGAACTTAATAGACTATTATTTTGTTTCATATTCTTCCTAAACGAACTACATAATATATGTATAGAGGGTGCTTAATGTTAATAAACTAATTTACAACTTTTTAAAGTGTAACTTTATACCGACCCTGTATAATAAACACATTTTGCCAAATATAGAAATTATTTGTTTTTAGTTTTTTTATCTCTTTGGTAAAAAGAATAGATGAAAAGATATATAGTTAATTGATTGTAATTTCTTTAACAAACATTAAAGGCAATTAAAACATACGTTTGGCAATATAAATTATTTTTAATTATTCTAGAAAATATAATAATGGATAAAATTTTTTACTGTACGTAAACTAAATAATAGCGGATTATTCTGTTTATACAATCAGGGACAATAAATTACAGGGATTTTTCATTTCAAATAAAAATGCCATTTTATAAATGCAGCAGAATAGTTTTGTTTAATACAGGTATTATGTTTTAAATCAATACTCAGCTATAAATTCTGCGAATATGCAAATCCCTAAAAAATAGATAATATCACACAAATACAAGTTTAACTGCAGGGGCGTAACTATGACTATAAATCATTTTGACATAATAATACATTAATACTTACACCATAATTTTACCTGTTTTAAAATCTAAAATGGTTGAAACAGGAGACCAATATTTTAAAAATGTATAATGCATGGAAATTGAAATTAGATTTAAATAAAAGGATATCAGTGTCAAATGGTAGCTTAAAGCCAAACCCCTGTGCAGTACTAATAAACATAAACAAGACAAGAACAATCACTCCGCTTAAAGCATGAAATCAATCCCCTTCGCCCCCTCCTTATGACTTTGAAACCAAAAGTTAGCTTAACTTTTTTAATTTTAAACATACCCGAATAAATAATAAATTGGCGGGAGCGGTAATCAAATTGTTCGGGAAACGCTTAGCTCAAAAATCTAAAAATACTTAGCCTATTTAATGTAATTACATACATGTACATCAAAAAAATCTATATAAATTTCGGACCCCTGCTAAAAAGCTATTTTAGCTTCATAATATTACATTAAGGCTTATCACTTCACACAAGCTTTAGCTTGTCGCATTTGTCAACCTATTGATTTCGGTCCACAATGCAATTCCCGGAAAATGTATTTATATGAAATAACGTTCTGTGTCGCCTTTCCACAGCATATAAAAACTAGTCTATAATAATTCTAACACTGCTATTTCTTTAGGTGAATACATTACCTAAAGAAATTGTCCATTATTTGCTTTCTTGGGCTACATTATTCCTATCTTGTTTCTATCCTATCTTTTATTCTATTTACTAGACAGTTTTCACCTCCTTTATACCTCACCATTAGAGCAGCAATTTCATTTGCATCTTTTTCCTTTTGTCACGTTGTATCGCTCTATCTTAGTAAAGCTAACTGGTCGGGTCAAAACTTGTAGTGGGACGAGAGAGAAATTGTATAGAAACATTTCTAGTTAAAATTCCCATATGCTGTTTAAGTTTTAGCTGAAGCCACAAGTGTTAGCATTAGTACAGTATTATACAATACGGGTTAAAATTTTATTAGAGGCACAAGTGTTGCCTTTGGTCAAGACCTGTATCAGGCGCGTAAATTTTTGTCTGTTGTATACAAAACGATTTAAATGTCCACTCTCCATTCCAATATACAATTTAACAAAACTGCACGAAGACAAGAAATTGATGATAGGCATATCGTAATGACTTTATCCCTAACCGAGGACCTCTTTTAAATCATAGAATGCGGTGCAAAGAACCTTATCCAATTTAACGCCATTAAGACACAATCACTTCGCGGCCGTTTGTTACTATTATGTCCTCCTTAGTCATTCCTGTCAGCGAGAGACGAGCATCGATCCACATGCATGCCTTTACCTTCCAGTGCCGAAAAGACCAAGGACCTTCCACTTTGTTCGCTCCTTTATTCAAAGAGTGCCCCGATTATAGAATGTGTTACCAGCAAATATCTCTTCTTCTTCTCCTAATCTGAAAGTCTTTAAATCTGGCATCAGTTAACTTTCCCTGTCTTCATTCAGAGTAATCACGATACCTAGTAAGTCGGCCTTTGTGCTCTGCTCATAGATAAAAAAAATCATTGGCGTGAAGTGTATTTATCATATAATTTAAATATTCCCATTATTTTTGTGTAAGTCTATAACATCAGTATAGACCCTGGAATAGACCAACTAATTATATCTGTGTTTAAAGATTATGTATTTTTTTTTATTTTTAGGGGACAAATCTGTACTATAACAATCATTTAGGTGAAACCAGACTTAAAGTACCTATAAAACCACTCAATCCGTATGATAGAAATCCAGGTGAAAGGTGAAAATGAAAGTCCGTGTTACCAAAATCTCAGAAATTATGGTTATACTGAATTGACACTGCAGATTTACCTAACGCCAAGTGTACATATTACTAAATGACTATATGCGGTATTAAACTGTCCCTAATAAAAGGGAGGGTTAATAACTTAATATTTTTCATCCATCGTCGGCCTTTTTAATCAATTATAAGATATTGACCTCTTGTCGTACAAACTGCATGTCCTTTAAGTTTTTTCACATATATAGGAGACCTAAGCGTATTATTGATGGTTAAAATAAAGCTTTGCCGTGGATCGAACCGACCACCTTTAGCGCCATTGTTAACACTAATCTACTAATATGTATATTAAGTACTCTTACAAACATTATGAATATTATGAAAACTGAACCCCACAAACAAAGCATTATTATTTTCCTTTATCGATTTTGTGCTATAACACATTTTATTCAACAACAACTCCCTTAACGTGCATTGGAAGCACCCCAAACTGCAATTCCGAGAGTTAAATTTTCAAGAAACATTTGGATATTCATATGTAAATTGTAGTGCCGGTTTTTACATTCATCTTACAAAATTTTGTTTTCCAAGCTATTTTCTATCCGAATGTTTCAAGACACTTTTCGTTTTATGCAAATTTACTTAACAATTTGGGGTACTTTGTAACTTCAATAAGGGCTAGTTTCTTGGCTGTAAAAAACTTTACTGCAATGTATTTTATCGTATGGAATATTGTCTTGATATCTAATTATAATTAAGCAAGATATTTCATTACCATATTATTAAAATTATCATCGAAGCAAAAAATATAGATACAAAGATTTGTTTTAATTACTCATATTCTCTCTTATACAGCTCAAAGATTGTATCAAAACAAATAAATGCATTCAGTGAGAAAAATATTACTGTATAATACAAAAATAATGTTGTTGCTTACACCGGATGCAAAGTGAAGGGTTTTACGTTGCCGTTCAGCGAGATTTTAAAAATTTTCAACAGTCTCTCTTTTTGTCAAAACATCTTTACAGAAACAGCGGTTGTAGAAGAGATCGTGTGCGTAATTTAAGAATTAAATGCTTTTGTCGCTCTCGAGAAGCTTTTCTTTCAGAGCAAAGTGGCACTTTGCACTCTCTATACACAAAAGGCCAGTTTGTTGTTAAAGGAATATTTATCATTTTTGGAAATGGCGTAGACGCAATACTTCAGTAGTAAATGCATTTTTATTGCTAATTGTTTCCAATTATACCGGTATTTTGGTAGTTAGATTTTCTACCTTTCTATGAGATGTAATAAAATCCGGAACTTCACTCGTTATGAATATTTTCTTTCGTTAGGGATAGTAAAATGTAACCCAATTTAGTTCTGCACATATTTATTTAGTATACTGTCTTTTCAAACATTTTTATTGGGCGCCATTTTGTTCCACCATATCGGAATCGTACCAATATTTTAGCAATTTCTACCTACGACACACTTATTTTTTAAGACCGCCATTTTGTAACCTCATTTTGAATTCGTACCCTTTAATCCCTCTATCAAGTCAATTGAATAAAAAGATTTTTTACATTGGTTTTTTGACAATTTATTTAACCGACATTTTGTTTCGCGGTCTTGAATTCGTACCACAATTTAACAGGTTTATCTCTATATTACACTTAATGCCCAAAATTTGAAATTAATCCCAAAAGTAATTTTTCAGAATGATTTTTGTTTTGCTATCTTGCATTCGTACAAAAATATTACAAGTTAATTCAAATGTGCGCAAAATATGAGGTAAATCGGATTATTTATTTTTTATTTATAACTTTTTCAACATTTCAGTAGGCCGCCATTTTGTTCCGTAATATTGGATTTTTACCAAAATAAAATCAAGTCATCCCCACATAACCCTTAGTTTTTCACTAAAATTTGAAGTTAATCAGATAAGTAGTTTTTAGCTACGCCGCGAACTGACAGACCAACAAACAGACCAATGGAATTGAGAAAACATAATTTTGGCATCTAGGGATGTTAAACCCTAAATGTATTTAAAACCTGTTTTTTTTTCACGATTACCTTTCATTTGGCTGCCATTTTGTTCCGCCAACTTGAATTCGTGCCACAATTTTACCAGTTCATCTTTATACCATAATTAATTCTTGGACAAAATTTGAAATCAATCTATTAAGAAGTTTTTCAGGCTGATTTTTTAAATATTTTATTAAGCCACCATCCTGGATTCATACCAAAATTTCACTAGTTAAGTACTACTTAATACTTAATTTTTGTGCAAAATTTAAGGTAAATTGGAGAAGTAGTTTTTTAGTAACCATTTTTTTTACATTCTACCAAACCGCCATGTTGTTCAACCATATTGGATTTTTACCAAAATATTACCAAGTCGCCCCCATATGACTTTTTAATTTTTGACAAAATCTGAAGTCCATCGGGTAAATAATTACTATGCCTCGAACAGACAGACAGACCGACGGAATAGGCAAAATATGTTTTCCGGCATCTAGGGACCCCGAAACGTGAACACGATTACTGTACAACAACCACGTCAAACATGCGGCCCAGTGAGCATTTTTCTGCGGCCCAAATCAGTTTTGAAAACAGCCAGATAATGCGGCCCGCGAACAAGTTGAAAACCGTTTTTGAAAGCGCGCGCCGCTGCAACAACGATTGGGATAATAAAATGTACAATTGTACATAGTACCATCTATGTTTAGAAGGATGAACTACACATACTCAACCTAAAACCTAAAGCCAAACGTTATCTGGCTTGTTCCATGCAATTATATCGCGCAAAAACACAGATGACGCTATCTGAACATTGTCGAAAGAACTCGAGAAATCACAATCCGTATATAAGCCGTGTTCAATTGAATTCAGTCGTTCAGTGTTTTTATGAGTCAGTAGCAATAGAGTTTCGAGTTGAGTTGCACTTATTGTTACAACACTTAACAGTACTTATTATAATTTATTTCGGATACAGTTTTTAATATGTCTTCAAAACCAAGTGGAACTAAGAGGAAACTTGTAGATGAGCATCGTATCTTTCAAGAAAAATGGGAATTTAAGTTTTTTGTTGTAAAGTAAAAGAAAAAAATATTTGTTTGATTTGTAGTACAGTCGGTGTCCCAAAATTATATAATATAAAACGTCACTATGATATTCATAAAACTATGATTGACAAGTATACAGGCATGGTCAGAAACGAAAAGTTAAATAAGTTAAAATCACGGTTGAAAGATCAACAGCTTATGTTTACACGTCCAAAGCAAGAAAATTAATATATCCTTCAAGCGAGCTACGTACTGTCGGAGTTGATCGCGAACGACTCAAAACCATTTGTTAAATTTCTTATCGATGTAGCCGTTACTTGATGGAAATTCATTATACACTAGTATACAAGTTAAACACGTTTAGTTTATTAATTTCCACTTATTTATTTCTGCTTGACAGCTGTTTCGACACACTGTGTCTTTGTCAAAAGCTAACTTAAAACTGCTATAACTATTAAACTGTAAAACTTTAGGTTAGCTTTTGACAAAGACACAGTGTGTCGAAACAGCTGTCAAGCAGAAATTAATAAACTAAACGTGTTTAATGTGTATACTAGTCCATTTGTTAAAGTTGAATTTATAAAAGAGTGTCTTGTAAAGTCCCGGGAGCGTGAAGGCATTTCAAAATATATCCTTGTCCCGGAATACTGTCGCTGAAAGAGTTACTGAGTTGGTTGCCAATATAAGTGATCAGATAAAAACAAAATCAGACTCTATCATTGCATTTTCTATTGCCTGTGACGAAAGTACGGATGTGTGTGTTGTGGCGCAACTCGCTGTTTTTGTGTGTTGTGAAGTGTGAATGTGTATGAAGAATTACTAGAATATTTTCAATGATGTTTATGGACTTCTGCAAAAGTACAATTTAGATTTGTCAAAACTGTGTTCCGTTGCAACAGACGGAGCTCCTTCAATGACTGGAGTAAAAAATGGCTTCGTTAAAATATTACAGACAAAGATCAGAGAAACGGGCAGTGACAAACCAGATTTTCATCATATTCATTGTATAATCCACCAAGAAGTTTTATGCTCAAAAGTGATCAAGTTGGAAAGTATTTTATAGTCAGTGAAAAAAATTATAAACTTCATAAGGTCACGAGGCCTTAATCAGCGACAGTTTTCTGCATTTTTACGTGATTTAGAAAGTAAGTACACTGGTTGACCATATTATGCAGAGGTGCGATGACTTTCGTGTTCTATGGTACTCGACCGGTTTTGGAAACTCAAAGAAGAAATACGCGTTTTCATGGAAACAAAAGGAGAAGATGTCAGCTTATTATGCGATGTACCTTTTTTACAAGATCTTTCATTTATGGTAGATATCACAACACCCACATGATCATATGAAAGTTTTCATATGTAAGAATGTTGTGGGAAAAACAGTTAGCAAAGGATAATCTGTCACATTTTCTGACTTGTAAGGCATATCAGGAAAGCACAAGTGTCCCAATATGATACAAAATATATTCAGAGCAAATGAGAAGCCTTCTGGAAGAATTTGAGAAGAGTTTTCAGGATTTTAAGACCCAAGAAAACAACTTTTCTCTATTTACTGGTCTTTTCACTATCGATATTGATAAAGTTCGAATTCACTTGCAAATGGAAGTAATTGAGATTCAGTGTCAGACCCATTTAAAACAAAAATTTGAGGGTTGGTACATTCGAATTTTTAGTACTTGCCTGTTCAATACCAAGAAATGAGAAAATTTGTCTGTAAAATCCTGTCAATGTTTGGAAGTACCTATAAGTGTGAACAACTATTTTCTTTGATGAAAGGAAACAAATCTCCCTCAAGATCGCGATTGACGGCCGCACACTTGGACGCAGTTTTAGAAGTTATTTCCGCCTATAAATTCGCGCCACAAATAGAGAACTTAATTAAAGACAAAAGACGTCAAATATCTGGCAAAAAATTTCATGTTTGTAGTTTTTTGTAATGTCCCTTTTATTGGAAATGTAATAAACAGACTTGTCCTATAACTTGTACTTTTTCTCAAAATTTTCTGTAGTTTGTCTTCTTTAAGAAAAGGTTTTGCGGCCCTCCTAGTCGATGGTCTTCGTGCTGTTGGACCACTAGTGATTTTAAGTTTGTATTTGTCCAGCCGAAAGTCACGGATATCTTGATAAGTTACTTTGCACATGCATAAAAAATCGTTAGGAATGAAACAAATACACATTTTCTACTCCACAACTATATACCGAACATATAAACGTTAATTCACTTACCTTACCTACTCAAATGAAAGCGTTTCTGCGATACTCCAGCATTTTTTTGATTTGGTTTTTATTTGTGGCTTATTTATTATCAATTTGTTTTATTTTTATACATTTAATAACATGAGTAATCTATAAAAATAATCAAGTATAACATTGTTTTCCTTCATAAAAAGGAGATTTTTATTTTAGGAAACAGAATTTTACCGAATTTTTAAACATTTAATCAGGCCGCCATTTTGTTTGCTATGTATAAATCTGTTTTTTTTTTGTAAATACACTTTGTTTATGAATAGTGTCGATTATTGGGACGATGATAACTAGTAAACTAGCTGTCGAAGACTGGAGACATGAATTTCATATTAAAAATCCTTAAAATCCTCTAAGTATAGTGACTATTACTGATGCTTTTACCTTATATTTGATTTCTAAAATCAATTTCTTCATGGTTTTTGTAAACATATAATTAAGCGGCCATTTTGTTCCGCCATCTTGGATTCATACCAAAATTTTCACCATATTTGATCTCTATATAATATTTGATTTTTGTGCAAATTTTGAAGACAATCGACGAAGTGGTTTTTTGACCCTGCTTTTTTTTACATCTTATTAGGCCGCCATTCTAACCTTCCATACTGGGTTTTACCAAAATGTTACCATGTCATCCCAAAATATCTAATATTTTTACTTTATCAAAATTGAAGCAATGTTCTTCGTCAAAGTGATGTATACTGAGCGCTATTTTTTGTGTTTTGCCCTTATTAACAAGAGTCGGCACATCCTTGTTAATAAGCTCAGTTCCTCGTTTCCTGGACCGAGAATTTTTAGACATTCGTGTTTTTTGAGATTCGGCACGTTCTAATTCGGTAATGGTACGTCTGGAGAGAAGTGAGCTCGAAGGCCAGTCATAGAAGAAAAATGGGCGCGTCGTTTGGTAAAATGAAGTTTCGGTGGAGTTTATAATAACATAGTAGTTGCGTCTAATAAGGACTTTTTTTCTGATACCCCGATGATTCAAAATGCAGGTCGCTATGGTCAATTTTCGAGGTGGGACATTTTTTTCGAATTTCTCGTCATCCAGACAAGTTCGCTAACGGGCGACATCGAGGTGCGGGATGTCGCTTTAAAAAAATGTGGTAAAAAATATGGTAACTTTGGAGGCATTTTGCGGAGCTGAAACCCGACCACTTTGACCAACCTGAGACGGGCAGGGGTTCGATGGGCACTATAAAGAAGATTTAAAATCGATTTTGTTTTTATCTTAATTTTATTTTATTATTGAACTATAATTATAAATGTGTAATAATTAATAGTTTTATTATAAATTTGGCTTGTAATATTATGTTGATAGTGACTTTTATACCCGGCTGTGACAACCGTATCCTAATCTGTGTCATTGTTTTCCTGAACTGTGTCGATGCTTATATGATTAGACTTTTATGACTTTAAAGCGTTAAAGCACACTTTCCAAGTGGGTACTTCCCCTTTCTGGTAACTATTATTTTTTTAAATGTAAATTGTATTAAATATTTCCTGTATGTGACCAAATAAAGACATTTGTTATTATTATTATTATATTATTATTATTAAATAGGATACCTCAAATGCGGGAAATGTGGTCGAAATTCAAAAAAAAACAAAAAAAAATTGTTTTGAGCCTTACCATGTTCTCAGATTTTACTAATTTTTTGCGAAAAGAGTAATGAGAGGCAGGAATAGTTTGCGTGATCCCAAAGTTCCCTAGTTTTTGATTCAAGCTATTTCTTTTATGATCAAACATATTACAAACAAACGTTCGGAGCTCTATTAGTCCGATTTTTGCGACCTTCACTACAACTCAGCGCATCCACCACATCAAAAAATGGGGTAAATTTCCTTTACCCGGAACTTCCCTCGTTATGATTTTTTTTCCATTTGTTAGGAATAGTGAAGTGTGACCCAATTTAGTTCAGTATATAGTCACAATATATATGTCTTACATATACTGTATTTTCGAACATTTTTATTAGGCGCCATTTTGTTCCATCATATTGGATTCCTACCAATATTATACCAGTTTCTCTCTACCTATGCCACACTTCACTTTTGGGCATAATTTAAACTAATTCAGTAAGTAGTTTGTACATTGGCACATACCGCCATTTTGTACGTCATGCTGAATTTGTATCAGTTTATCCCATTTTCACGTTTAATTTTCAGTCAGTTAATTTTTTAAAAATTTTATTTGGCCGCCATTTTCTTTCGCGATCTTAAATTCGTACCACAACTTTAATAATTTATCTCTACATCACACTTGTTGCACAAAAATTGAAATTCATTTAATAAATAATATTTTCTGGCTGATTTTTAAAATATTTTATTAGGCCACTATTTTCTTTTGCTATTTTGGATTCATCTCAAAATATTACCAGTTTATTCCTATACACCTAACACTTGATATTTGTGCCAAATTTGAGGTGGATAATTATTAGTTTTTTTAGTAATATTTTTTAACTTTCTAAATACTTTTCGTTAGCCATTCTCGAGTTATATTAGAGTAGTGTATTAGTGGGGGTTAGGATCCTATATACACAAAAAAAAAGTCTTTTTAAATTGTTGACGTTTCGCAACTTTATTGTTGCATCCTCAGGACACACATATAGATTATATATCCTGCGTGAAACCCATATGATCAGTCTTTACCTACTCCATTGGTCGGCAGATATTTCCGTGATATTAAGTTTCTAAATGGTTTTCGTTAACGATCCTCTTGTTGTTTTGTTAGAGTGGTGTATTATTTGGGGTTAGGATCCAGTAAAAAAAACAGAAGACCATTTTTAAATTGTCGACGTTTCCCAACTTTATTCTTATATCCTCAGGACACATATAGATGTTATATGCTGCATGAAACCCATATTATCAGTCTTTACCTGCTCCGTTAGCCCGCAGATATTTCCTGGTTCAAAATATTACACCACTCTAACATAAAAACAAGAAGATCGTTATTGAAAACAATTTAGAATATATATATATATATATATATATATATATATATATATATATATATTTATATATAATAATAATAATAATAAAAAATATACTTTATTTAAGTTAAATTAGAAAACAAAAATAATACACAAAGGAAAGAATAAAAATAAAAAAAAAACAAAGCATGCCAGTGCTTGGCGCAGTCTAGCTAAAAGCTACTCTACTGAACCAAACAAAGACATAATAACAATAAACTAAACAAAATTCGATGACGCAAAATAGATAATCACCAAAAAAGTCCATAGTACTGCTGTCACATACGATATAATTAACAAAATATATATTCAATTGCTTAATTAGAGGTCATTAATAAGGTGGTTCTTGTATTTAAGCTTAAATTGTTTTAACGTTAGGTTAAGATATTCGCTTGGCAGTGCATTATAACATTTCACAGCATTGTATGAGAAACTTCTCTGAAACAAGGCTGTCCGATGGATGGGCATATCCAGTCTTGATACACTCCTTACTACTCTATTATGAATTTCACTTCGAAAAATAATACGTTCTCTAATTGAGGATGGAGCTGAGGGGTTGTTAATAATATTTATTAAAAAACAACAAAAATGTAATTTTCTGCGTTGATCCATTTTTAACCACCTAAGTTCCCTGTACCAAAGTGAAACATGATCATATTTTCTTATATTATAAATTAGGCGAACACAAGTATTTTGAACTTTCTGAATTCTATTTTTACTTTCGTTGTCCAAACAGAATCCATAAATGTAATCACAATAATTGAATTTACTTAATACCAGCGATTCACACAAATTCTTCCTCAATTTAGGATTTAAAAACTGTTTGCAGTTATATAGAGTTTTTAGAGAAAAGTATGCTCTCTGAAGTAATACCTTCAAGTGGTCCCTAAAACGCAAGTCATTATCCAAAATAATGCCCAAATTTTTTGATTTATCTACAATATTAATTTTACATCCGTCAATTAAGATATTAATATTCTGTTTCAAAAAGTCACTCTGATTCCTATTAGAGAACACCATTGCAAATGATTTAGCAGGATTTAAAAATAAATTATGTTTCTTTGAAGGCTCGTTAATTATAAGTAAATCGAAGTTAATACGCTCCTGTGCATTTACGAAGAAGTTAGGTTCAAAACAGAAGTATAACTGTGTATCGTCTGCAAAAGCCTGTACTTTGCAATTTTGTAAAGATTTCAAAATATCCGAAGTATAAACTAGAAATAAAAGCGGACCCAAGACCGACCCCTGAGGTACTCCAGACAAAACTTGTTTTAGTTCAGAATACTTGTTATCAGAGTATATTTTCTGAGTTCGATTGGACATGTAAGAATGTAATATACTCAAAGCTATATCACTAAAACCGTAATATTGCAGCTTTGCGATGAGAAGGGAATGATTAATGGTGTCAAATGCCTTAGTGAAATCTAAAAGTACTAATATAACATTTAATTGTTTATCCATAGCACGTATGAGATCATCAACCACTTTAATCAGTACCACTGATGTCCCAAAATGTTTTCTAAACCCGCATTGCATAATAGGAATAATATTATTTGAAATAAAATAGTCAAACATATGTGGGCTACAATATTTCAACATACTGGGGCATATATCATCAGCGCCCGTTGCATTAGATTTTAGGTTATTCAATATATTATGAATGTCATTAGTAGTAGCCATTTTAAAAGAAAATGATTGGTTGGAGTACTTCAAATTATTGTAATAGTCGACCTTCTCGCTACAGTCGGAAACATTCTGGAGGAAAGAGGCAAAATAATTACTAATTTCATTGGGATCAGATAAATTTTTAGGTAATATATAATTTTTGGTAGAACAAACATTCAGATTTTTAAGAGCAGACCACATTTTTTTTAATTATTTTCTCGAGATACTGACTCCAAAAATTGCCTTTTTGCCTTTCTTACTTGGTCTAATGTAAAGTTACGTAACCTCTTATAATTGTTCCAGTCTTGTAAATTTTTTGTTTGTTTAAATAAATGCAATGCATCATCCCGCTGCTTCATAAAGATTTTGACATTCTCGTTTAACCACGGTGCTTTTGGCTTAGTAATACGGCATTCTCGTTTAGGAGCATGAATATCAAATAGTTTTAATAACAAATTATTTAATATCTGAATCTTTAAGTCAATACTCGTCTCATACAAAATATTATCCCAAGGAAGCCTATGCATATCACTTAAAAAAATATTAACATTAAAATTTCTAAAACACCTATATTCCACAACTCTTGGTACAATGGGACTCTTAGTGAGATTGAGTTCACAATAAATAATTTTATGATCAGAAATTATATCGGCTGGCAAAACTCCAGAGTTACGAATCACGGAAGAATCAGAAACAAAAATACAATCTATTAGAGTACTGATGGATCCAGTCACCCTTGTGGGTTCGTTAATAATCTGTAACATATTAAAATTCTCAAAAAAATCAGTTAAGGCATTAGGCAGAGTCAACAAGTTGATATTAAAGTCACCCAAGCAATATATACTATCAAACATGGTATATAAATATGAAAATATATTATCTAGATCACTTAAAATGGCATTGAAACCCAGTGAGGGAGGCTTATAAATGCACATTTCTTGCTGCGTATTTTAACTTGAAAAATCAAGTATTCCAACCCAGAATTAGTTTCAAAATTAAAATTAATAATTTTTATATTATAGTTGACATTTACATAAGCTGCAACTCCACTCCCCCTCCCCGCTCTGTCTTTTCTAATTAGTTGAAACTCAGGAATATGAAAAAAACCTGGATCATCACCCTCGGAAAGCCATGTCTCAGACAACATCATAATATCGAATTTATTGTCCATTACCAAGTTTTTAAATTCATTAAACCCCGTAAAGATTGACCTAATATTTAAATGTCCTATTTTTAAACCATTCCACATATTTCAAGTTTTTAAACTAGGCAATTAACCCATATTGCTCTAGATAAAACAATGCAAAAAAAAAGTAACTAAAACAAAACAAATAAAAGGAAAATTGCTCATATTTAAATCACCCAAAACAATATATATATATATATATATATATATATATATATATATATATATATATATATATATATATATATATATATATATATATATATATATATATATATATATATATATATATATATTTCTGCAGAACATGGGATGTTAGCGTTGGTGTAAATGGAATCATATATATATATATATATATATATATATATATATATATATATATATATATATATATATATATATATATATTTCTTGGGATACAAGGAATAAAAAAAAATTATTTCATAACCTTGTTTTTCTTTTTTTAGTGTTTTTTTTATAAATTTAAACGTTTCGGCTATTTTTTAGCCTTCATCAATGATCTTGTGTACACTAAAAAAATAAATAAAAACATGAAAACAAGTGGTAAGAATCGCGGACTAACATTATATGAAATATGATATTATTAACCACAAAGAGGAGATATACAATTTTTTTTTATATTACCCAAGGCAGAAATCATTTCACCTCAATTTTACAAAACTTTCAATAAAAAAATATAAAACGAAATACATGCTTAGACACAAACAGACAATAACATTATACCCTTCATGTAGGTTAAAATTAATTTTGTACAATGATTATTACGTCTAGAACCAAAATTCGATGACCTTGACAGAAACATTATTATTAGGAAGGTCAAAGAGTTGGGTGAAGGAATTGAACTTATTAGTTATTATATATAAAATTTCGCAGCACTGTCGTGGTTTAATGGATAGCGCCTCAGACCAGACTCGAGGGGTCCAAGGTTCCATGCCCGGAGTCCTTCACTTTTTTTGATTTTTTTTTTTACAGTATATTGTTGTAAATTTTACTTAAGTTTTGAATATCTGCTTTTGAATTGACAGAATTTGAGTTCTTTTTTATAAAAATCATTTCTAAAACTTCCCTTTTTTCATTATGTTGTTTCGTTTTTAACACGCGAGTTTCTTTGTAATTAAACTTATGATTATTTTGGGCTTCGTGTTTTGTCAAAGCGGTTTGATTTTTCTTGTCGTACTTGTGGCCGTTCATTCTGTTTTCGAGATATTGACTTGATTGACCAATGTACAAAGGATTTCATAAATTGTGTGTGATTTTTTATTTTTCGGGGTATTTGCTTTAGGTTTACTATAGTTAGTTTGAAGTAAATTGTTTGCTTTATGACTGATTGAAATGTTCTGCTTTTTAAAAAAGGATTGCAGATTCTCAGACAAACCCGTGATATAGGGAAGAGTCAAATAATGTTTTTTTGTTTTTGGGTTTTTGTTTTGGTCATTATTTCGTACCGCCATGTTATGTGGTTTGTTATTATAATTTTGAATCCTTGAATTAAAAATTGGGTTAATTAATTTTTCTGCGTAGCTGTTTTGCGTTAGAATATTTTTCGCTTTTTTTAAGGCATTTTTTTCGGTAGTTTTGATCGGATAATTGAACAGCTCTGTCAGCTAAACCGATTATTACTGATTTTTTTTGGGACATAACATGTTGTGAGAAATAATTTAAATATCTACCTGATCAGGTTGGTTTTGTATACCATTCAGTCTGAATTATATTATCTTTATGGTGGAGGGTCATATCAAGAAAGCTTATTTGATTATTTTGTTCAACTTCAATAGTGAAACTTAATTTCTCATGGTAGCTGTAAAAACATGATAAAATATAATTTTCTTGCCCTCTTGAGGTGGCTGTCAAACAATCATCGACGTATCTACAGAAAAATGGAAGTTGAAAATTTAATTTGGTAATAACTTGGTCCTCCAAATCTTCAAGAACCAGTTGAGCTATATACTAAATTCGACATATTTCTCCTTTAATGATAAATTTTACAGGTAAATGTGTACAGTTGTGCCATGGGATCTGCCATATATATATATATACATATATATATATATATATATATATATATATATATATATATATATATATATATATATATATATATATATATATATATATATATATATATATATATATATATATATATATATACATATATATATATATATATATATATATATATATATATATATATATATATATATATATATATATATATATATATATATATATATATATATATATATATATATATATATATATATATATATATATATATATATATATATATATATATATATATATATATATATATCCTGAGAATGCAAAAATAAAGTTGCAAAATGATTTTAACATTGTTTTACCATATACCGATTTTTACCAAAATATTACCAGGTCAGCCCCATATAACCCTTAAGTTTTGGTTATGAAGTAAATCGAGTAAGGAGTATTTAAGCTATGCCGCGAACTGACAGACAGACAGAGCGACAGACGGACCTACGGAATTGATAAGTGAAGGAATGTAAAACCTGAGAGTTTTTTTTACGATTACAAACATTTTATTTGGCCGCCATTTTGTTCTGCCATCTTGGATTCGTACCACAATGATATTAGTGGATTCCAACATAATACTTGATGTTTTTACGATTTGAGATAAATTGAATAAGTCGTTTTTTAAAAATAATGTTTTTAACATTTCACTAGGCCGCCATTTTGTTTCGCCATATTGGATTTTTACCAAAATGTTACCAGGTCATCCCTATATGACCCTCAATTTTTGACCGAAATTCAATCAAGTAAGTAGTTTTTTAGCTACGCCGCGGCCATACAGACAAACTTTAATTTTTTTGCACCCCCCCCCCCCAGAAGGTAGCAAAATACTTTAAATACAAAAATTCTGGAGTTTTTAAAGAATTTTATAATATGATATCACAAAAAACAATTGAACATAATAAATTGGACTTTTGTTTTTCATTATAGAATACCCTGTATATTATATGTTCATCAAATAGGTCTCTTCTAGCTGATTATAAATATACCAGGTTTAATACGTCTATCTCTAAAGATGCTTGAGTAATTTGAGAAGAACCTTGCCATGAGAAGCAGTGTAATGCATTTGACTATAGAGTGCAGCCTTCTCCCTCTCTCTCATACACATTGCCTCTTGGCAAGGTTTTTCTTAAATTTCCCGGGTATTTTTGAATTGTTTTTTCTGATATCATATTATAAAACTTTTCTAAAAACTTATAACTTTTGTATTTATAGTTTTTTGCTGTCTTCTTAAATAACAGAGCTACGGGGGGATGCAAAATATAAGAGATCACCCTGTACATTAAAACAAAAACTTTGTAAAAATAATTTCCCCAACAATCTAGTTACCAAGTTACTAAATCAAAAGCCACCTGACACCCTAATTGTCACACCAAATTCCTTAAACAAAAAATATTTTAAAATGCCCTACATTGAAAATCAAAAATTAAAGATAAAACGAAAACAGATAAAAAACAGATGCGATCTATCAAATTCCTTACAGTTCCCGGGTATAAATCGGTCAAATGTCTCAGCATTTAAAAAAACGTATATATCAACATAAATATGATGGTTACATAATAAATAAGGGCAAGCTACAAAAACAGCGCTCAGTATTCATCACTTTGATGAAGGACATGGCTTCAATTTTGATAAGGTAAAAATATTAGAAAAGACGTTTCTTAGAAATACCCATAATTAAAAATAAATCGACCCTTAATTTAAAAACAGATCGTGACAACCTAAGTACAACCTACCATAACATATTAACTAGTTTCTAATTTCAATATTCATCAGTCAGGTAAATAAGCAAAAAATCGCCGCCACAAACAACAGTAAACAAAACGTTTTTACGACAAATTTTTTTAATATCCCACACGAGATAAAGAACAAGCAGTCGTTCGCTGTTCACCAAAAGGTTGGTGTATATCGTAGTTTTATGAATTTTAATTAGGTGATTTTTACTAGTTTGATGTGTGTTGCACTAGTTTTTACAGATTTGCTTCCTAAGGGTTTTATGGATTTTTTAATAAAAAGACACTGCTGATGATCAATTGAGGTATGTAATCAGTGTTTTTTTCTATACTTACCTAAGACCTTTACGTCAAGTTTGTTGGTTTTTATTTGGAACATTTTTATATTTAGGCGAGTCAAAACTTTTTTAATATTATGTGTTTTTAAATCATGTAAACTATAAATTTAGGTAAAAGTTCCGGGTCTTGTAAACAATTAAACCCACGGAATTTGATAATTTTTTAATATAAAATCGAAAGTTTACCTTCATTTAACTGTTTTAAGAAAATAAAAGAAATGGATGAACCACTTTTTCTATAAAAAAAACCAAAAAGATTTTCGATATTTTCACTGTATTCCAATGCGCCATATTCCTTAATATGACAATTTGAAGAAAGGCTATCTTGCATTGTTGCCAAACTTACATTATTGTATTGTATTAAATTTTTCATGTTTGTCTCCCGACAGTAACGCATTTGGATCCCTGTGCCGATCCCAAATATTAGACTTTCGCCAGTGATGCACTTCGCTGTCGTTCGCCTTTTATATTAGGGCTTTAATGATGATGCCTACGACGCCTAACCTGGTGCTAACCCGGTACCAATCTACCTAGAGCGGTCAACACTAATCAACAGGCGGGTGCATCAGTGGCGGAAGCCTAACTTTCGTCAGTGATGCCCTGCGCTGTTGTTCGTCTTTTAGGGCTTTAACGATGACGCCTACGGCGCCTAACCTGGTGCTAACCCGGTACCAATCCAGCTAGTGCCTTCGCGCTCCTGTTGGTACCGATCCACAACCCACAAATGCATTTTGTTTTTCCCTTATAATTTATATAGATCATGTATAAAATAAACTTGGCAACGTAGCATCCCCAGCACACTGGATTTCCGTCCAACAGACGACACTCCCGCTCTCTTTATTTAGCAGCTGTAATTATGTTTAAAAACGTTTAATAATGTCTAATATAATAATTACTTCTAACTTTTAGTTAGAAATAATCATTTTTGTGTTATAAAGCATTATAATATAGTCAGTCTTTTACGGAGTTCATAAATTAAGTTTATGAAAAATATGTTTTTAGCGATACGCCAAAAACAAGTTCAGGGCAACCTTCCGAAACCTTAGTTTTTCTGGATATAATTTGAAAAAGTGCCTCATCCATAAATTTTTTGTGTATAGGAATTATTAAAAAAAGGTAATCTTTCAAATGTATATTTTAAATTTGTTAAATTCCACGGGTAAAATTCTTTACAAGAGCCAATGTTCCGTATCCCTGTTTGCCTATTATAAGAAATTTTTTAAACAACCCATCTTGGTTTCATAGCACTACGTAGCCATAATATTTACATTTTCATCAATAATCTTGAGGTATTATCTACAAATAGTGCTCTAAAAATTGATTTATCTTGTGATTACACCTTAGTTTACCAAAAAAAAAACCATATTTTTATATTAAATTCAAGAAAACATGAAAATGATCCTAAAAATATGCATAATAACCTAAAATAATATATAATGTAAGTGTTGAATTATTATTAATCCCCGTTCAGGCAAATGACTAACAAACTTATAATTAACAAAAATGCTGTTTAGGTTAGGTTAGGAATGGTTAGGTTTGCTGCAAAGAAAGCGCGCGGTAGGGCGCCATTAAAATTGCGAGTCTATATTAAAACAAAAATTTGTTTAACAAAATTTATACTGTTAGGTGTATCTGTCCCGTCAGCGTTAGGTTAGCCCAGGTTGGTCGTTAAAATTATCGTTAAAGCTATAAATTAGCATTAACGCCGTAAAATCACATTTTAAATCGTTAAAAATCTAATCTGGAATACGCGCGCACTCTAAGATGGTTTAATTAGTGGGAGTCGCAACGGATTTAAGGGTTTTTTTTTTAAAGGTATCTATAATAAAACAAAGATAAATTAAAGGATATGCTATCTATCTATGCAATGGTTTTCTTAATCTAAATTTTTAAGAAAATTAGAAGGCATTGGCAATGGTGTAGGGAAATTGTGTTATAATAAAAGAGATTTCGCAGTGTATTTCTTGAATATTTATGATTTTCAAAATGCATTTTCTCAAAAACTACTGGATCCTTCACACTTTTTAAATCTGGAAATTACTACTAAAAATAAATACTTTTTAATGGTTTTTAAAATTTTTCAAAAATCGTGGCTACGTATAGCGTTATAGACCCAAAATCTTTTATACAGTGCTTATATAGTAAAAATGTGTTCTAATAATTTATTATTAACAATATAGATGGGGGAGTGATAGGAGTGCTGGGCGGGGACAATACAGCAAGAATCCAAGTCACGCACGGTACTTTTTCCAATAAAGAAAGCAACAATGTCACCAACGTTAATGAGAAAAGCACTTTTATGGTCGCGATGTTACCAAATCGATTCACAAAAGTTCGGAAACGAATATATTGTATAATAGAAATGTTCTAAAAATCGGAAAACACATTGTATTTTACGTCACTCACGGTACTTTTTCTCTACGAAAACATTAGAAAACTGTAAAAAGTCATCAAAGAAGGCGTATTTTCCGATATTTAGAAAATTTCTATTATATAATATATTTCTTTATGAACTTTTTGTGAATCGGTTTGGCAACATCGCGACAATAAAAGTGCTTTTCTCATTTATGTTGGTGAGATTGTTGCTTCCTTCATCTTATAAACAATGAGTTATTGTGGATTTTTACAGTTTTTTCTAATATTTTCATACAGAAAAAGTACCTTGAGTGATGTAAAATACAATTCATGTGCGTTTTCTCTGGGATTCTAGGTGTAATGTACCCGCCCAGCACTCCTATCACTCCGCCATCCTTTGAATATTTATTTGTTAATAATAAATTATTGGAACAAATTTTTAAAGTAGCGCACACGGATTATTGTTACATTCGACCTTATAAGCCCTGTATAAAAGAATTTTTAAAAAATCTCTTATAATAGGCAAAACAGGTATACGGAACTTTTACCTAAATTTAATTATATACATATTTTTATGGCAGTACATTGGAGCTCGTACATTTTGTTATTGTTTGTCCAATTCTTCAAAAAATACTTTGTTATTTGTATGTTTATTTTAATTGTAGCCCTAAGGAAAACAGAAATCAAATTATCGAAACGTTGGCAGAAATTTAAAACTATCAGCAATGAAAAGCCTGTACAATATTGAGCTCGTGATTTATTCCCCTAAAACTATATTATATAAACAAAAATTTATTGAAACATTTTCTACCTTTTGTCTGAGGGAAAATTATTTGTTTGTGTATATTTATAGAAACTATACCTATTTTGTAAAAAATGCATTCGCGAAAGACACTCTGGCAGCACCTTTGCTTTTTTACCACAACGCACAGGTGCGAAATAATTCAAAATAGCTTATTTACGGTTTCTAAATATAACAAAATGCAAATTCTGAAAATACTCTCTATACTACTAAATTGCAATGTACCCTTATTTTTGAAAAGCGGTTTATTAATCGTTTTTAAAGGGCTATTAGGGTCTGGTACGATTTAATACATCTCGATTTTTTTAGTTTTGTTAGAAAGCTTACTGTACTGTGTTTAAGCAAAAAAAAAGCATAGATGAATCATTTTTTTTAAATCACAAAACTTTCCAAAATAACCAACAAACTTCATAAATTTCATTACTTTTCCAATTCCAGAGCTAAAACAGTCAATTATGAAGTTCTTGACAAAATACAGAAACAAAATCATATGCATTGTTGCCAAACTTACCTGATTTTCTTCAAATATGAGGGGTGCACATAATTCAAATATGATTTTAGCGTGTGATTTTATGGCTTTAATGATGTTTTGTCGACGAACCTGGGCTAACCTCGAATTTTGTCGGCGCGCTATCGCTTTCTTCACAGCCAACCTAACCGATTCTAACCTAACATAATCCGCACTTTTATTAATTATAAGCCCAAAAATACTGAACTTATTAACGAAAATGAAACCAAATAAATGCCCAATTTCCCTTTCCACAAAATATGTGTAAAACTGGTTGCCTACGTAAGGTGAAACTGAGCCTAAACATTTTGGTTTTAATGATGGTGCCTCCGCGCTATCCCGCCCGGCGCCTAATGTGGTGCTAACCCGGTACCAATCTACATAATTCCTTCCCACTCCGATTTGTACCAACCTATTTATATAAAAAAATATTACTCACACATCAAAGAAAAATTTACTTTGGCAACAGCGCTTGCTGACTGACTTAAATGACATGTAGCTAAGTTTAGAATATTTGGACACAAAACAAACTTCACATATTAGGTATTGTGTTAGAGAATTATTCATATTCGTAATTTCAAAAAAACAACTCTAATTTAATAAATGTATACTAGAAATAAACAAATATTTCAAAATACACCGATATTAACTCACACCAACAATAAGATGCATAAAATGTAATGGAATTTCAAATAAAATGTGTTAATAGCGCAGTAGTATGACTTAACAATCTAATTTGTATTATTTTGTGAAAAATTCTCATCATCCACGCTTTTTTTTACTTAAACATAGCAATTTTGAGGTAAGTTTCCCAATAAATCAAAAATAACTCGATTTTTTACCTTTTTATTACATCGTACTAGAATCGTACCAGAACCAGAATGTCGTGTCTGCATACTTTTTTTCGATAATATTGGGATTTTGCTAAAGCAGATTTAAATGGATTTTAAAAATAATAACTTTAGATTAACCAAACTAACCTTTTACATCTTCAGCACAATTTCAAACGTTATGTAATACCAGTTTTTGGCAATTTTTACCTTGCTTTGTCTCCTATCTATAGAAAGAACGAAAGATTTGGAACCGGCGCCCGGCGTAACTTAACACTTATTTAACATTATTTTTAATGTTTTTTAAAATAATAATTAGTCTATTTTTGAGATAATCGAAAGAATCGGGATGGAACGAACCACAATTCCGGCAAACACAGCTACACGCGTCGATCCGTACTACGGAGTACGTACACCGTCATGTTCATTTGTTTTGAGCAAACGTCAGGAGCCGGCTAGCACAACCTACTTGTTTTTCTTTACAAAAATTCCGTTATGATTTGTTACACATCTTTTGTGTGTAGGTACTTTATTACATTTAAATTGGAAATCTACCGAGGGCCATCAAAAAGTGTTTTGCGTCATTTGCGTGGCATTTCTATGTTAGTTAAAAAAAGGTAATGACTTAAATAAATCAATTTTGAAAAATTGAGAAAAAATATATGGGATTAAATTTACAAAGGGTATAATGAAAAATATGAACCTTGGCGATATTTTCACCCCTTGGATTGGCTATAAAGTTTTATCGTCTTTACTCTTTGTCAACAGAAAATTACGGTGTGTTTTATACAGAGACCTTTGGAACTGCGACAAAAAATTATAATTTTTCTGGCCATCTATATTTGGAAAGATAAAAGCTATTTTTATAAAACAAATATTGAACGTATTATGCTCTGTTCGGTTGTGTTCGCAAGGAGAGGTTTTGTAATTAAAACTCCCCTCCATACAAAATTTTATGTAAAATGTATAAAGTATGAAGCTTTATGAAGTATTATATTTTGCTTTATAAAAGTACTTTTTCACTTCCTGTAATCGTAAAAAAGATATTTTCTTTATTTCGTCAGTGTGTCTGTCTGTCTGTCCGCGGCCTAGCTAAAAAGCTACTTACCCAATTGTCTTTCCATTTTGACCAGAAATTAAGGGTCATATGGGGATGACCTGGTAACATTTTTGTAAACATTCAATATAATCCAAGATAGCAAAACAGTATGGCAGCCTAATAAAATATTTAAAAAACCTGAGAAAACTACGTATAAGATTAATTTCAGATTTTGCTCAAGCATTACGTGTGATAAAGAGATAACTGGTAAAATTATGGTACGAAAGATTTACAACAAAATTAAATGTAATATAGGAATAAACTGGTACAGATTCATCATTACGGAACAAAATGGCGGTCTTAAAAAATCAGTGTAAAAACTACTAATTCAATTATTTTAACTAAAATCAAGCGTGGCATAAATGGACACTGGTAATGAAAATATCTTACAAAACTGATCGTCTTTTGATTTTTCTTTGAATTATTAGAAAAAAAACTTGTTAAACAACCCCACAATTTGCTTTTTGGTTAACATCCCCAACTTTATAAATAAAGGAGCCATATGCAGGTTAAAATTATTAAGATGAATTGATCGCACTGTACATAGATCCCAATCTATATATGCATATTACTATTTAATAAGAACTTTATACAAATCCTATAAATCATAATTTAAATAATTTTTTAAAGTTTTATATATGTATCCCAATTATTTTATCCCAAAAGAAGAAGGCTTTATTACAGGAAATTAAATTTTACCGAATATTTAAATATTTTATTAGGCTTCCATTTTGTTTTACCAAATAGGATTCGTACTAATCTAATCTAATCTAGTCTATCCTTCTTTAATGCTTAATATTTGTGCAGAATTTCAAGTTAATTCGGTAAGTGATATTTTGGTAGTGAATTTTTAAATACTTCAGTTGGCGGCCATTTTGTTCCACCATAATGCCAATTTACAAAAAAAATTATTAGCTTGTGCCTATATAACACTTTATTTTAAAAACATTATTTTTTTTACAATTTTTGAGGCCGCCATTTTGTTTTGCCATATTAGATTTTTACTAAATTGTAGCTATTCCCCATATGACCGTTGATTTTAGACCAAAAATGTCTGTAACACTTTGGCGTTGTAGACATTTTAAAATTTAAAGATTTTTTTTAGAAAAGCGATGCTTTTAAATAATACACACTAACGAGAACTACATGCCTCACAACGACGATTCAAGTAATAAAAATTTAAGAAAATTAGTTCGCTGGAATTACGCTGACAGTAATACAAATAATATTTTACCTACGACCATTTTAGAAAATAGATAAAAATACAGGACCTACAGGTTCAGTAAATAGCTCATTATAATATAAGAGGTAAACAAATAAACACTCACCGTAAACCAACACACGGTCACCGTAAACCAAACGCACGGCCGCCGTGATTAAAACGCAGTTGAATGTATTTATGCGGGATCTTCATTATTTCGGTAGTAGGCCATGACCACGCAGTCATCCTTCAACAGCTGTAGACATAGCAACTGTCAATTACAAAATACAAACAAACTTTTTCTACTGGATAATATGAAGTTTTTGTTAATTGTAAGTTTCATGATTCGAAAAAGTATATCTACATTACATACCTATTTAGTAAAAATGTCAAGTAATAGTGGTCGTAAAGTATAGTACGTAATGCATATTGTAAAGCCATTACGCACTCATGGAAAATTCCCATTAAGCGTTTTACAAAACTTATTACGTAATATACTATTGTCGTACTTTCATCTAAAAATCTTTAGCTATTAATTTTTGCAGCTACTTACCCAGGAGCTATCTGCACTATAGCACAAATCTCAGCGCCCGTATAAGTAGGTACAAATAAATAGTTTTTCGCTTAACAACGTAATGTTTTTGTCCGTTTACGGTACCAAATACAATTTGTAGATTTATTCCGTGTTGCTGGATTGTACGTTTTGAAATAAAGATCATTCAATGGTGAAATATTTTTTTAAATATTGCGCCTATTTTAAACAAAAACTTTAATTATAGAATTAATAATGATGTAACTAAGAGTTTTGAATAATAAAATGAATAAAATATCAGTAGATTTTTTAAATTACATGGTTACATAAGATTTTTTTGCCTTAAGTGGGCCGTACCAAAGTTCTGAATAACTATTCATTTATTATAACACAACTATCAAAAAATAATTTAGAATGTAACGAGGGAAGTAATTTAACGAAGTTGCAAGTAGCTTTAAGATTTTACTGTAATAAAATACATGCACCCAAAAGGTGTTAAGTTAATTAATTTAAACTAACGGAAGTATTTTACAAAAAGGCTCAATTTGACCTCACATTTAAGACACCCTTCTCTGAATTTCCCTTTTCGAATTTTAACGAGAAGTTTCTAAACAAGCATTTCCCTTCCAGCTGGACTCTAGTCATAATTACGATTATATCTTAACGTGAAAACAATTTCCACCGGGAATACAGCAATGTTTCTGGGTCTAATGCATAGGGGGCTTACACAGTGCATTGAAGGCTGCAAACGTGACTCTACAAGGCACTATTATTGTCCAGTAGCAATTGCCAAAGTTGCTCTTTGCTCTTATATTTATGTTTTGGACGTTAAATATCGTTATTTCCTTTTATCCTAAATGTATGCTATTAAAAAGTAAAGAATAGTAACTTAAATGTGTATTTATTTTTAAATGGTCAACAGAGTGTAAACCAATACAAATATTCACTAATCACGTTTTAGAGGTTTTAATTATTATATGAAAGGTAACAAGCGCTTGAATGAATTTTAAAGTAAGGCCTAATTCATAAATGTTTAAATTGTATTTGACTAATTTATGTGCAAGGCCGCCTTTTATATTCAAATAAATACACATTTATAAGCAAACAAATGCAGGCTTTTTTATTTAAAACTTGATGAAGATAAATCGGCAAAAATGAACATATTTTGCGGCAATCACTGGTTTTAATTTATTACTTCCCTGGTAAAAGGCAAGTATTGTGACCGTGAAAAATTCATCCTCCGACGTTTTTCAGATCTTCACGGTCCCGAAAATCATGTTTTCTCAATTCCGTCGGTCTGTCTGTCTGTTGGCGGAATAGCTAAAGATTTACTTAGACAACTGACTTCAAAATTTTGGTCTAAAATCAAGGGTCATATGAGGACGACCTGATAACATCTTGATAAAAACCAGTGTAGCGAAACAAAATGACGGCCTAGTGAAATGTTTAAAAAACGATTATTAAAATCTACTCATTTAAAATTTATCTCAAATTTTGCACAAACATCAAGTATTATATTGGAATCAAGTTGTAATATTTTGGTATGAATCTAAGATGGCAGAACAAAATGGCAGCTTAATAGAATATTTAAAAATTTAGCCAGAAAAAACTACTAAATAGAGGGATTTCAAATTGTGTGCCATAACCAATTGTGGTATAGGGGTCAACTAATAAAATTGTGATACTAATTCAAGATTCGCCCTGTCAGGTTTTACATATCTTCTCGTTTTAGCGTCCCTAGATGCCAAAAATATGTTTTATCAATTCCGTCGATCCGTCTGTCTGTTTGTCGATCGCCTCGACCAGTGGCGGCTCCTCCATTAGGTCATATGGTCAATGACCCCCCCAATAAATATTTTTAAACAATCAAATAAATAAAATAATACATAATTTAAATTTTTTCAATTTTTTTTCAACTTGGAAATTCCTTCTATTATTCTAAGCGTATAAACTCTGACCGTTCACTTAATTCCGCGACACACCATCGCGATGCTTCGCACCGATCTTCGGAGGTTTCGTTTTCGTTGGCAACAATCACGCTGGCGCGCCGCGTTGACCTTGTAGTTATAAACGGAGGCGAGTTTTTCCCGAGTGTTCCCGATCAAATTCGCACAGGTAATATACGGCTTACGTTGGCAAAGTTTGGGTCAAAAGCCGCGCCGAGGAAACTTAAATATTTTTAAGTTAATTAACTGCAGTTGGTGCGTTTAATGTAGATCGTGTGATAGGCTGTGGTTACGATTGCTTTTTTTTTATAGATTTTATTTTGAAGATTTTACATTTTGTTTGCTGATTTTATGGTTTTGGCGAAGTAAAAATAGCATTTTATTGTTTCGTGTGATTGATTTTTTCAGATGACTCTTTGTGGTGTATATATGTATTGACCCTCCTTAAAAGTTGATCACGAGCCGCCACTGTTCGCGACATAGCTTAAGACCGACTTACCCCCTTGGGTTGAAATTTTGATCAAAAATTAAGGGTTATATCAGGATGATCTGGTAATATCTATTTAAAAATCCAATATGGCGAAACAAAACCTCGGCCTAGTGAAATGTTAAAACAAAGTTAGTATTAAAAAACTGCTTTTCTAATTTATCTCATCATTTATTATGTTTGATTCTACTGATAAAACTTTGGTACGAATCCAAGATGGCGGAACAAAATGGCGACCAAAAAAAATATTTAAAAATTTAGTCTGAAAAACTACTTAACAGATTGATTTCAAATTGTGCACCATAAGTAAGTGTTGTATAGAGATCATGTTACTAATTCAAGAAGGCGGAACATAATTGCGGCCAAATAAAATATTTGCAAAAATCGTGAAAAAATCACCCTCTCGGGTTTACATATCTTCAAGTTTTAGCGTCCCCAAATGCCAAAAAATGTTTTATCAATTCCGTTGGTCCGTCTGTCGGTGTGTTTGTCAGTTCGCGGCATAGCTTAAAAACTACTTACCAGACTGACTGAGGGTCGTAAGTGGATGATCTGGTAAAAAACCAATGTTAAAAAAATTAATACTAAAAAACTAATTATCCAATTCACCCCAATTTTGGCACAAAAATTAAGTGTTACATAAGAGTAAACTGGTTACATTTTGATATGAATCAATTTAAAAAATTAGCCTGAAAATAGTACTTATTAAATTAACTTCATTTGTTGTGCAAGAATTAAGTGTCATATAGAGATGAATTGGTACAGTTGTGGTACGAATTTAAGACGGCGAAAAAAAATGGCATCCAAATTCAATTTTTTAAAACATCTACGTAAAATTTTGTTCAAATGACTTTAAATTTTGCAGAAAAATTAAATGTGAAAATGGGATAAACAGATACGAATTCAACATGACGTAACAAAATTACTTTAATTATGGAATTTATGTTAAATTAGACCCAAAAGTCAAGTGTGGCATAAGTAGAAAGAAACTGATAAAATATCGATAGGAATCCAATATGATGGACCAAAATGGCGCCCAATAAAATTGCCTGAAATAACAGTATACGTAACATATATATACTGTGACTATGTACTGAACTAAATTGGGCACATTTTATTATTCACAAATGGAAAAAAAATCATAACCAGGGAAGTTTATTGAAGGAAATTTACCGATTTTTTGTATAAGTGTCATTTAAAAAATTAATGTTTATAAATTATTTAGGGTGCTACCACGTTGGTTGCTGGCCGAAAGCTCTAACAGATTTGCAACTTATACGTCGGGTGAAAATAGATATTTTTAAAGTCCCATCAAAAGAAGTTTGTTTTATTTATAGTACATAAATGGCATATTTATTATTTCTCCTTAAAAATATATTTTTTCTGCATGCCCTCAAAATAACATGAAAAGCCATTTGTCCTTAACTTATTGCAACGGAAAATCGAAAAATAACTCTTAATATGAATAAGTTGGCAACGCTGCTCTGTGCCTCAACAAAAATTCGACGGATTTCATTAAATTATTCGTTGCTGGGATTTGGGTTTATTCTATTGATTGTGTGGAATTGTTTTTTAGTAGTCGGCCGGGAACATTAACGTGAGGTAAAATTCAGGGGCGTGCAGTCCATGGAAGCAAGGGAAGCAGTGCTTCCCCAAAAAAAAATTACAAAACATCTTCTAAAATGTTATTTTTGAAATAGGAAACCATTAATTTAGTTTGCATTAAAAATGCTAAAATATTATCTTAATTATCGAGCCCATAATAAATGCGGCCTTGACTCCGACCCAGCCACAATAGAATATCGAATAGAACCTATGCGAGCCGCTAGCTTCTCTGTAGCCAAGTCCTGTACGCTTGATTTCCTGTGAATCGAGCCAGAGGTTATTGAAATTTCCACCGGCTGTTTGCAATTTTTGCATTTCAGTCGCGTGCTTTAGGTGGTGGCGGAAGCTATCGTTGGAGTAGGTTCTTTGTTTGAACGGCTATCCGTGTGTTGTGTGATACGTACGTCGCGTCGTGCATGGTGCGATATGGAAGACAATAATACTGGATATGCAAATACCGTCAACTTCGGCTGTCGGTAATAACGTTGAAAATGTTGGAGAATTTAGTAAGAAGAGTGTGTGTGAATGTGTGGTGTGTGTCTTAATGATAAAGGGATTTTCAACATTAAACTTCGCTGATAAGCTTCAAATAATTTCCAAAGGAAGCGCAAAACCGCCTATGCAAAATTTAACCACAAAAATGAAAAACTGTATAAGACATTTTTATCCGGAAAGACAATACGAACAATTTAAATGGCTAACAGGGTGTGAAAATATAAATGGAACAAAACTGGTTTTTTCGATTTAAACAATTTCCATAAAGCTGTAAAAAGACACATTATGTCCAAAGCGCATTTACAGGCCGTCATAAAAGATAGTCTTCGGCAATACCAGAATTGAAGATGTTGTTTGTTTTCTCGGACAGCACGAATTGGGATTTAGAGGTCATGACGAAACAAGGGTTTCTTCAAATAGAGGAAATTTTCAAGATTTACTTAAGTTAATGGCTAAATATGATGACTGCTTAAAAAATAATTTAGAGCAGTCTAGCGTTTTTCGCAGAACGTCGAATCGAATCCAGAATGATTTAATTTCCGCTGTTGCAACCATTATTCTAAAAAGAACTAAGCAGGAGATTGGCGAGGCGCGGTTCATTGCAATTGTTCTAGACGAGACAACTGATATCACTAATTTTAGCCAATTATCTATAGTAATACGCTACGTTAAAACAGACGGAAGTATTCAAGAGCGATTTTTAGGTTTTAAGAATGTGTCCGAAAATCGTACAGCAGATGCATTATATACCGTAGTTTATAACGTTACTAAAGAAATTAATGGAGAGAAAAAATTAGTTGCTCAAAGCTATAATGGAGCTGCAGTAATGGCAGGACAATTAGGGGGTCTGCAAGCTAAAGTTCGAGAAACTTTCCCAGGTGTTTATCCATTATTTTGCTCATAAATTAAATTTAGTTTAATCCCAGTCCATCAATCACATTAAAGAGTGTAAAGTATTTTTCGTTACTTTAAGTGGCATGGCTGCTTTTTTTCCAAGTCAACAAGACGTACACAAGCTTTGGACTCCATTATCCACAAACGATTTCCCACAGTAGCTCCTACTAGGTATAATTATAATGGAAGACTTGTGTTAACAGTATCTGAACATCGTGAATCACTGATTGAACTATTTGAGAATATAATAGAAAATAATGAAACGTGGGACTCAGAAGCAATAAATAGTTCGAGGGGGTTTTTGGACTGTTTGAAACGAGATTTTAATTTTAGTTATGTGTTGAACATATTTTCAGAAATATTTCCATTCTCGGACAATGTTTTTAATATATTATAAACTAAAACCAATGATATTGCTTTTTGCCTAAAAAAAGTCCATGTTAAGCCAAAATAGAGATGACTTTGACCTATTTTGGGAGAAAACGATGACGTTAAATGTAGAGCCACAAGCCAAGCGTCTTCGAACAGACAAGGTGGGAGATGTTCAAACATCATACAGACACCTCTTTTGTCGATCAAATTCAGCAACAAATAAACTATAGATTTAACGGTTTAAATGATTTTAAATTCCTCGAGCTCTGCAATTTTGATGCATTTAAAGGAAAAACTTTTCCAGAAGATGCGTTTAAATCTCTTCTTCTTCATTATGGCCAGTTCTTCGACCGAGTGTTACTGCGATCTGAACTAAAAGTGATTTACGAAACTAATGACATTAGCGCAAAAAATAACGCTAAAGAACTAATGCAATTTTTAAAAGACAGGGAGCTGGAAGATGCCTACACCGAAGTGTCGAAATTGTATGAATTGACAATACCTGCCACAAGTTCATCAGTAGAACGCAATTTTTCAACACTTAAACGTATAAAAAATTTTGTGAGAAATTCAACGGGGCAGGAGAGACTTTCGCATACATCGCTGTTGTCCATTGAAAATAAACTTCTCCAAAATATGTCGGAGCATCGACGTTTTTATAATGACGTTTTTGACGAATTTGCAAAAAATGATCGAAAAATCGAATTACATTACAAATAGGTAAGTTTCTAAAAATTGCTTTCCTTTCTTAAAATTTCACCGCACGCCCCTGGTAAAATTAATCTGTTTGGAGAAGTTATCCGAAGTTTCGTCTGTTTGATGATTGTTTACTGATTTTTAGATTTATAGTACAAGGTGAGTTATAGTATTATTATTAGATGATTTTGTGTCTACATTTTAAAAGATGCAATATACCCCGCAATGTAGCTCGCAAAGAAGAGCTTTATAATTATCCACTCGATCAAGTCTTGACGGGGTGCCAATATATATTTTATAGTTTTTAAACTAAATTTTGAAGCTAATAATTACTTAAGCGTTATAATTACAATAACTCTTTCCATGTAATTATTTTTCAAAATATGTTCATATGTGGTAAAGCATTTATTTATTAATGATTGGAAAACATTTTGGATCAAGCCTCTCAAAAGAGGTGGTTCTCTAAGACACCGTATAAAATAAACAAGACAGTAGCGTCAGTGAGCTCAATTCTTTAGAAGTATTGAGAACAAAAACGCACCGGCAGGCACCTGCTTGCCGGGCTTTGCCTTCGTTGGACCACGTTTATACGAGAGGACATGCTCAACTAATAAGTCGTGTACTATTTAATTATTTTGTAATTTCATTCGACACTCTAATTTTAATATATTTAGAAATGATATTTAGGTTATAAATGCTACACGACACGTTCTTTAAAATGTGTGAAGGATAAAATGATAGTAAAACAAATAATTAATAATTTAATAACAAGTTTTGTAATGTAGCTTATATTGCAAAAATATTAATTCGGAATTAAAATTAAAAAAAAGTACAAACCCAAATCAATAGAACTCTAAGGTATCTAGATACTTAATAATATAGTTTATTTTGCTTTAGAACAAAAAAAATTATAAATTTTTTAAAATAGTTAACTTAGCTATTTGTTTATTTGCTTTCTGGGTTTTTATGTTTCTGTTAGCAAATTTTAAAGTGTGATAAATCATAAATCCTTACTCTGGTATATAAATAAATACAATACGCCAGAGGAAGGAAGTTACACGGATGAGAAAAACTAATCTTAGAAAACTCATCTTTTAAATGTTTGCCTATGTTAGGAACACCGGCTAAATGATTGAATTGTTGAACCAATATATCCTCCAGCGATATTAGAAAATACACAAATGAAGTAGAGGGAATGGTTAAGCCGCCGTAAGGTGTTTCTTCTGTGCTCTTGTAAGTTTTTTTACGACAAAAAATGGTTGCTTCGTTTGGAAGATATTTCCCTGTTGCATATTCTCACATATAGAACATGAATGTTGTTTTAGACATTTTTTTAATAAATAAACTACATATATTAAAGAGTTTCCCTCACATTTATCAAAATGTTGATAATCTGTCGTATAAACTTTCAAGTAATCAGTTGTAGGCAAACTAATTAAAATTTTGCATTTTTGTAAAAGATCTGGAGTGACATTCATTAAAATTTCATTCATATCATTCAGACAGTTTGTTCCCTCAAATTCTTCAAAATAATTTAATCCAAACAATTTTTTAAAAGCTCTAGAGAACTGAATTGGTTTTGGGTTTTTCGCATTCCCGCAAGCATTTCTAATTTTCCCAAGAAAGTTTTCTAAGCAGTCTTGGTTTAAATGGCGTGTTAGCAAAAATAAATAACTTTTTTTCTTTAAAATATTCCATAATTTTAAAAGAGGAGAAATAGTTAACCTCCAACCATAAATAAACCTCACAGAATTAGTGGTATCTTTCCCTGTTGAGTTAAATACCCTGATTTCTTTAAATAAATTATTCATTTTGTTTAAAACATGTAGTTATTGTTCTGTTTCTTTAAAAGCTTGAACAAGATTGTCACAATTAAGAACATCAAAACATTTATTTATTTTTCCAATGAAATTAACAGTAGGGCTCTACCGGTAAAACCTTAAACTCTATTAATGCTTGCATTGCCGTACATACAGAATGACTGAAAACCTGTGCGGCGTAACGAAACTTAATTTTTTGAAAATTGGTTGGCGCTAGTCTATACATTCTTTTTATGTCATACTCGTACATTTGCTCTAAATAACATTTTTTAATAAAATTATTATCTACTTGAAATGTATGTGTAAATAAATTATTCCTAGTGGATTTTCATAAATGTGGTGTGTCAAAAAAATACAAAACGGGCAAATTATCTACAAAAAATCTAACTGAGCTGTAAAGAAACTAACAAATTCTTCCGGGTAATTATTTTTTAAAAACTTTTAAACGTTTTCAAACGGAATGTGTTCATTTCTACGTGTAATGTTCAATTGTTTTTCTAGTTCGAGTATGCGTCTCTTCAGTTTACGTTTTCTGGGTCTATTGAACGAAACGAAGCTAGTGGTTTGGTATGCTTCTATTTTAGTTTCCTTCTTTCTTTCTTCTGAACCATTACTATTAGTTTGAATAGCAATATCACTATTATTTATTTGAGTTTTTTCTAAATCAGTTAAAGAAACTTGTGTAGACGCATTAACCGTTTCTAGAAGTAGTGTTTGAGTTGAGTAGTGTAGGGATGGCATCAGATTTAATGGTGTTCTTCTAAGGATTCGTATAATATTGTGTCTCAAAATGTATTGCACATATTTTAATTTTCAAGTTACATGCATCATTAGTAAGATGTGAATATCTCTGATTTCCTACAAATCCCAGTTTTTGTTTCCGCTGTTCACATAGGAAAGAGCGAAAATCTTATCTTTTTATTTGCAGTTGAAAGTGAGTGTTAATTAAGACCGCAACACTTTGCTTATTTTCCCACTTTGATTTTATAATAATACATAAAGCTTCGCAAGCGTAACAGTCTGAATTAAACAATAATTATAACTCCCTGTAAAATTTTGTACATTATCATACATTAGGATATATTTTTTAATGTGATGCTCCACGATTCACAGTTTTAAATCCCCCGTCACCTTCACATGCCCTACCAACTTTTTCAAAACTTAAAAATTACTTTTCTTACTTTAGAATGGATGTCGCTTAATTGAATAAAACAAAATAATCATTTGATTATTGGTTTCACCCCTATGCTATGAATCGGAATTATACGTTTAATCTTGCTTTTTATTATTAACACAAAAACAATTTTTTTTGAAAAGAGGGTTGGTTAGTAAATGTACCGAGCGTCCAATTTTATGGATAATATTTTTACTAAATGTTTATATCGTCCCTGAAAGAATAAATGAAAGAAAAAAATATGTAGGTATTTTAATCCTAGACAATATTTCTTCATACCTGAAAGGATCTTTGGGGAATCTAAAAAGCGATTTTTGACCATCGGTTTTGCTGAAACAATTATCCAATGCACAAAATCCAACCATCGTTACAGAAAACGTAACAGCCACAAAAGTATCTTTGCCTTGCCCTCGTATAATACGTACTGTGCTAAAATTCATCAAAGTTGCTCCGAGTCGCTGCGAAAACTGGATTGAACCGGTTTTACCTTCAGGCCGGGGCTGTCAATAAATTCGGGATTTTTATGCTTCTGACGCTACCATTTATTTACCGTGTCTAAGAGTTCATATTCATAAAGTAATCAGAAAAAGGAAAATAATGATCAAAGTAAATGAAAATATTGCTCGGGTTACCAAATATTTGGAGAACATTTAAACCTAACACCTCAGTTGGGAACATGCCGATGTTACAGATTGGAAAGCGAATTAAAATTCGATTTTTTTATAAAAAATATCAGATCAACCCATAATGATACTTTTTGCTTATTTTAGCTTGGCTAGGCTATATCCACTTATCCCCTGAATTTCAAGGTTTTTTCTATAATATAATGCTAAAGTGAATCAACCAACAGTCCCCTAAATCCAGTCTAATTATTTAAAAATTTATATCACCATCAGTTTGAGGGATATTTTCTTAGCATTTGTTTTCATATTTAAAATTTCTAAAAATATTTGACAGACAACAAAAGTATGTTTTAAATTAAAATTATCATTATCTTTTTCAGGTTAGAACGCGTTCTAGAGTGATAACTTTATTGTATATTAATTCTCATGATAATACAAAAAGTGAAATAATGTGTATATGGAATGAAAAATACTCAAGTTATTTTAGTTAAAAAATAAAACAATAACTCTTTTTCTACTTTTGAGAATGTAATTGGAAACAATTTAGGGTTTTTAAACTAGACAAAAAGAAACGAATTCTAAAAATAAAATTAGCTTTTTATCCATAAAATTGATTTTTAAAGCGTTGATTCTTAACCGCTAAAATTAGGTCAAAATAGACACATTTTGCGTAAAACACACATAAAAACATAAAATAAAGCCTTCAGACAAAATCTCTAAATCCTAAGGTATTGTCCCGTTTTGAAAAAAAAAATTCTGTCCCGGCAACTAAATACGCTGGTTTAGATCTATTATCAAATGCTAAAAAACTGTCTTTTTCCAAAGTAGCAGGCTTCATTTCTTTTGTTATAATAATTTTTTACAACCATATTCCTTTTATTCATGATATTTTTATTAAAAAAAAAAACTTAAACGATTCAAGATGTGTCAAAATGTATCAATTGGATTTTTAGATTTCATTGTTGCCTTTAAGAAAATATACCTAATGGTGGCAATGCCGCAAAAAATTGTTTAATATGTTTTAAATGATCCCACTGCTATAATATTTTCCTTTGAAAATATTGTTTATTACTTTCATTCATGTTGGCATATATTACAATTTCACAAATGTGTAATAATGGAAAGGGTACATATATTAATAGTAGTAATTGGAAAACGGTGTATGTAATAAAAGCTCCTCATAATTTATTTAGAATAAGAGAACATGCAACATTGTCATTAAAAACAAATTATTTTCAACAATAACACCCACAGTAACACATTTTTTTAACTGAACTCAAATAAATGGTCTGGCTCTTTAAATAATACGTAATATTGGGAGATCAGTCTAAAAAGTCCATGTTAATCTGAACATAATTAATTCTAGTTAACATAATTCTACGCCCTACAGAGTCCGCTCTATAGAGACGGATTATTTGGCGACTAAACAGACATTTGGTACACCAGCTTTCCAACTTCGGGCATTGCGACCGATCAAGCGGAACTAAAGTCTTTTCGGGGTCATATACGCTTCCATAAATATGGCCGTTAAGCGCCAGCCGTATTAGATTTAGCAGTCCTAACGAAAATCCCGTGATTAATTGTTTTATTGTATTATGTTGCTTATTTAAAGCCTTAGATACTGTTAAAATTCAATTAAGCAGGGTCCGATTTTGTCAAATATCTAAATTGAGCATGATGATATTTTAATTGTGTCTTTAAAAATATTTGTGTTTGCATCATTATTTACTTCTATGATGTAGTCCAAAACATACACAAAGCTTGCATTTTGCTAGGTAGATTTTACGGTCTCTGATATAAAAATTATCTGAAGATAAGAAGGTTTTTTGTGAATTAAGCATACAGTCTCAAGTATAAACATTGGCACTAAAGTTAAAATTCCTAATGAAAGAAATAAAGGTCTGTAAGGATCTCTAAATCTAGCCCGGTTCAGATATCTGATTGCTCTCTTCGATCGAAGATCAAAGTAAAGAGCTGCAGGCTGCATATGCCCCAGAAAGCAATCCCATACCTAAGCAGAGACTCTACCAACGAATAATAAGCTACCCTTGCTGAGGAGTAGGAATATTCTCCTAGAACTTTAACCTCTCATCCAGGGTTCTGCCCAAGAACTTAACGTGAGTGGTACTCTTAATTGTTTGATTCTTTCTAAAGTGATAGAAGTTACTCCAAATTTAAATGATATATTGGGTCTATTAATATTGAAACAAAGGCGATTAGAGTCACACCATTTTTTGACATATTTAAATGTGTCAAAAACAAAATCGGTCCTGATACTGATCTCTGTGGAACACTCCTCGAAATAGCTCCAATCTCCGAACGTGAGTCATTACATTGAAAGAACTGTGACTTTCCAGAAATATAACCCCCAAACCAATCAAGGGTGCTTCCTCGAAAGCCGTATCGTTCCAGCTTCAGCAGCAGCGTTCTGTGCAAATCACAGAAGACGGCTGGCGCCACACAGTGGGGCCAAACCACTATTTTTGGGAAAAAACCTCTTATCGTACGAATTATGAACGTTTAAGGGTACTTTTAAATCACATCTATTGTAGTTTCTTGTGTAGAATCGAATGCTGTCGTCGATTTGACGATTAGAGTGCATGGATATGAAATAGAGCAAAACAACTTGTAGTTATACTAGATGAGTTAATTAACAACAATTTCAACCTATTAGATACAGTGAGTAATTGTTATAGAAAGTTTGACACCGATTCTAATTTTACCATATAAAGATCACGTATCTAAAATGGTAATTTTGAGTAGAAACCTCAAAAATACGGTTCTTCGCCTCCAATTGTTAATTTTAAACCTTATGTGCACCAAAAATTGAAAAAGTCAACTCGGCCTTCCGTCTTACACAATATACTGACATTTTGGCATTTATTAGAGTTAGATATCAGTTAGAATGATACCTATATAAAAAAATATATACAGTGTGTTTAAAAAGCCCGGGACCCCCCAAATATTTCGTAAACGTGACGTTTCATTAAAAGGTGTCTTATATATAAAGTTTATAGATCTCCCCCTGGTGTATATTAAAAAGGTTGTTTTGAATATACAGGGTGCACTACAACTACGGTATAGAGGCAAAAGTTACATTTTTTTAAATGGAACAGTTTACTTTTTGATTCATTTTCGGATTCTACTTTTTATTGTAGTCAAACTTTATGTAGAAGTTGCTATACCTAAATCTGCTATTTTAAAAGATACACCAATTTAAAAAATATTGTATTAACCTTTACTACCATTCACCTTTATTTCACCTTAAAAAAACACCAATATTCTGATGCTGGTATTTCTTGACGTTGACAATATCTCGATTATTGCGAGGTAAAGTTTATTGAACTTAATTGTTGAAATTGACAATCACCATAAATACCATCGCCAAAATGTTGGTGCTTTGTTTTATGTGGTATGAAGGTAAAAAAGGTAAATTATGGTAATGATTGTTTACACCTAATAATATTCGAGACTCTTTAAATAGATGTATCTTTTAATCGAGTGGGTTCAGCTATAGCACTTGCTACCTAAAGTTTGGCTACAATGTAATGTAGAATTTGAAAATGGATCAAAATGTAAGCTGTTCCAGTGCACCCTGCATATTTAGAACCATTTTTTTAATATACACCAGAGGGAGATCTATAAACGACATATCGAGGGGGTCCGGGACTTTTTGAACACACGTATATTATGTACCCGCATAAAAAGGGTTGAACTTCAACAATCATTTTTGAACGTTTCTAAACGGATTTTAATAATACATTTTTTGCGAATTCGCATTACAAACATTTTGGGTTAAAATTAGGGAAGAAAAAATACAGCTAAGGAATAATTTTATCTCAGTAATAAATACACAGAAGAGTTTTTTTGAATAAAATGAACACAACTGCTTGTGAAAAGAAAATAGAATAAATAAATTATAAGTCTAAAGTTTATAAGAATGGACATTGAAGGTTCTACTAAAAATGACACTAGCAAGTAACGATAGAATAGAACTATGGAAAAATTATCGTTCTTCTCCTACAAACTATTACTTCCTAAAAACCAAACGGATTAAAAACCTTTTAAAAGTTCAATTACAACAAAGTTAGTTTAGGCAGGTAACGTCCTGAACTTCGCACAAATTCAACCAGTCCAACGGAAAATAAACAATGACACTATCTTAAATACAATATGAAAAATAATAACAAAATAAACTCTTAAAACACAAATACACAATAATAATATCGCTCAGAGAAAACGATAATATTAATTCAGAAACCCGACTAAGGGACGTGGATTTTCATCAGCTTGGTAAAAATAACGGTTAATTAAATTAAATTAATACATTTAGAAAATCTATACTCATTTACTACAATAAAACTAAATCTAATGCGTCTTCGCTAAATGGTAATTTTTTCTTTTTTAACTGAGGCCTCAAACTGGTAATATATGGGTCTGACGATGCCATTATTAAATGAAACACATCTTCATTTGTAGCCTTACGTGAACATTTTCTCGAATGATGCTGTCTGAAATGTTTATAGTCTTTGTTGCGGCATTCCTGAGCTTCCTCGGAGAGACATCCTATTGGTATCGCAAAATGTTTAATAAATTCGGGACCATGAAATAATATTTTATGCACCGTTGCAGGTAAATAATACCAAGGATATAGCTCTATTGCTAATTTGGCGGTTTCTGCTGCGTAGCACCTAAATTTGTCATAGTTGATCGGACATTGGCAACAAATTACCTCTAATATTGTACTCAATCTCTGTATTAACGCAGCATCGATTCCAGTAATTTCAGCTGTCACTGCTGGATTACTGAAAAATCTGCGAGACATGTTGCCGTCGTTTGTGGTTCCGGCACCTTGCTTAACAACATCTAATTTCATTCCCATTCTTTCCGCGAATTGTTGTTGAACATGTTTTTTCTTTTTTTCTTTCAATGGACGTGTAGTGTTATCAACTCTCCAGGCCTTGATTTCTGTGTTATAACTTAAGTGCAGCACATACTCCATGAATTTTATGCGTGCATGAAGTGTGGACATTCCTAACTCAAATACTTCCTCTTTCTCACACTGAAGTTCAAGCCTAGACAGGTCATTCATCTGTGAGGGTGTAGACAGACTATACAGTTACTAGCAGAAGTTGTATTACTAACCACTTGTGCGACCTTGCCGTCAATCATCGTAAAATATAAAGCGTGATCAACATTAATTTTTGTAGTAGATCTAAAATTGATAACTGAATTATGCAGTGTCTTGATTTCGTTATCAATACGGCTTTTTTCTTCTCTTATTAATTCAGGTGTTTCCTTCTTGTATTTTAAATTTTATAGCTCTACAGTAGTTCGTAGAAGACGGACGATCATTTTTCCATAATTCTACTTTATCGTTACTTGCTAGTGTTAATTTTAGTGGAACTATAGTTGCCATAAACAGATGAGCATCGGACGTGCCAGCATCAACATAGCCATCTGAATACCGCTGCATAAATTCGTTTTGGCCAGAAGCACCGTCAAATCCCCATTTTGTGTGGAGACGAAGATTGCTTCCTCCGATTTCTGCTACAGATTTAGTTTGCAAAATTCGTGTGGCTGTATGATTCATCAAATCTTGCAGAGGAACTTCTGCAGAGGTTTCTGAAATATTAACATTTTCTGGATAGCATTTTTTTTTAGATTCAGTAATTTTTTTGTATGTTGGAAAAATATTGAAACCCTTATCTTTAATTGCCTTTCTTATTACCTCATACTGATATTTAGACAGTTGTGCCTGGATGAAAAGAGCTAACGCGGAATCGGCATCAAAAACTGCAATATTGTCATTTTTTGGGGGGGCTGAACTGGCTGCATCTATAAGGTCTTGTTCTGTAGATGCTTGCAAGTTTTTAATTTTGTATAGTTGTGCTTTTTTACCACAGTCCCTAAATCTCTTCAATGGCCTACCTTCTGCCTTACATTCAGTATTGGAAGAATTTGAAGAAACAATCTCTGGAAATCTAACTGTAAATTCACCTTTCAGCCACTCCTCATTTTTCTTTAGAAAATTTTGCTTGCTGCTGTTCACTGCTTTCATCCTTTTTGTATAGTTCGTCTCAAACCGTCTTCTGATCTCATTGCTTACTTCCACCAATCTTTCCCCTATAATTTCAGGATATTTTTCATTCAGCAGTTGTCGAAAATGTTCATGGTTCTCCATTTTGAAAAACAGTTCACACAAAAAACGGTAAGGAATCACTAAAACCGACATTTCAAAAAAATAAATACGTGACGCGATCTATCTGACCAAAATGAAAGGTAAACTAAAATCATTAAAGGTTGACAAGTTTATCTTGAACAGTGAATGTCGTTGTTTATTGTTGGCATGGTAACGGTGGCTATCATTTGTTTGATAATTATAAAAACCGCGTGCGAGCGTGCGTATCGGTCGCGAAGTCGCGACAGTCATCGTAGTTGGCGAGTAACACATGACGGGCGGGCACTGTGTGAATATGAGATAACTTTGGAAGCAATTTTTAAATAATTTACTGTGGACACATACGGCCGGAGACGGCGATCAAATTTACAGGGTTACTTCCTTGATATGTTCTATATAAGTTAAAAATAGTTGCAGAGTAACAAAACATGACGCAATTATTTTCCAGTCGAATACATATAAGAAAACATGAACTATTACTATAATTTTGGTAAACCAATTGCAGAAAGAATTCCAGAAAGATTTTTTTTAAACCAAAATTTTTTATAAAATATTTACGTGTTCTTTGAATTTAAGAAATAACTCCCGAATTTTTTATAGCACCTGACACAGTGAAAAAAAAAATAAAATTTCACCTATAAACAACAATATTTTTAATAAAAATAAGAAAATCTAAGTTTCAGTAACTGTTACAATTACTAAAATCCATTCAGAATTGAAAGCACTTCGGATATTGAATCAGTAGGTATTAGAGGACTCAAAATACAAAATTTTGGATGAAGCGGAAACCACCAACTTTAGGGTTTTTTTCAATATCGGGCCCCACTGTGCGCCGCACTGTTACAGTTATGGCTTAAGTAGACATTCTCCAAGAATGAGAAAACAGCATAACCAGTGCATTTCGATTGTTGAAAACCAAATTAAGGCTGGCTCAAGATTTTAAATTGAGAAAGGTGCTCCACCTTTCGTATCTTCACAAGTTTTTCTATCACGAAAAAGGAAATTGGACATGTATTACGAGATTGATTTAATGTTTTATTATAATATGATTCTTTAGCCTTTTTTAATATATGTCGGTATATCGCCTATAATTAGTAACATAAGTTAAAATAAAGTGATTACTTCACACAAGAATCCCTCATCGTGGCGGCAAATTATTACATCAAATCTATATTTTTCGGCAATAGCAACTGCCTCTATATTTTAGATTAAAGCTACTTCTTTGTGATTTTGAGACATTTTGTATGGAATATGTTTTGCTAAGATAAGCCCTAAGGTCCCCTTTTGCCTTTATAATTCATAAAAAAGTATTTTAAGTACATTTTCAATGATTGTTTTGTTTCTAATATGGTAATAAGCAGGGGCGTGCGGTGAAATTTTAAGAAAGGGAAGCAATTTTTAGAAACTTACCTATTTGTAATGTAATTCGATTCTTCGCTCATTTTTTGCAAATTCGTCAATGACGTCATCATAAAAACGTCGATGCTCCGACATATTTTGGAGAAGTTTATTTTCAATGGACAACAACGATGTATGAGAAAGTCTCTTCCGCCCCCTTGAATTTCTCACGAAATTTTTTATACGTTTAAGTGTTGAAAAACTGCGTTCTACTGACGAACTTGTGGCAGGTATTGTCCATACTAATTCACACAATTTCGACACTTCGGTGTAGGCATCTTCCAGTTCTTTGTCTTTTAAAAGTGGCATTAGTTCCTTAGCGTTATTTTTTGCGCTAATGTCATCAGTTTCGTAAATCACTTTTAATTCAGATCGCAGTAACACTCGGTCGAAGAACTGGCCATAACAAAGAAGAAGAGATTTAAACGCGTCTTTTGAAAAAGTGTTTACTTTAAATGCATCAAAATGGACTGGGATAAAACTAAATTTAATTTATGAGCAAAACAATTGACAAACACAGCACTAGGGAAAGTTTCTCGAACTTTAGCTTGCAGACCCCCTAATTGTTCTGCCATCACTGCAGCTCTATCATAGCTTTGAGCAACTAATTTTTTCTCTCCATTAATTTCTTTAGTAACGTTATAAACTACGGTGTATAATGCATCTGCTGTACGATTTTCGGACACATTCTTAAAATCTAAAAATCGCTCTTGAATATTTCCGTCTATTTTAACGTAGCATATTACTATAGATAATTGGCTAAAATTAGTGATATCAGTTGTTACGTCCAGAACAATAGCAATGAACCGCGCCTCGCCAATCTCCTGCTTAATTATTTTTAGAATAATGGTTGCAACAGCGGAAATTAAATCATTTTGGTTTCGATTCGATGTTTCGTGAAAAACGCTAGACTGGTCTAAATAATTTTTTAAGCAACCATCATATTTAGCCATTAAACTAAGCAAATTTTGAAGCTTTCCTCTATTTGAAGAAACCCTTGTCTCATCATGACCTCTAAATCCCAATTCGTGCTGTCCGAGAAAACAAACAACGTCGATAAGTCTTCTTAATATTTGCCTATTTGTGTGACTAATTTCCAACTGTTTATTAAGGGCGTGTTCAATTCTGGTTTTGCCGAAGACTTTTTCTTTTATGACGGCCTGCAAATGCGCTTTGGACATAATGTGTCTTTTTACAGCTTTATGGAAATTATTTAAATCGGAAAAACCAGTTTTATTCCAGAGACCTTTTTCATTTTCAAAAAGTAAACATGGCCAAAAAAAATAATTTACTTATATTTTCACACTCTGTTAGCCATTTAAATTGTTCGTATTGTTTTTCCGGATAAAAATGTCTAACACACTTTTTCATTTTTGTGGTTAAATTTTTCATAGGAGGTTTTGCCCTTCCTTTGGAAATTATTTGAAGCCTATCAGCAAAGTTTACTGTTGAAAATCCCTTTATGATGAATACACACACCACACATTCACATACACTCTTCTTACTAAATTCTCGAACATTTTCAACGTTATTACCGACAGCCAAAGTTGACGGTATTTGCATATCCACGTCCGTATTATTGCCTTCCATATCGCACCATGCACGACGCGACGTACGTATCACACCACACACGGATAGCCGTTCAAACAAAGAACCTACTCCAACGATAGCTTCCGCCCCCACTTAAAGCACGCGAGTGAAATTCAAAAACTGCAAATAGCCGGTGGAAAGTTCAATAACCTCTGGCTCGATTCACAGGAAATCAAGCATACGGCGCTTGGCTGCAGAGAAGCTAACGGCCCGCATAGGTTCTATTCCGTTTTCTATTGTGGCTGGATCGGAGTCAAGGCCGCATTTATTATTGGCTTGATAATTAAAATAATATTTTATTAATTTAGCTTTTTTAATATAAACTAAATTAATGGTTTCCTATTTCAAAAATTACATTTTAAAAGATGTTTTGTAATTTTTTTTGGGGAAGCACTGCTTCCATGGACTGCTCGCCCCTGCTAATAAGTACTAGCATGTTCCGCATTTCTTTGGTTCTGGTTTCTTTTTTAAGGGTAAGTCGCTTTGTAAGTATCAAATATTCGTTAAATCAAGTCCACATGCGGGATAATTTAGCAAAAAACTTGTGCAAAATCATTACAATATTTACAATTTGTTTACTGTTCATGCTAGCGCTATGTTTAAATATTTTTAAAAATTCTACTGTCGCTTAAATAATTAGAGTTCTGAAGTTTTCTTTTTCTGCATTGGGTCTGATCACCGCCATTTTTATTTATAACATAACATAGACAAATGAAACATAAAAAATATTTTTTTGTAAGTATATTTGTCCTCGAATAGAAATTCTTAACAGAGGAAAAAATATGTAAGGACAGCTTTCACGACTTTGGTCAATTAAAAAATCATGCTTCTTCGGATTAGACCGTGTCAAATTGGAATTACTACCCGACGTTTCGCCTTCGATTGCACGACGCATGTTTAGGGATCTTTACGAGATCTGAATACTGAATGACCTAGGAGAGATTCAGGTGGGCATATATATGTATATATATATATATATATATATATATATATATATATGCCCACCTCCAAGCTCATTCAGTGTTCCCTGAAGATGGACAGTAATTTCAATTTGAGACGGTCTAATCCCAAGAACCATGATTTCTTAATGAAAAAATATGTTTTTGCTTTTCTCTCCTTTTTTCAAAATTAAGATAAATCAATATGTTAGGGTAAAAATTTGTTGAAACATTTTATTCTCAAAAGTCGATAAAATATAGACAAGCTGCAATCTATTGAAGATTTCGTAGCATCGGTATTTTTAAAGAGCTATATTTTTTATTAATATTCTGTGGAATTCTCCCAAAGACTCAGTCTGGTTTTCGCAAGGGATTTGGAACGGTCACGGCACTGAGCCATCTTATTGATGATTGTCTGATTGCTCTGGATGATCGGAAGGTGGTCTCTTTTACATGTCTGGATATGTCCAAGGCCTTTGACTCTGTTAGTTTTGAATGTCTTCTGGCGAAACTGAAATATTGTGACATAAACGGCCACACTCATCATTGGTTGAATAGCTATCTCCATGGACGCGAACAAAAAACTTTTCTTAAATGTGCGGGCAACACACTGGTGTCGGTTTCTGCTCAAATAACTTCCGGAGTTCTCAGGGATCAGTGCTGGGACCCCTTCTGATCTCCATTGCGGTGGCTGATTTACAGTTTGCGCCTAAAACGTGCAGTATTCATTTTTATGCTGATGACGTCCAACTTTTCTGTAGCTTTGCCCCAACTTCCATGAGTGTTGTTGATGAGCTGATTATCCAGGATTTGGATTCAATATCTTCTTGGACAAAAAAACAATGGTTTAATACTGAATCCTGAGAAGAGTCAGCAGATGTTGATTGGTTCGTCTTATTTTCTGCGGGATGCGGTTGGACTGAGTCTGGGGATCGCTGGACGTGAAATCCCTGGTAGTAGAGTTATTAAAAGCCTTGGGCTACTTCTTCTACTAGTATTCCTCAGTCTTAAATCTTTATATAACTTTAAAGATCTACTGGATGAGAATACAAAGAAAATGCTAGTCAACTCTTTGGTTTTGTCTCATTTTCATTATGCGGATGTCGTTTATGGACCTTGTTTGACGAATGAGAGTCGTATGAGGTTACAGAGAATGCAGAACTTTTGCATCCGTTTTATAACCAAAGTTCTTCATTTTATAACCAAAGATATTCTCACATCACCCCGTTTTATGAAAAGCTAAACTTGTTCAAATTGAACGAGATGAGATTTGTTCATTTCATCTGTTGTGTTCAATGTGATCAACTCTCAGACTCCAAAGTATGTAGCTGAAAAACTTATTAGAAGAAGCGATGTTCATGACAGACCGCTTCAGAGAGTTTATGCTAACTTCGACATCCCACGACCTAGAACTGAAACTTTTCGGACAGGTTTCTCTTATCTTGCACCTTATGCCTACAACCAGATCACAAGACTATTGCCAGGCTTGACTTCTAAATCCAAATTTACTGTGAAACGAACACTGAAGCAGGAGGTCAGGCAAGTTTAAAAGCTTTTAATCTGAATATGTTTTAATTAATGTTTTTTTGTGTTTTGTTTTCCTCTTAATATTTTTATCTATTTTGACATTTGGGGCCTGGTTGTTAATACCACTATCTAATGTACCTTGTCATTTTATGTAATATTGACTGTATTTTTTTTGTTTTTACACAATAAATGTTTTTTGAATTTGAACTTGAATAAATAGAGCAATAACCTGGTCACTGTATTCTAGTCTATCGAAATTTGAGTAATATCTATTTTTCCTTTTAAAGACTTTCCACTTAATTATGAAACCTATTACCACAAAAATTTTAAACCCAAAGACAATCAATTTTCTATTCCTTTCAAGGGAACCACGGTGCCTAGCAGTTAGTGTGGTTTTTTTTTCATCCAATATCACTGGCAAAACATATGAAGCCAAATTACCTAAATTTCAACAATCAGCATATGAACTACTACATTAAATATGTAGTGTATGATAATAAAATAAGATAGAAAATACAGAAATGTAATATGTTTCTTTTACTATTAAATAAAATCTCGTTCTTTTTTAAGACAGCCTCGTTAAGCAGAGCACGGTGATTCCGCATCAGAATATATTCTTGTTTACAACCAGGCACGTCGTGTAACGGAAACGAAACTTTAATAAGTTTCTAAACAAGAAATATGACTCAAAATGTACCAGCTTAATTTCACTAAAGTTTTTCCCATTATAAATTTCCCGTCTCTCTGTCTGGCTGAATATTTTGCTCTAATTTTGTGCAGGACTATGAATAAGAAAATTACATATAATGCATAGAGAATATAGACGTGTTTATGCTAACTTATATTTTACAACTCCTTTTACTAACTTTCCATCTTACAAAATGTTACTGAAAACCTGTGCACTGCAAAGACATGAAAGTTTCTCGAGTTTCGGTTTGACTTTGTATGCTGTCGCGATTCGGGAAATGTGGGTAAATATAGGGAAAGATAGTGTCAATTGTCACTGAGACTAATGCTTTTTATGTCTGTTTTTCTTCATTGTTAGTGTACAATTTTAAAATGAAATGACTAGTTCAAAATATTATGGGGGCTTTTACATACAGATAAAAAAACAAGCCAGATGTTTTTGTGAATTAGAACGTGGATCAGTCAGTCGATGTATTGTATGAGCTGTTAAACAGCATCATTGCGGAATATGTTATTTATATTTTTTAGTAATTCTATAAATGATAGCTTAACAGTACAACAAAAACCGGAAGTTATAAAGAATTTTCCTATTTTTTTTAAATTTCAATGAATTTTGATTAAAAAAACTCAGGGTATCCACTACATCAAAAAATCGGTAAATTTCCTTTACCTGGAACTTCCTACATAGTCATTTAGTAATACATATAGATTGACGGCAAACTAATTGGAAGGTTATCGTACCTTACGAAAAACCGATGCTAGTAAGAAATTGGTTTAAGATATTTCGAATATTATAATCTCTGTTGCCATTGTTACGGTGTACATGGATTATTATCGCATTAAACAACCTTATTAAGATTAAAAAAGAATTTATTCATTACAAAATACGAAGAACACTACATTTTTAAGCGGCAAGCCAATTGGAAACGTGTTTGGGAATCAACATTTTCTAACAAGTAGGCCCATTTTAAAATTGAAATTCATTCAACATTTTCTAACAAGGAGGCTTATTTTAAAATTGACAATCATACCATAGAGCTTTAGTGGGTTGTTGACTTCCGTTCCTGTCAATAACTTAATGTTAATCTTCATTCGAATTTCTGCAAATATGGGTTCGCGAATTAATCTTCAAAGGAAAGGCTATTCGTATCAAAATATTGCAGAAATGGTTAACCGTTCCAAAAAGGCGGTGTTTAGCATTGTTCATCATGTTAGGATTCATGGAAGCCCTAGAACTGTTCCTAGGAAGCGACGTCCCAGAAAAACGTGCATGGAAACAGACCGTCGAATTGTTCGCATTTCTAAGGCAGACCCTCTCAAATCAGCAGTTGATATTTGGAAAGAAATTTTTGTCGAAAAGCCAAGGGAATTTAGTGTTCGAAGTGTTCGTAATCGTTTGAACGAGGCACAACTTCCTTGGAACGTCCAACAATGAAAGCAGATACTATGGTCAGATGAATCCAAAGTAAATAAATTTGGTTCTGATAGAAAACATTTTGTTTGGCTTGCACCAAATAAAGAATTTGACCCGCCCTACACCATGAAAACAGTGACATTTGGTGGTGGTTGTATCATGGTATGGGGCTGCTTCTCTTAGAATGGTGTTGGCCTGCTTTATAGAATAACTGGTACTATGGATCAGTATATATACATTAACATACTGGAAAGCGTGATGCAACCATATGCAGAAGAAAATGTATCAGTACTTTATAAATTCCAACACGATAATGATCCAAAACACTCTAGGAGGGTGACTGTCAGGCCAATAGGATAATCATGAAGATGTTTTACAATGGCCATCTTGTAGTCTAGATCTTAACCCAATAGAAAATCTTTGGATGGTAGTTAAAAGGAAATTAGGTTCAAGAACTTTCCAAAATTTCTACGAAATATTCGAGGGTATGAGAGAAGTTTGGACCAGTATTCCACTAGAGACTTGTAGACGTCTGATACAGTCCATGCCAAGGAGGTGTTTAAAAGTAATTGAAGTTAGTGGATATCCAACTAAATACTAGGTACTCGATTGACACAAAAACTTATAAGTTGTTAAAAAAATATTGATTCAGAAATACGTTTCCAATTATTTTGCCGCTTAAAAATGTAGTGTTCTTCGAATTTTGTAATAACTAAATTATTTTTTAAACTTAATAAAGTTATTTAATGTGATAATAATAGATATTCACCCTAACAATAGCAACGATGATTATAATACTCGAAATATCCTAAACCAATTTCTTACTAGCAACGGTTCAGATTTTCAAAAGGTATTGCCGACACTGTAAATATACCGTCTTTTCAAACATTTTTATTGGGCGTCATTTTCTTCCATTATGTTGAATTCCTACCAATATTTTACCAGTTTCGACCTGTCCTACAGTTGATTTTTGAGCTTAATTTAAATTATATTCAATAAGTAATTTTACATTGACACACACGGCCATTTTGTTACGTCATGTTGAATTCGTACCAGTTTATCCCTGTATCACATTTAGCTTTGCTGCAAAATTTAAAGTCAACTCAACTTACGTTCATTTTTTAAAAAATAGTTTTGTTTTCACCATCTTGAATTCGTACCATAATTAAATTATATCACACTTAATCCTTGTACAAAATTTAAAATTAATCTAATAAGTAGTTTTTTCGTGCTGATGAATTTTAAATATTTTATTAGTCCGCCATTTTGTTTTACTATCTTGGATTCAAACCAAAATATTACCACTTCACTCCTATGTAACACTTGATTTTTGTACAAAATTGGAGGTAAACTGGATAATTAATTTTTTATTAATAATTTTTAACATTTCACTAAACCGCCATCTTGTTCCGGTATGCTTGATTTTAACAAAATATTACTAGATTATCCTCATATTACCCTTAATTTTTGTCTGAAATTTGAAAACAATTTGAAAAGCAGCTTTTAAGCTATGCCGCGATTTTTAAGACAGACAGACCGACAGGTCACTATTTTCAGGGCTTCTAAGCGGATGAGGCGTGGGAATCATAGTGATTACATTGCCAATATAGAAAATGAAATAAATTTTACTTTTAAGAGCTTTTGGAAATTTACAAACAATAAAAAAGGAGGTGATTTAGCTTTTTCGAAGCTTGTAAATTATGGCGATTGGACGGCTACCGAGACAGTTCAAATTTGTTATTTTTGGCTGACTTATTTAAGAGAGATGTACGAGCAGCATCCCTCTCCCTATCGTCTTGCTGGTGTTGTTGGTGAAAATAAATTGTCATTAACTGATCTAATGTGCTACCTTGATTTTTGAGCTTAATTTAAAATAAATTGATTTTTTAAAAATTGTAGTTGGCCACCATTTTGTTTTACCATCTTGAATTCGTACCACAACTTTACCAGTTTATCCCTATACCACACTTAATCCTTACACAAAATTTAAAAATAATCTAATAAGTTGTTTTTTCGGGCTGATGATTTTTAAATATTTTATTAGGCCGCCATTTTATTTTACTATCTTGTATTCAAACCAAAATATTACCAGTTCACTCCTATGTAACACTTGATTTTTGTGCAAAATTGGAGGTAAACTGGATATTAGATTTGTTAGTAATAATTTTTAACGTTTCACCAGTCCGCCGTCTTGTTCCGGTATATTTGATTTTAACAAAATATTACTAGATTATCCCTATATTTGAAATCAATTTGGTAAGTAGTTTTTAAGCTATGTCGCGAGAGAGAGACAGAAGGGCAGACAGACAAACCGATAGACGGACCGACGGAATTGATAAAACATATTTCTTGGCATCCAGGGACGCAAAAACGAGAACAAGTGTTAAACCTGAGAGGGTGATTCTTTCCACGATAAAAACTTTTTGTTTGGCCGTTATTTTGTTCCGTCATCTTGAATTCGCACTACAATTTTATCATCTCTATACCATAATTAGTTGTGGTACACAATTTTAAATAAATCCATTTTTTCACACTGATTTTTTAAGTATTTTATTAAGCCGCTATTTTTTTCCGCCATCTTGGATTCGTACCAAAATTTTACCAGTTGATTCCGACACAACGATTGTTGTGCAAAGTTTGAGATAAATCGGTTAAGCAGTTTTTTAATTATACTTTTTTTAACATTTCACTGAGCCGCCATTTTGTTTCGGCTTAATTGATTTTTACCAAAATGTTCTCAGGTCATCCCCATATGATACTCAACTTTTAACCAAATTTTGAAGTCAATCAAGTAAGTAGTATAGCGCGAACAGACAGACAGACAGACAGAAATACCGACGCAATTGAAAATTACAACGATTACAATGTTTCCCTTTTACGAGAGAAGTAAAGAGCTGTGATAATTTTTGTGCTCACTAATTAGAACACCAATTTGTTTAAATTAAGAGATTAAATAAAACTACTTGTTTAATAAATAGTTTTTTAACGGTCATTTTAAAAAAATAAAATATTCAATTTGAACGGTTTGCTGATAAACTACAGTCGATTCAATTTTCAAATTGAATTGTAGCATTCAGCCATTTATTTAAAACAAAGACATAAAATATGGTATGTTTATTAGTGCCCAATAGAAATATTTTATATATAGACTTTTTAATTTTTATCAAATTTTATTAAAGACAAGTAATATTATAATGAATTTTATGCTGTATTTGTTGCTTTGTAGGTTATGTATTGTTGTTAGCACTAAAAGCCCCATTTTTTTAAATTTATTTATTTATTTTAAGCCAATTACAGAACAAGAAAAAAGATATACATAGTAAACATAACGTGGAATATAAAGTTTATAGCAACACTAACAGTGCAACACATAATAACAAAAAAAATACCTTTTTTGAGAATCAAGAAAAAAAAAAGACAAAAATGGTTAAAATTGGAATAATATAACAATTAAAAAAATTAACAATAAAAACGAACAATGAAGTTAAACAAACGTCCTTCTAATCTGTTGAATGCTACAGTGTAATATGTCAATACTATTTTCAGTTCTGTTATAGTTTTTTGAAATCTGGTATCTTGGGGAAGATATAAGGATTTTTGTTCGTGAAGCTGTGGTTTGAATAAAGTTCAATCCAATCTAGGTACTCTAAATGTATTATAATCGAGCAGACGGATACAATTTATCTTATTGTTTAATATTTTATTACAAAATATTGTAATACTTATTTAATAATAGAAGTTTTTAACAAAATATTTCGATGTTATTTATTATGTTTTTCATATCTAGGTTACATGTCAAACAAATTGACAAATTTTAAAATTTTGAAATTAATTCTTTTCTATTATTTAATGTTTCTCTCTTACGATCGGCGCACTGATGAGCCCCGATAAGATGAAGGTATTTATACAACTACTATGCGTGTCTATAAAAACTTAAGGTAAATGATATAATTTCTTATGCTTGCTTAAATAATATTGTTTATATTATGTATCGAAACATTCCGTAGACAGACTAGTTTACATGTTGAGGTATGTAGTTATATTAAATATTTGTTTCAATTAATTTAAAGTTAAATATTTTTATCCAGTTGCGAAAAAGCCAAAAAAGATTTTTGTTTGTCAAAATATTTCGACTAAATTATTTTGTTGCTTTGTTCTCCCTTTTGAAGGGGCGAAATGTTATTTCCCCCCTCCCATAGCTACTAAACATTTCCAACGTCCCTTTACCAATTAAAGAGTAAAAACTGATAGCATTACGCAGATACGTTATTATCATTACTGGGCCGCAGACGAACGATTTTGCCAATATACCACCTTACAAGTATAAGTCAATAAACGGAAAACAGCAATGTGAAAGCGTCACTGGTTTTCGGAATATTTACAAAGTTTCCCTTCTCCTGCTCACTCCACTGATTACTTAGGCTTACCCTTTTTTTGTTTAGAAGGTCACAAAACTCTTGCATATGAACAGTTTACATGCTCTAATCATTGAGATGTATTAATTACCTGCCCTAATCTTTTCCAAGTTAACCCTGGGGCTAGTTTTTTGGCTGATATGGAGTAATTTGTAACTTAAATAGTTTGTATTATTTACATTTTCGTTTCAAGGAGAATTGTATAAATTTTCATGTCATTATAGTAAGTAAATTATTAAAAAAAACCGAGTTTGATTTATTTTGTTTCTTTTTTACGCTTCACAAATATTTTCGTTGTTCATTTTCGTTAGGAATTTTGTAGTTTATGAACGGTTTAGGAGCTAGGTTTAAAAATGACAAAACTTATTTGTGGTTATATAATATTTCATGTTTCACAAACGTCAATACAAGGATGATATGATCTCCGTCTGGAACATGTCCTGTAAACTCAAATTCATATTTTTTTTTTTTGAACTCATCGGGCTGCCATAGACTAGGAAGCCCCGTGTGGAGCATATGCAAAAAATGGATTGACAGAAACAACTACTTTGCTGGCTAATGCCACGACCGACATTAAATTACACTGATACTTTTGAAAATTGACTTCATTTAAGTAGTAACCAACGGTAACTAACGTTAATATATTTAGTTAGTCAGGTACAGCCCAAGTATCTTCAAAATTAATACGTTTGGGACATCATGATCCTCCGGTGGATCGCTGACTGTCTTTCTAATAGACGTTCGTGCCCACCTGTGGGTCAGGCAGTATTGTATATTCCATTGTTTTTTAAATCCTGCGTTTATTTTGAAGGCGTTTAATATTATAGATACGTCTACTACACTGCAGTGGTGGCTATTCAGATGAAGTAGGGAAGTGCTACTTTACGAGGAAAAATAAACAAGCAAACATCTAACTTTATTTATTATATATCTCTTAAAACTTTAGTTTTTACATTCATTTATTTACCTAATTGGTAAAAAATAAACTGTACATCTCGAATAAATAGTTACTTGACCTTGTCTTTATTATAACAAGTATAACAGTGGCGCAAACCGCTTTGACTTTGCTGGAGGTGCTATGTTTAGTTTACGATTTTCCTTGTATGTTGCCATGACAACGCGTCTCCGTTGACGTCGAGCCCAACGAAATACAACCCGCCCGGTAAATTGCAGGCGCAGTACACTACACCCACGTGTCGTTCAGTTTGCAGTGGTTTCCTTTGCAGTTCACTTGACTGTTTTGTCTTATATTTATTTATGGTCTTGTTACAATTTCAAATTCGAAGTTAGTAAATGTGATTGTTCAAGACTGGAATAAATTAAAAGACGTCTTTAAATTTATTACAAACTGTGACAAATCTGATGAAAAATCAATCCGCCTTGCGAAAGGATTTTTAGGTGAGATGAACGATTTTGAGTTCACGTTTCTAGCATTAGTGTTTAATGACATTTTCTCAATCACGGACAAACTATTTGACGTTCTTCAAAAAAAATAGCTTGACATTCATTTTTGCTTATCCAAAATAAAATGCTGTCGTGAGGCAACCTGTAAAAAAAGAAATGAACATTTTTTTAATACCATATTTGATAAAGCAAATTCTATTACAGAAATAAATCATTATAAACGTGAGCTTGCTAAGCTTTAATCTGAAGAAATTAGGGCAAAATATAGAACCCTTTTTTATAAAATATTGGACCATATTTTAATGGAAATGACACTAAGATTTTAAAACTGTGAAAAACTTACATTTTCATGTTTGGCAGATTCCGCTAAATTTTCCGAATGTAGTTTAAATTTTCCGACTGACCCGTTTCAAAATTTGTTACAGTTATATGGGCAAATATTTTCAAAAAGTCAACGACTTAAAAATGAGCTTGGTCTTATTTTTGCCAAAGACAGTAATTGGAATATATCGCTGCAAGAGCAAGTGAAAAAAATTAATAAAAATAAATATATTTTTACCGAAGCATATAAACTATTTTCCCTTATTTTGACAATACCGTCGACAAGTGCTTCAGTGGAAAGAAGTTTTTCTTGCTTTAAATGTGTAAAAACTTATTTAGGAAATACAATATCTCAAGAAAGACTTACTTCTCTTGGCAATATTTCAATTCAAAAGGAATTTCTGGAGGAGATTAGGGCAACTCATCCATTTTATGAGGATGTTATAAATAAATTTGCTGCTATGAAGGATAGAAGAATTGATTTAGTATACAAAATTTAGGTAAGTCGTAAAAAATATTCTACCCTTTCCACATATAAAAAAAATTCTGGAAAAAAATTATTGCGATATTTTCTAGCTTCATTTGCACTTCACTTACTTTTTCACCCGCGAGCTGCCGCTGCTAGACTGATATAGTTTTATGTATGCAATATGATATGTCTGTTTGAGGATTACAACTTGTACCAACAAAATATAATGCTAAAATGAATATTTATTCCAAGAGTGAGTATAATTGTGTTAAAGCTCTAAACAAAAATAGGTTATTTAGTTAAGGAATGAATATAAAACGTAGATATATAAAGGTAAGTAAAAGAAAATAAAAAAAAATCTTGATTTTTTAAAACATGAAATACATATGGTTAGCTGTCCATCACAGTATTCGCAAAATATTATTAATTTTGATCCTTTGACCCTTGCTTCCTTGCTCCCCATCTGCTGCTGAATTCTCTTGTAGCATTCAGCACACCTCTTTCTATTTTGTCTGGCGGTACCTTCATATTTTTCAATTCTGTGACTGCTTTTTCCATTTTATTTTCCTTAATTGTTATACGTTCTCATTGATAGCATTCAGCGTCCATATCTGCCCCGGTGTCATCATTTTTTGGGTTCAGCAATCCTTCTATTACTTTTTATCGAAAGGCAACCATATCGAGTGTCTTATTATTCCCAACTAGCTGGCCGGGCATATCTTGCTCTGCCTTTTCCGTTCCAGTGGAATTATAAGAATATGGGGCACATTCACCACATCGTCCAGATATGTTATTGAAGGAAAGCATATTGGTTTTATAAAAAACTACGCAATAAAACAATACAAAAAAATAGTGTGGAAAGGTCTTGGTAAGCAAACGATCACTTTAAAAAAAGTCATGTAAATAGTGTTTTAAATATATAGATATTGTAGGTTTAATAAACTACCTATACATTTACTATGCATGTTCCAAACATTATCTCAAATGTTGCTTTTTATACCATTTGAGGCTTTTCCTCAAGATCGTATAATATGAGAACATTTGATCAGATATATTAACGCCCTTTTTTGCCCTGTTGTAAGCAATGATAGAAGGAGGTTTCGTCACGTTTTCACCTTTTTGTTTTTTGTGTCAGTCAGTATTAACTGATCAGTATGGTTAGGCACAGAGCTGATCATTAGCACAGGGTGCTTATCTAACCACTTTATTACTCGAATCCCGTCTTTGTTCTATCCACCATAAACTTCTCCTGTTTTTAATTTTTTTTCGCATACACTTTTCGGGTTTTCTTTTCTGTTGCTTCGTAATGTAATACAGACATATGTTTGACAGGCCAAAAGGTCTTTGCAAAGGGGGCAAGTTTTGTTTACCTGAAATGGGTTATTTGGAAAAAAAATATTTGATTGCCTTCTAGAAGCCCTTCTTAACAACGGAAATGAAAAATTTTCCTGCGGAAATGCGTCATTTCCATTGTACACCCCTTTTTTTTTTTAATTTAGAAGCTTGCGGGATCTTGGAGCGAATAGGGGTGCTGGGTGGGGTAAAAATACTTTAAAGGGAAAAGAAATCTTTTCTAGAAGTGTTTCTTAACAACGGAAATGAAAAAATTTATTGCAGAAACGCGTTATTTTCATTTTCATACACAGTTTAGTATACCTGAAATCAGTTACATGAAAACTTTGCTTGGCATCTCATCCCAAATGCTTTCCCAAGCACCAAAATGCCAAAATGTTACTGCGGAAATTTGTCGTTTTAATTTTCCGACAAAATTTTGTATAGTTTAGTTTACCTGAAATCAGTTACATAAAAAAGAAGCTTTGATTTATATTCTAAACTTTTTCCTCAAGATAAAAATGTAAAAATTTGTCTGCGGAAATTTGTCATTTACATTTTTCACGGAAATTTTGAGCGCTTTTCCAGGGCGCGGCACGATTGCGGACGAAACATTAGTATTCAGTTTTTCACAAAATGAAGTGAGGGCACGATTGCGGAATGTAAAAATAACGGCTGAACACATCGTATTTTTTTTAGATAATCTCAATAATTTGTCTGAGTCACGAAGTTTCATATAAGTATCTGTCTGCATATCTTTGAGAACTTCAAGGAATATAAACAAAGAAGGATGATCCTTTCTTGAGTCAGGCAATCGAACAAATATATACGAGCATTCCGCAATAATGCCATCGATTATTTTGCCTCCATCCGCAATCATGCCTTCGTTTTCGTTACTTAAAAAATGTAGAAGAATTTAGAATGTAAATAAAAGTTTTTTTTTGTGTAACTGATTTTAGATATTCTAAACTATACAAAATTTCCGCAGAAAATGAAAATGACAAATTTCCGCAGACACATTTTAACATTTTCGTGCTTGGGAAAGAGTTTGGGATGAGATGCAATGCAAAGTTTTCATGTAACTGATTTCAGGTATACTAAACTGTGCAGAACGGAAATGACGCATTTCCGCAGCAAAATTCTTATTTTCCGTTATTTAGAAAAGCTCCTAGAATATATAAAACTAGATACTTTCCTTATAACCAATTTCAGGTAAACGAAACTTGAGCCTGCAAGTATGTCCGGTGGCCTCGGTTGTGGCTGTGCCGATAGCATCAATTTTTCCGGCATAGACCATACGATCGTACATATACCTTTCAGGTGTCCAAATCTTAAAGTTTTAAGCATATTTATATGACTTCGCTGGTATGTATTGTCCAAATACCAGTCTTCCTCTCCCAAGTACCACATTCTCATCAATGACAATTTCTTCAGCTAGATTGAGAGTCTCTTGAAACTGATGGCAACATAGTTTTAAGACATTCTATATCTTAAATGACCTGTCATTTATAGCTGCAGGGTCATTGTGTCCGAGAAATACAAACATTTTAACAAAATATCGAATCTGTTACGAGTATTTTAATACGATCATTACTATACATATCGTTGTTAGACCAACAGAGCCGCATTTTAAGTAATTGTTGATGTCCATTATCATTAAAAATTAAATATTATCAGTCAGCAGAGATCGTCGCGAGAGTGGCTTATTCATCATCAGTCATAAATTGTTTATAAATACTGAATCGCTCTGACAAATCCAAATGATTTACTTTTAAGCCTCCTTTCCCTGAAAACTGAAAGTTCCTGGGCAAATCTGTACAAGGCCCCCACATGACATCTCTTGTAGTTATGACATTCTCAAACAATTCTCATCGTCGCTTGAACTTTCCGCCGCAGATGAATCGATCTCACTTACATCTTCATCTGGAGGTCTGAAAGAATCTGAACCCTAAAAAGGTTCAAACTCAGATTCAGATTCGGGCGATGAAAAATATTTATCTCTTGGTACAAGTCGTTTTTGATGGTCCAGGTAAGGGAGTTGAAGCTTGTTGAATGGTAAGGATTCTTGAATAAATGACGAAGAATTTGATGATTCCTGATTCGATTGTACTTGTTTACGAAGCACAGATGGAGATGACGTTGCTTCTTGGGTTGATCTTTTTCAACCAACGGTAATGTCGTTTTTGATGGTCCAGGTAAGGGAGTTATTTTCGATTTTGGTGAAGCTTGACCGGGTGGGTATTGTTGAGTAAATGACGAGGAATGTGATGATTCTTGATTCAGTTGTACTTGTCTAGGGAGCACAGATGGAGATGGAGATAGTGATGGCTCTTCAGATGATGTTGCTCTTTAGGTTGAACTTTTTTCAACCAACTGCAATATTTTGTGACTCCTGGAACTCATAGTGGCTTCTAAAGTCTACTTACCTGCAATAAATAATAAAAAAATAACCCATTTTTATTACGGTTGTCCTGACTAAAATAAGTGAAAATAAAAAAGAAACACTCTACACAACTATAAAAAATACGACTCAGCGCGAGTGTGGTTAAATTATGGTGTGACCTGCCGGTGGGTCACCATGTGGCTAACGTGCTAAGCATTATGTGTAACAGTTCTGAAACAAACTGAAACACTAAAGAAATATTAACATATCCTCAAATTTGTTTTAAAACTTTGAGAGCCAACAGCACGGAATCCTACACAAAGATCGCTTACCCAAATGTAGAACTTTTTATTTCAATTTTAGATTAGTTTTAAAAATAGTTATTAAATAGGCACGAGAAAAAATTTCTTGATTGTATTCAACGAACCGAATAAAATACCGTTTTTTCCAAATGCTCTCTAGGCTCCAATCGATTTAAAAATTTGGCCTGTGTTCAAAAGAAGTCGGTGTTATCTAAAGTTATTCAGACATTCCTATTCAATCAGGTATTTCCTTCATTTCTGTGCAAACTAATAATCCGCGTCTTTAAGCCGGATACGGATAAATCTCATAAAAGAAATGTAAATAAAATGTAATCAGTTTGTGGTTTCTCGTAAAAAGAAAGAATTTGTACGGAAATTTAAAAAGAGACTTTAGGAAGCTATTAAGGAAGTTGTAGTATAATGTGTGTTATGCTATCTGGTAAACAGGATGGCACATTATATATGTAAATAAAATAAACAAGTAAAACACTATACACTATTTATAAGGAAAAATAAAATCTTAAGTATTGTCTTTATAAATAATCGAATAAAAAAAAGAATAAATTATGTAATTAAACGGACAATATGTGTAAGAGTTTTAACACACTCTGAGATGCATAATTTCTGAAGACATTTTTCGGTTAATGTAGATTAATACATTTTATCTAAATTGCTCCTTTAAAGTTAACTTGATCAACACTGAAACTTGCATAACTTTTGTAGATTATTTCGTCTGATCTTGATGTACATGATCTTTCCTCATATTTCGCCACCCCCACTGTTGTTTTGAATTTGAGAAATAGTTTGTATTTTCTAGAAAATAGTAATTTATGTATGCATTATATCTAAAAAAAATCTGTAGCGGAACAAACATACATTTTTAATCGAACACCCTGTATATTATACGTTAATAAAACGTGTCTCTTCTTGCTGATTATAAATATACCAGGTTTGATACCTTGATCTTTAAGGGCATTAGAATTAATGCTACTATGTAAGAGATTGTTGTCCGTCTCTCTCTAACACATTGCATTGTTATGGGAAAATTTTTGTGAAATTTCTCATTTTTAAAAGTAACTATTTTACTATAAGAAGACCGTAAAAAACAAGATGGCGGATGACAAAATCAAATACTTGATGTCACCCGTTATTACGTTGGCGAATGCAGTTTTGACAGGAGTTTTATTGCCAACTAGCTGTAATTTAGTAAAGGCCGTTTTACATGCTGCAATTCTTTCTTGCAAGTTGCAATAGTCCTGAACAAAAGCACGCGCAGTGGTAAGGTATTTGTACCTTTTGTCAAACTGCGCATGCCTTTGTTAAAGACTATTGCATATTGCAAAGAAGAATTGCAGCATGTAAAACGGCCTTAAGAAATATTTATTTTGTTTGTATATTTATAATTTCTTTTGTGACAATACAGTTATTGTAGATTAACACTCAATGGACAAACAAGTCTTGAAAATAAATGTGAACAAAATACAACGGGATTACCTGGCGGTCTTCGTACAGTTATATTTGACTTATGCCTCGTAGAATCTGATGCAGGCAATTTACTGCCATTCGCGGTATTGGTTTCTGTTCTCAATGACTGACGGTAGTTTTGGCTCTAATCGACTTGTCTTAAGCGTTTGACACCATAAGTCATAGCTTGCTTTCAGTTGCCGATGTCCAGTCACACTTTCTATCTGTAACGTGCGGAGCCCCAAAGGGATCTATTTTGGGCCCTTTATTATTCTCTATTTGTTGATACTCAATAGACTGTTTTGATAAGCGCCATATTCAGGTGTTACACTGGCGACTAACCTTTGCCACACCTTCCAGGAAGAGACTACTTATGAGCTCTCTATCCCTAAACTTGGTCTAATACCTGCTGCTCCCTTTCCAGAGAGTAAGGTAAACCACAAAAGAAACAATTATTTTCTTACATAAATCATCAATCCTACTCCCGCAAAGTGGCCTCGATAACAAAAATGAGATATCCTTCTATTATACGAAATTGCTAGTATTTAGCCAATATTACCCTCCTTCCAACTTAGAGGTAACTATTCACTATATTCCTTATGACCTGGAGGCTTTCGTAAATCCATTGGGTCTTCCTACCGACAGAAAACATGACGAGTCTACAACAGTTCCTGGTACACTTAAGTAAAATTAATGTAAAGCATGTAAAGCATGGGAGTAGTGGTGTGTATCTGACAAAGCAAGACAGTGCGGATTGTATATTTAACCAAATGCTTTATTTCGTCACCAGCTGGTTGATGAAGGTTACTCATAATCTACAACAAGTGTGTGGTCCCACACGAAACCTGATATTGCGCCCTTCTTACATGCTGTATAAGAGCTGCTTTGATAACAACGCGTAACTTTGACAATCCTAAAATTCCAAGTGTAACTTATATATCCAATGATTAAAGCATTTTCTGTTGCATTATGCCATCTATCACTATTGTGCAACATGATTTCTTCAGTGTCCGGTCTGTGATCAAATCTTGCAAAAGTTTGAACTAAAATTGCATGAAATTTGACGCCTTTAATTTAGCCAATAATGCGTTTGCACTTGTTTTTATATCTATTTTGGGCATGCGAAGTTTTTTCATTGATAAACTTTGTCGTATATCACAAATTTCAATTTCTCTTGATCTTAGTCGCTGATTGCTGTTGTTTTGGGTGTGTTAAGTCCAGTATTGAGTAGCGTTTTTTCAGAAACACTTTTATAATAATAGTGTCAATCTGTAGGCTGAATTTCAAATATGTTCCTTGTTGTGTCGCAAAAATAAAATTCCAAATTGGCGCATCCATACCTGACTATTTTGAAAAAAAAACATTATAAAGCCAAAATTTGCAGGGTTATAACCCGCTATAACTTACAGAATGTTAATAAATGTTTAAAAAATATAACAGGGATATTATCTAATCGCAATGTTCGAGATCCACAAGAATTATTGGGAAATAATAAAAAATGCTCTGATATTTTAGATTTTCAGGATTTCTGGGGCAATTTTGAAGAAGTTTGGTATTTTTAAATATTGTTTAGGATATACTAAAGCACCATGCCATGCATGCTTTTATACATAAGTGAACGATCCTGTTGATATTTTATGCTATGCCGCTAGATTGTTATGAGAGCCTGCGTTCATGTCGTTCCTTAAGAAAAATGTTTTAATAAAATAATGCAATTCGGTACACATTGGGTTACGAAGGTAATTAACAGGATTCGATTATACAGGGAATTTAAAAATCTCTTGGTTGGTCTTGATTGCTTGCTTCATCAAAGTGATGCTGTTTTTGGTTTGGAATTTTACATAAAGTTAATTCAGCCTTAATGCAATGAGCGGTAGCCATAAAAATTCACTGTCATATACACACTATAAGTAAGTAAATAAATTTTAATTTTATAATGAAAGGCAAAGAATCACTCACCTTTAACTTCCTCCTCGATCACCAGATATCAGTTAGTTCTTTAGAATATGCAGGGGAATGCTTTCAATTAGATTGAATGAATTTAGACCTCATCCGGGAACTTTCCTTCACTTAAAGCAGATTCTTCGACAAGTATGAAAAGACGCATCGCAACAGAATTTTAATGTAAATGTGCTAATAGACAATTTGTTCCAAATCATGTTATTTTATTTAAAAAAAAAATCCTTGCTAAGCAATCACATAGACGCACGATCTCCTAAGGGTGTTTAAAAAATCATGAAATCTATACGAAGTGTTTGAAAAATTATCAATATTGCACTCATTGTTAAATAAAATGTAAAACACAAAAATAGCTGTATTTTTATGAAGAATTCAAATTTATTTAAAAAACAAAACAACTAATTTTCGAATAAAAAAGATGTATGACAAAACTCTTCAAATGTTTATTATTTTAAAAGTTATGTCCTATAGTTTCAAAGTTTTTTAAAATCTACCGAAAAAGCCAGATAGATTGTATGTAACATATTCTATATAAAAATTTAATCGGTTACGAGATATTTAAGATAAAGCATCTAATTTTTTTTCAAATATTAAAAATCAATACCTTATAAAAACAAAAAAAACGATCTTGCTTTTTTTATAGTATCGTCAAAAGAAATAAAAAATAATTATTAAATGAGTAAAGGTAATAATATATCCCTTTCCGCACCTGCCTACACGATTGTGTAGGTTAGGTTCAAAAACCCTTTACAACTATTAACCGCGATTCGAACGCTTCTGTACGAACGACATCGTTTGTGTGGGTATCACTGAAGATTTCCGAACGGGCGTCAAGCCACCTGTGTTTGTTTTTGTTATTCAGTATAATATATAGTATAAAAGTTTTAATTTCATGTCAAAAATGTGGTTAAACATACATACATACACAGTTGTGTGGTTTAGTTGTTTGTTTACGTGAGTGTTTTCGTTTTCAGATTACAACCTAGACAAGCAGCAGGATGTGGATGAACTTTTGGAATTCATGGGAAATAATTCTGAGATAGAAGGTGATGACTCAGACACCGATCCAACTTGGTTTCATGACTGCCCAGTTACATCAAGAAATCTTGCAGAGAGCGACTCAGACTTGTCCGATGATCACAAAATAGAAGACCTGCAAAATACAATAGGTACCGCTACCCCGGGTCCATCTATCGCAAGTAAATCTATGCCGGGTCCATCTACCCTGAGTAAAGCTACTCCGGGTCCATCTATAATCTCGGTAAATCATGTACCAAGTTTTGTTTCTCCTGTGAAGAAAAGTAAGGTACCAAAAAAAGAAAAGCCTAAATTTACTTGGGGGAATAAGGTATTTCAATGTGCCGAAGACAAGCCAAATAAAAAAGACTTTTTTGCTAATAGAACAAACGTTGTGGTTAAAACTCCCCTACAATACTTTGAAAAGTACTTCCCGGATAGTCATTTTGAACAGGCAGCTATGTATACAAACATGTATTGTTTATCTAAAAAAAGTACAATACTTAATACAACTCCGACAGAAATTAAAAAGCTTTCCGGCGCGCATCTCATTTTGGGTTGCATCCGGTACCCGCGTTTACATTGGTACTGGAGATCAGGAATAAAACTGCAAAGTATTACTAACATTTTTACCAGAGATCGCTTTACTTTACTAAGAATGTGTCTACATTTTGTTGACACAGATAAACCCCCCGATGATCACACTACAAATCGGTTGTGGAAGGTTCAGCCTATAATTAATTGTGTAAGGGATGCATGTTTGAAAATCGAAAGATTTTCAAACATAGCATTTGAATAAATATTGCAATTAGACCTGAAAATAATTAACCTATATAACGTTAATATGGGTTATATTTTTATTTATTCATTAATCCGATTTAGATTTTACGGGGATTTGAAGTTAGAATTTGGGTAGTTAACCTGAAATGTCTCGAAAACGGACATATTTTTACATAAAGTATGTTATATAAAATGTCCCTACTTTTGCTCGTAGACTCTAAGAATTTAGTTAAATATAGGTCATTACATTTAAAATTTAAAAAATGGATATTTTCATCGTGTACTTTAAAAAAATAAATTCAAATGACTTTTTTTTTTCTATATTTTATGAAAACGGAGATAGAAACCATTTTTACGTTCCTTTAGACCACTCAGACACTTGCGAAAGTTACGCCATTTTTAATGTTGACAAGCCACTATGAATGCTACAGTAAAACACATTTCTTTTACTAATAATAAAACAGTATTGTCACGTTTTATAACCAATATTAAGACAAATGTACACTACACATATAACATCGTAACGATTTTATATATCTTGACACCATTTTCTTTATGTATTCCCCTCCCCCGATTTATTTTTTCAGTCAGTCAAGATGAAAATGTTATATTTGGAACACTTTAATAGGGGACTAAATGTTCATTTTGTTATATAGTATGTCTCAGATTAGCTTCTCTATATTGGGATCTCGACTCCTATTATACCTACTGCAAATGTTAAATGGGAAAAGTTTCAGAGGAAACTTGAGATTTACGATAGGTCAATTGGTTTTGGAAATATCGGCGAAAAACCGAAAATAAAGGATTTCGTTTTTCGCCACTAAATCCAAAACGGCAAATTTGACAGCTGTAAAAATGTCACATTTTTCGGACACTTTTTAAGACGAATAAGATGTCGTGTACTCTCCATCGTCTTTTGTTATCCCGCAAACCGCCTTTAATTTTTCTTATGCGCCGCCATTTGGGTTTTTCGATTTTTGGAAAGAGCGTAAAATTTCCAGTCTAGTGATGTCTCACAAGTGCATAAAAAATTTGAGTATCATCGATATATCACACTTCCTAAAGTTAGGTCTCATTTTTTTCTAAAGAGGTCATGATTTATTTTTACAAGAAAACATTAATAATTAATGAATTAAACGCATTGAACTTTCAATACAAAAGTTCTTAACTAAATCCTACCTGGGTTATATTAATTTACAGATTTGCAACATGACGTACATTTGCATAGAGACCCTTTTAACAATTGGTGACTATTTTCCGTACAACCCTGGTAAATGTATTTCTGTTAATATTTTTAATTGTGTCCAAAACTCTTTGTCTGAGGATTTCTATGGTCGCAGGGGTATCAGATTCTTAGACCTCATTCTTCTTGTGACTCCAGACCTGGTTTCGCAAAAGCTCTAGGTATCTCTGTCCGTTTAGGATGTAGTCAAACAAAAATTATCTTATAAGTCAATTTCCTGAAATGATTAATAATTTATAAATAGGTTCCCAATTAAAAAAGGTAAGTTAGATTAAATTATCAAGGATCCCACACCAAACGTTACTTCCAAATCTGGTCTGTAGACGTTTCTCTGCCACTTCGTGAGAGTGTTCCACGACACAATGATGACTGTTGTGTCTATTAAAAACTCCACAATTCGGAAACCTATTCTCATCAGATCACAAGATATGATTTATAAAATCGGGATTTTCATTACACTTTCTAGTATACCACTCACAGAAGCGTAGTCGTCTTGGAAAATCAGTTTCCCAAAGTCCTTGAACTATTATGGGTTTATATGGATGGTACTTATTCCTTTTTAACACTCTCTGTACCGTTGATTTTGGCACATAAATTTCCTGTTCTACAGTTCTTAACGATGCACTAGATTTTCGTTGATAGCTTGTAAAAAGTTTCTGTCGCGATTTTCATTGTCAATATTGTATCCGCTTCCAGGTCGTTTATGGTTAATTAAATTAACTACGATTTTTCTGAATTCGGTTTTATGAGGATGCCGTCACTCGGGGTACATCTCCAAATACCTTGCTGAGGTAATGTCGGCGTTTCTGTGTGACTGCAAGTACAGCGCTACCATGTCAAACTTTTCTTCATTTGAATATGGAATACCGGCCATTTTCAACAGGTCTCGACAATTTGTGTCAAATTTATAATTTTATTGAGAGAATAGCTTACTACTTATTAAAACACAACTTTAATTCTTTGACTTATTTAACGTCAAAGTCAAAGCCCGCCCACTTTTGTTACAAATAAATCATGGTCTCCTTAGAAAAAATTACCTAACTTTACGAAGTGTAATATTTCGATGATACTCAAATCGCTTATGCACTTGTGAAACAACACTAGACTGGAAATTGTACGCCCTTTCCAAAAATCGAAAAATTCAATATGGCGGCCATAAGAAAAATTAAAGTTGGGGGATAACAAAAGACGATGGATACATATCGTACATGCCATCTTATTCGTCTTAAACAAGTGTGCCAATAATGTCACATTTTGACAGCTGCCAAATTTACCGTTTTGGATTTAGTGGCGTAAAACGAAATCCGCCATTTTCCGTTTTTCGCCAATATATAAAACTAATTGACCGATCGTAAATCTGAAGCCAGATATCGAATGCACTAAGTTTCCTCTTAAACTTTTCCCATTTAACCTTTGCTGTAGGTATAATAGGAGCTGAGATCCTTATATAGAGAAGCGAATCTGTGACACAATTATCGTGTTATTGGAAATTACGTCAAATATCTCTATATACTGCGCTACCACTATGACTAGACAACAAGCACTTGAATTACTGTAGTTCAACAATATTTTTGATTTGTTTTCTTCAAACGTTCATAAACCTATTGTACGAAAATGTCACTTAAAAAGTAAATATCAAATTATTGAAAAAATTATTTCAAGAAACATAGTGTTGTACACCCTGTATATTAATTAATTTGTAACTTGCCATCATCTCCTAAAAAGCCATATATTTTAAAGAAGCGATCTGCTCAACGTAGAAGATATTTTTGAAATTCATTAACATTTGTTTAAAAAATATACTTATGTGAATTGAATTTTTGCTGTTCTTTTCCATTGTTGTCTAGTTCTAGTTACTACAAAGATTTGCAATTAGCGAACCTAGTAGAGTATCCTAAAAATTACATATTATATACCGCTGCATATTTGACAGATCTTTTTAGTCATTTTTACTCGTAACCACCAGTCCACCTCGTATAAGCAAAATTTGCGTTCTCGGGATATAGGCCAACAAGGTGATTCAATGTGAACATGTTCCTACTAACGACCGGAATTTTCATAAGCGTAGCTCATGATTGTCATTTATAATCCTATATGTGGCAAGAATTATATATAGCCAAATTCATGTCGTTTTGAAGTTTAAATTATTCTAGCCGGCATTTGCACTCCAAACGAAATGAAAGTGGAAAAGAATGTTTTATTTATTACATTTTACATTTTTTTAAAGATAATATTTAACAAGACAAATTATTTGAAAAACTAAAAACTTGACAGCTTATGTATTTCGGTCATAAAAGTACATATATATATATATATATATATATATATATATATATATATATATATATATATATATATATATATATATATATATATATATATATATATATATATATATATATATATATATATATATATATATATATATATATATATATATATATATATATATATATATATGTATATACAATCAAACAGGGTATTGGGTATGGGTATTTTGGTCCTATTTTTTATATATAAAACTATAAAACGCAGATTTAGTTTATATGCAGCATTTTTTTATTTACAAACGTTTCGACAAGTTTTTATTTTACAAAGGTAGTAAATATTTATATATCCTCCTGAGACCCAAAGAAAAACGGCTCGACAGAATTTGTTAAAAATTGAACCATTGATTTTAGGGCTGTCGAAACCCCTATATGAATTTTTTCAGAATTTTTGATTAACTAGTTTTTGAAAAAAAAATTGTCCATTAAAATGGACACTGGGTCTTTGTCAGGTCATATTTTCAACTCATACCAAAAAATAAAAATGCACATATAATTTTAATTTTTTATTCCAGAAACGTGAAAGTCATAAAAACAGTTGTGCTCTGACGTGATGCATAAGTAAATTTTGCAAACATTACAAAAAAATTTGGTTTTTTTATTACAATTTTTCTGCTTACAGCGCATAGAATTTTTAATTTTTACCAACTCAGGCAAATGCATTTTCTGAGTTTTTTGGGTCGGGCTGGATCTTGGTGAATCATAACCGGCTAGGTTGTTCCTTGTTTTTAATCTTGTGAAGCTGGTAGTTTCAGCATTAGCATTTGGGTCATCTTCTAACAAGCAGTCAGCAACTTCAAGTTTAAATTCAAGAAATTTTAAAATATCCTTTTGCCTGTCACCTAGTTTTTGTCGGTCTTGACGATACAAAATCCAAGAGTTAGCTATTGCTAAATCAAAAAGATGAAAGATGGTTTTCACAGTCCATTTTTTAGTTCTTGCAGACATCCTGTAGTAGTTTATCATCCTGTCTATAAGATCGATGCCCCCCATGGAATCATTGTAACATTTAATTATGTGGGGTCGCGGAACTTGAATGTATTTAGATTCTTTTTTACACCATCTTTTGCAGTTATCTACAGGTTGCTCTCCTAGTTTAGTGGAACTTATAAAAATTGGCTTTTGATCAAACCATTGCACGACGTTTATTTGGCCATCATTCCTAACCGTTTGTTCAGTGAAACCCCTAGGAAACTTTTTTACAATTTTTTCCGCAGTTAAATGCACCGCAGCAGGTATTCTTGATTTCATAATTGTTCCCGTGCACAAAATCTTTTTTTCTGTCAAAAGATACTCTAAGAGAGGAATTGTTGTAAAATAGCGGTCCATAAACACATGAGAACCTGGCCTTAAAGAATTTGTCAAACGAATTACAGCACTAGGTCCCACTCCTAAGTCAACATCACTAGCTTGAAGTAAAGTTCCTTTGCCCTGGTAAATTTCAAAGTCTAACACCAATCCTTCTGGTGTAGCACAAACAAAATTTTTGAGGCCTTCAGGATTAGGTTTGCCTCTGACAAATTGCTTAATCTTACATACACCGGTGAAAGGAATCATTTGCTCATCTATAGCTACTATGGGATGGCGTTCCAAGGATAAACAAGTTTTTTTTATTTTATCTATTAGTGGCCTTACTTTCCACAACTTATCTTCTTTTTTCTTTTCCTCTGGAACATCATTGTCTACGACAACTTTTAAATGACTTCTGATCTTAAAAAACCTTGTCCTAGTCATATTTTTAGTTATTTTTTCTATTCTGGTGAGGGCAGCCCAGTACATTTTAATTTGCGGAAACTTTAGGCATGACATCAGAACTGAAATTCCAAGAAACTTTTTAACTTCTTCAACTGTTAAATTCATAGGTTGATTGTGCTCGGCGAAATATTTGAGATTGGTACAAGCGCAAATTTCCTCTGCATCAGAATCTTCGAAATACATTTTAAAATAGTCGAAAACATTCCAGTCCTTTCGTTCAAAACTGGTGTCCCTCATCTCAGGCGTATCGATATTTAATGGTTGAAATCTATCCACTTTTTTCCATGAAGTTCGTCCCCAACGACGTCTTAGAACACTGAGAGGCACATTCATTTCTGCATCAGATTCAGATGAATTATCTGAAAGATGCTCTTCGTCGTCTTCCATTTCAACATCGTCTTCAAAAACATTATTTTCTTCGAATGGTAATTCCTGTGCATTGTCACCGCCGGCACCGCTGTCAAAGTTCTCACTGGCCTCACATTCGGAATCATCCAAGTCGTCATCAAATCCTTCAATATCAGATTCTTCCAAACAAGCCAAAATTTTTTCATCATCTTCTCCAAAACGAAGATACTTTTTAGAGCCGAAAATTGCTAAAAATTAAAAAAAAAATGAGAATAAAAAAATTTTAAGGTTATAAAAAAAATGCAGGCAGGAAGACTTGGTGTCCATTTAAATGTACACGTTTTTTTTTAACGTAGAGAATGCAAACAGTTTTTAAATACAATAAACAGTACTTAGACAGCAAGATCAACCCCCTCTACTACTAATCCTATGTTTTTACGTAAAATCATAAATACTTACTAACTAGCGTTTGTTTGCCAAAGACACTCATGTTTACTTAGTCACAGCTGATCACCGAGTATGAAATGTAACGTATTTTACTACAACTGTTGCATAGATGGCGGTACTAATATGTCCATTTGAATGAACAATTGGATTCTAAAGTATACAATAAACGATTAGCTTAATAATAGGCGAAAAATCTATCCATTTAAATGGACGCTGGATCTCAGGAGGATATATATATATATATATATATATATATATATATATATATATATATATATATATATATGTATATACAATCAAACAGGGTATTGGGTATGGGTATTTTGGTCCTATTTTTTATATATAAAACTATAAAACGCAGATTTAGTTTATATGCAGCATTTTTTTATTTACAAACGTTTCGACAAGTTTTTATTTTACAATGGACGTAAATATTTTTAAAAATTATATAGTAAATCTGATCCACAGAAAACTACAAATCTAATTTAGTTTTTAACTCACCTAATATATCAACAAACAAAACATTCATAAGCAAACTTTCTGGTCCAGTTTAAGTACGACATTTAGTTTTGAAACATTACATACATTAAAACATATTCGAAAGTAAAAATTCGACTGACTTGTATTAGATATTTTTATATCAGATATTTAATATTATCGATAGGTGTTCTGTTGTTTTTTCTCGATTTGATAAAAAACGTAAAGTTTATTGTTTTGCATTTTCAGTATTTTATAATTTTTGTAATTAACGTAGTTTATAATAAATAAGGTTTATCGATTTTAATTTGAAAGAGTGATCATATAAAGTCAAAGAAGACTAGATTATATAGTTATTTTAAGATGTTGTAGTAAATTACGAGGGACAGTCGTTCACGATATTTTGTAAATTGAATGTGTTTTTTGATTTATAAGGGTTTTAGTTTTAAGTGAGCTAAAGTAGTTTTGTAGAAGGCTTTTGTGGCAGATGTAGATATTGTGTTTTTTTAAGGTGAATTGAATATTTTCGGATAAGCCTTGTATGAATGGATGCATAAATTAAATTTGTAATTTTCTTTGGATTAGGTTTATTATATAATTTTTAAAAATCTTTACGTCCTTTGTAAGATAAAAAATATTGTTTTAGAAACACGGATGAAAGCAAAAACTTGCCGAAACATTTGTAAATAAAAAAGTGCTATATACAAACTAAATCTTTATATAAACAAAAATTAGGACCAAAATACCCAAAAACCTATTTTCGAAGTATATATATATATATATATATATATATATATATATATATATATATATATATATATATATATATATATATATATATATATATTCCAGAGAAAATATTAAAGACAATAAAAAGTGGAAAAAGTAAGTGTCGAACCCACAACATCTGTCTTACCGGGACAACGCTATAACCAATTGAGCTATCGAGGAATCCGATAGCAAACCTGAAAAGCGGGGCTTTATTCTGATTATGATATAAAAAAAAAACAAGATGAAATATCAAAGTTAAAAAAAAGTATATGGCAAAAGGTATATTTTAAAGAAATTTAAAATCTTAGTTTTTTTTTCTGTCACACATCGGTATTAACATTGACTTGAACTCATTGGTAATTTAAGAGTCTGCAAAACTACCAAAGTGTCATATTATAGTTAAATAAATGTTTCCCCAACTGATACACTAGCTCCGTTATATATCTTTAAAAGAACTACTATAGAAAGTGGTAAAGCTACATAATATAGAGGAGTCGATATGGACATTATTTTGCTTTTACGCGTGTAGAGTATTTGATGGCCTCTATGTAGAAAATATATTTTTGTAGATTTTTATTGAATCAGTGGCGGCTATTCAGGTGAAGTAGGTGAAGTGCTACTTCACCAGGAAAGATAAACAAGCAAACATCTAACTATATTTACTATAAATCTTTTGAAATTTAAGTTTTTATATTCATTTATTCACCTAATTGGCAAAAAATAAACTGTACATCTCGAATAAATATTTTACTTGACCGTTGGCAAAACTTTCAATCGAACTTTATTATAACAACTAAAACAGTGGGTCAAATCGCTTCGACTTTGCTGGAGGTGCTACTTTCTACTACGTTGCCATGGCAATGCGTTCGCGATTACGTCAAGCATATGGAAGAATAATGTTAACCAGCGCCATACAACGCTCTCGGTGAATTACTTACACAGTACAATACACCCACGTGTCGTTCGGTTTGGGATGGTTGTTTACTTTTATTTTCGCGGATTTCGCTGCAACCGGTTAGTTCCTTTGCAGTTTACTTGACTGTTTTGTGTTATATTTATTTATGGTGTTGTTACAACTTTATTTGGTGTCTGGTGGGTTTATTAATTTATATTATTGATAAATCCGATCACGGATATGGTTTGCATTTTGTTGGAAACTACATTTAATCGATGGAAGTTCAGAATTTTAATCGTCATCCTGGTTTTTGGCGTACAAATGGTTTTGTAGTAGTCAAATATTACAAAAATTGTTTTGCTGGCCTTTACTAGTTTCCAATAAATATTCAGAATGGAATAAGAAAGGATTGGACTCTATTCAAAACGAAATAATTGAATGCATTTTTGATTATTTAAATGATCATGTAAAAAATGAAATAATGAACACACTGTTTTTTTTTTGTGCAAGTGGATGACACCAGCAATATTACGCAAACCTCCCAGTGCTCCATAATTTAAAGATACGTTAATTCAGAAGGTTCAGTAGTAGAGAGATTCTTAGGATTTTATAATGTCAGGTCCGATAGAACGTCGGAGAATTTATATTTTCTATTGGATCAAATTATGGACCAATTTGACTATAAAAAAAAACTAATAGGGCAATGTTACGATGGCGCAAGTGTGATGTCTGGCCATCTAAATGGCTTTCAATTCATCGTCTTGTGCATCGTCTTAACCTTATGTTGCAGCAAAGTTTAAAAATTTTTCTAAATGTCGAATTTTTTTTGGTATTCCCTCATTTTTTCATCACTTAGCCAAACGAAAGAAGAATTACAGAAACTCGTTGGTCTTCAAATTCGAAGTTAGTAAATATGATTGTTCAAGACTGAAATAAATTAATAGACGTCTTTGAATTTATTACAAACTGTGACAAATCTGATGAAAAATCAATCCGGCTTGCGAAAGGATTTTTAGGTGAGATGAACGATTTTGAATTCACGTTTCTGGCATTAGTATTTAATGACATTTTTTCAATCAAGGACATACTATTCGCGTTCTTCAAAAAAAATCACTTGACATTCATTTTTGCATATCAAATGATATAGTATTAAAAAAATGAACATTTTTTTAATACCATGTTTGATAAAGCAAATTCTATTACAGAAATAAATCATTACAAACGTCAGCTTGCTAAGCTTTCACCTGAAGAAATTAGGGCTAAGTATAGAACCCTTTTTTATGAAATATTGGACCATATTTTAATGGAAATCACACTAAGCTTTCAAGGCTGTGAAAAACCTACATTTTTATGTTTGGCAGATTCTGCTAAATTTTCCGACTGGCCCGTTTGAAAATTTGTTAGAGTTATATGGGTAAATATTTTCAAAAAGTCAATGACTTAAAAGTGAGCTTTGTCTTATTTTTGCCAATGACAGTAATTTCAATATATCGCTGCAAGAGCAAGTGAAAAAAATTAATGAAAATGAAGATATTTTATTTTTAACCAAAGCATATAAAGTGTTTTCCCTTATTTTGACATTACCGTCGACAAGTGCTTCAGTGGAAAGAAGTTTTTCTTGCCTCAAACGTGTAAAAATGTGTTTAAGAAATACAATATCTCAAGAAAGACTTATTTCTCTAGGCAATATTTCAATTCAAAAGGAATTTCTGGAGGAGATTACGACAACTCATCCATTTTATGAGGATGTTATAATTAAATTTGCTGCTATGAAGGATAGGATAATTGATTTAGTATACAAAATTTAGGTAAGTCGTAAAAAATATTCTACCCCTTCCAAATATAAAAAAAAATCTGGAAAAAAAATTATTGCGATATTTTCTTGCTTCATTTGCACTTCACTTACTTTTTCACCCGCGAGCCACTATATTAAATACAATTGTATAACTGCATAAATATGTGAAAAAATCACTACATGACGAAAAAATGTACATAAGTTTAAATAAGTATTAAAGTTATGCCGGTTGCTTGTCGATTCTTGGCAAGAGTCTAATTCCCATACGGAACCTGCCAATCACAAAACAGATTGCTCGATGTGCTTCCTATTGGTTCGTCGTTTATTTCGGCGAAGTGTAAACAAACAATTTTCTGTGTGAGCCCCGTGGCTTAGTGGTAGAATTCTCGACTTTTATTGTAATCCATGTATGTTCGATTTCCTCTTCAGGTGATGACTTTCTTTAATTTTTCGATCATCGAAGATATAAACCACCACCGTTAAAGCCATAAAATCACATGCTAAGCTAACCTTAAATCGTCCGTGTAGGGTTTAAAGTCAAGTTGATTTTTGTCACACATCATGGAAAAAAAGTCAAATAAATAATAATATACAAACATTTCAATTTGTTTGTTTATCTTAAATGCATTGTCTAATATTTTCTAGTTCACGTTTTAGTCCAGGTGGACAAAAAATCATGTGAAAAATCATTACCTTAAAACAGTTCTTTTCTTTACGTCACGAAGAACATGCGAAAAATTCTACCACCCCAGATGTAAGCGCAACCTTTAACATAAATTAGGTAAAAGAAGAAATAACAATTAAAAATTAATGTAAATAAATCTAAGTTATTATTAATTGGTCCAAAAAATGGGCTTATTAAAATAAAAACCAATTCTAATTTTAAAATTACGCATGAGAATTATACTATGTATTCCTTTAATTACTTCAGTGAGAAGTATTGATGTTACTTTTTGACAACGTTTCAGTTTTAATGAGCTTATAAAAAAACTCGTTAAAAATGCATATTTAAAGATTTTTTAAATTCCAACACTAAACTAAAACTTGTTATTATTTAGTTATAAGTAGCCTTGAGTATTGAATTCAAATTATCATAATTCAATATCAATTCTAATAATAAATATTAATTACAAATTTTACATAAAAATCGAGGGGCTTCCCGTAAAAACCACACTTGCCTATGACAAATGTGTTTCTTACCGGAAAATTGTGTAATTATAAGAACACGTGGTGTTAAATTTATTTAGCTTTGCGACGTTAGGTTCTGTTCTGAGCTACTGTTGAGATACCACAAGAATGGAACGATATAATAAAAAAGGCTCGTGAAAATCAAACACCATTTAACGTCATTATTGTTATGCAGAACTTAATATTTAATATTTCTGATACCACAGCCACATATTTTCTACAACAGCCTAAACTAACTGCTAGAATGTTGAGGTATTCTATCAATGAGCTAGGATATGTTTTAACTAAGCAAACTTATAGTGGTGAGTGGCAACGCAGCTACATAAGAAACAAAAAACCGCTTCCGAAAGAAATCAACTTTCTTCCGAACTATTTTGATTCCATTCCTTTAAAAGCAAATACCATTAATAAGCCGGAAAATATCACTCTTAATAATGAATTAAAAAAAAAAAGATTCAATCCAAAACTGAAGCTGCCTCAGATACAGACCAAAATAATATAGAACTGTTGGATGACGATAACAGTAGTGGCGAAAATGATATATACATTCTGTAATAGGTCTTTTAATTTCAGTTTATTATTAATTACCAAATAGATATATTTTTCTTTAAGTATGTATCAACCCATCTTTTATTAAACGTTTGTTATACATTGTTTTTGTTATAATTTTAATTGCATACCTAAAAATTCCACATTAATGTCAATGTTTTTTTATTTTTTTTTCTTTTGCTTCGAAATATATTTTGTGACAATTGTCATAAAATAAAGTATTTACATTTAATACAATTGTAGAAAAAATATGACTATTGAGTGTTTAACGACCTTAACGAAACATTGTTTTTTCAATTTTCTGAGATCTTTACTTTTTTGACAAGTGGGGTTCTTCCGTAAAACCCCTCAATTGTATCAGGTTTGCAACTGGTCTTAGAAAATATAATCATATATCTCCAATTTTTAATAGATTTAAAGTAACTAAATTAGAATTTAGAAGCGGACACCAATTATCTTTTTATATTCATAAAATATTTTAAACAAATTGCCTAAATATATTTATATAAAATAGTTGAATTTCGAATTAAAATTCATAATTTAAATATTATAAATAAAAATAACTTGGAAATCATCAAACAGAAAAATATTCATCAATTCTATAATTCATAATAATATTCCTTATGAAATACAAAATCGCAAACACTTATGAATCATTTAAAAAACATATTAAAACTATTAATCGTGAGATAGGACTGACTGATTACTCAGTGATCGAAATCCAACCTTTTGTGTCAACTAGTAGGTTACCTTTCATCTTGTTTTAGTTAATTTCAACATAGATAATACTTAATTGTAATATTTTTATTGTTATTGAGATGTTTTTCAGTTACCTAGCACAAATTAATCAGTAAAAAAATCATACTTTATAATATAAAAGCCTATTCTCTACAAGAAAGGATCTATCTAGGATCTGCTTCGCTCCAGTAGGTACTATCAAAGTCTACTGAATAGATATATTCAGTAGACTTTGGTACTATCGCCGCGTGGCAGCGACGTGAAGCTCAGGCGCATCGAGCACAATTGACACATACCACACTTAAGAATACGAGAGAATTAAAAAAAAAATAAATTTAAGGCACATACGTTTTTACTGCTAAATTTCATTTGTTTATTTAAAATTAAGAGTAATTTTCTAATGTAGAGATTGACGAAGAATTAATGCTTAGGTAGAACTGACCTCTATGAGTGTACTGATGTTCAATTAGAATTAAATGTAAAAAGTACCAGTGATAAAAATACTGCTGTCGAGGAAGTACATGAGATTGATAGATACCAGTAATTCATCGACGTTAATGATTATTGCAGAGAACTTTGTTTTTGTTTTGATGCATATAAAGGTTTAATAAAACCTTCTTTATTATTAACTTGTTCTATTCTTTTAAACATAGTAAATGTAAAAAAAAATATCATGTACTCACTCGATTTTAAAATTGCGTTCAGTTTTTATGACCATAAAAACATACCGGAAAATTCAAATATAATATTGCTTTTAATATTTTTTTTCTGATGAACAGGTGATGGAAAATGAGAAAATTATTAGTATTTTTAAATAAACAATGATATTGTGCAATAAAAACTTATGTACCTTGATACGAGAATTTTATTTGTTTGTTCCAGAAATAATGTTTTCAACTACCGTTTTTATTCTCTCGCATATTGCCATGTGTGCTATAAATGGGTTAATTATGCTCGACGCGCATCAGTCATCCTCACGTAGCTGACACAGCGATGGTTTTGATGTGATATAAAAATGTTTAGAACCTTTTTTGTAGAGAATTTTATAAGTTTTATGTTATATATTTAGAAAGAAAACCAGAAAACGAACTTCCTTTGCTTAATTTACATATTCGGGACGAATTTTATATGTTTTTTATGATTCTCAAAAATAACTATTTAAATGAAAAATTGTAGAAAAGTTCGGAGTGAAGTTAAATTCTTGGTTTAGCTGCTACATATTGATCACATGATATCTGCACTATGACAGATCAATATAGGCCACCGAAGAAAACTTCACGTTCAGCCAAATGCAAAAACTCGTCCAATGTTTAGAAAAAAAATTGTGTTATTTGGAATAAGTCCAAATAAAACATATCTAAACTTTAGAAACAAAATATAAGCCTTTATTTTTATGATAAGCAATAAAATAAACTTTATTTGGAACAGAAAAAATCTAATATATCCCCTAGTCTTTATAAGGAAATAACAAATAGTAACTCGATTTTTTTTTTGTTCGTACTGCGATCATTTTAAGCTTTAAAAATAAAATATAATACTTTGGGATAAACATATACTGTGTTTATTTTACTAATTAAAAGTATAAGATTGTAAAAAGTTTTAGAGCAGAGAAAACTTTTGAGTATCGTTTTCAAATTTGAAGTTCGGTAACGCATATTTTGGCAGAAAAATAGATTCTAAATCACTTGGCAGATGAAAATATTCTAAATCGCTTTAATATGTTATAAAGAATCTTATATATTTTTTTTAAATCGTATTCCACGCAAAATGCCCATTCCAATAATGTGTCACAAGTAATATTTTTCTTCCAAAATTGCGGAATTAAAAACGGGTTTCTGAAATAAAACATCATATTCTCTATGTTATTTATAGAATAAAAAGACATTGTTAAAATTTGAGGCGATCTGATCACAATAATACTTTAAAAAAGTATTAATTCACTGGCCGACAAGATTTTTCTAACACAGGCCAGCTCATTATTTTCACAATGGAAATACCCTCCCAATAATAAAAAAATATTTGGAAAGCCCTAATACGTACCATTTTTTAATAGCCTAATTAAAACCTTTTATATTGGCAGGTAAACAATTTTATTGTGGGGCGGCTAAAATGGGTACATTTACAACAAATTACCTAGACTGGGTTGTTTACAACATTAGACATAAAATAAACGTTAAACAACACTCTTCTGTTGAGTTTCGAATTGAGTGGTTCTCTGTGTATCGATAAGCAAGTGTATGTGAAGACGAGAATGTCGAGTCAAACGCGCCGAAGTTGCAAAATTTCTCCTGACAAATTTTGTTATATTTGTGGAGAATTTGTGGTGAAATCACAAGCCAGGCCATTTTTCGAAAATGTAAAAAAAGCCTACTTTAAACATTTTGGTGTGTTAATTGGCGATCAAGATAAGCGGTGGGCTCCCCATGTGTGCTGTGTTAGTTGTAGTGTATCATTGGTGCAGTGGATGAAGGGAAAGAGAAAAAGTATGCCTTTTGCAGTTCCAATGGTATGGCGAGAACCCACCAATCATTCTGACGATTGTTATTTTTGCCTGACAGAGACTGAAGTTTATTCCGAAAAGGAAAAGCACAATATAGAATATCCAAATTTGCAATGTGCCATACGACCTGTTCCTCATAATGCAAATTTGCCAGTGCCGATTGAGCCTTTAAATTAGCAAGCTATTAATTAAGGAGATAATGGAGATAACGCATCATCAGGCAGCTCAGAAGAACAGTGCACTGATCCCACTTTTACCACAGGCCCAGTTCCGGCGAGCCACATTTGATTGTTCAAAGTGAATTAAATGATTTAGTACGTGATTTGGGGTAATCCAAGCAACAGTCAGAACTTCTGGGTTTCCGTCTTAAGGAATGCAACCTATTGGCCAAAAAAAACAAACATTACGAATTTCAGAAAAAGAAATGCTATGTTTTCTGAATTCTACAGTATGGAAAATTCGTTGTGCGCATATTCAGATATAGACAGTTTAATGCAGGAACTTGATATTGAACATTCTACCCGTGAGTGGCGCTTATTCATAGACTCGTCCAAATATAGCTTAAAAGCTGTGTTATTGCATAATGGAAATTTAAAACCCTCTATACCAGTTGCCCATTCAGTTGCAATGAAAGAACATTATGAAAATATGCGCACGATTTTGGATAAAATAAACTACAATAGGTATAAACGGCAGATATATATATATAGCGATTTTAGTGGGACTTCAGGGGGGATTTACAAAATATTGCTGTTTTCTTTGTTTATGGGACAGTCGTGCAATAAATCAGCATTATGTAACAAAAATTTGGCCAGAAAGAAGCGAATTTCAACGGGGATCTCAAAATGTTAAATTTATACCTCTTGTTGATCCCAAAAATGTCCTTTTGCCTCCTCTTCACATTAAACTTGGGCTGATGAAAAACTTTGTGAAGGCTTTGAATAAAGATGGTGGTTGATTTAAATACCTAAGACAAGTCTTTCCCCAGTTAAGTGATGCCAAATTAAAAGAAGGCATTTTTATTGGGCCACAAATCAGAAAATTGCTGGACGATGTCAATTTTACGGAAAAGCTTACCAGGCAGGAACTCAGAGCATGGAATTCATTTGTTAATATATATTTAGTTGTTAATGTAGGAAGAGGATTTTTAGGCAACAATATGGATGAAAATTATTAACAATTAGTTAATGAACTCTTAGATGCCTATAAAGCGCTTGGTGCGAGAATGTCATTAAAAATTCGCTTCCTCCATTCCCATCTGTCATTTTTTCCAAAAAATGTGGGAGCTGTTAGTGACGAGCAGGGTGAAAGGTGTCACCAAGATATCAGAACAATGGAAATTCGGTACCAAGAACGATGGAATCCAGCCATGATGGGTGACTACTGTTGGTTTGTGAAGAGAGAAGATAGGACACCTCATAAATGGAAAAAATAAAGTTTAATTACTGTTTTAAGTTAATATTTTTCTCGTTTGCTTTTCTCTTAGATGTATGGTATGTTTAATAGGCGAAAACTGTAAACACAGTCAATAAACAAGGTTAAGAATTTTCTGAAATTATTTTAGATATTAAGTATCGTAACATTCGATATGGTTCTATAACTCTAACAAGAAAACCCTACGTGCTACAACTTTCTATTTGTCATTTTCGTATTTAGATAGGTCCATTAGATTATGCTATTCTGATTTGTGTTACAACAAAAAAAAATTTTTTGTCGGCCAGTGATTAATTGAGAGCACTTGGTTGGTGACCCTTGCCTTAAAGGCATGCTGAATTTTTAAAGTTTTCGTTTACGTTTCGAGTAGTTCCCCAGATAAAAAATTATAAATACTGTTGTTAATTTGACAATAAAAGGCTAACTTAGATAACATCATTTAATGTGTAATTCTCGAAATACATAAGAAATACAGTAACCATTCTGAAATTTGCGAGAAAAATTCCTCAAACTCATATATATATATATATATATATATATATATATATATATATATATATATATATATATATATATATATATATATATATATATATATATATATATATATATATATATATATATATATATATATACAGGGTGGCCCAACGAAAAGGTCCCACCCTTATTTATGACTTTCCTGGTATATTTTGGGAAAAACGCTTGGACACGTCAATTTTGATTTTTAGGGGGACGTCTTTTCATGTATGATTGTATAATACAGGGTGTTCCAAAAATAAGATATCGCATTACACTTGACATTTTTAAATGGAAACCCCCAATTTTTTTTCTATTTTTGGATTCTCCAGGAAGTTTTTAGTAACTTTTGTATAATAGAGTTTATACCTATCTTCAACCATTTTGAAGTTTTTTTAATTTTTTTTATAAAATTCGCCTCATTTAATTTAGTACTGATAATACGGAAAAAAATAATAATCACCGATACCAGCAAGAAATTTAGCATCCGTCAATGTCATCGTAAATCATAGAACAACTTTATCTTTGATTTGAAATCGTTAAGTTGCCTAGTTCTATTATAATATTTTGCAATGATTTATTCAATTCAAGAAAGGGTCGAAATAACGAAACTGTATTATCAAAACGGAAGCATTGCAAGAGCTACCGCCCGGTTGTTTAATGCGTTACATCCAGACAAAAATATTAACCATAAGTATGTGGCTAAATTAATAAGAAAATTTGAAGCAACTGGATCTGTATCTAATATTCGCCGGAATCAGGAAAATCGTCCAAGTAGAAATGAAGCCAGAGAAATAGCAGTTTTGGGACACGTGGCTCTTGACAACACCCAAAGTACTCGTGGTCTGGCTACTTCTTCAGGATTTACACGCTCAACAGTGCAAAGAATTTTGAAATCCTATAAATTTCACCCGTACAAAACTAAACTTGTCCATGAGCTTAATGAAGACGATTATGATAGAAGGTTGGAGTTTTGCGAATTAATGACACAACGTTTGAACAATAACCCAAATTTGTTATTTAACATTTGTTTTTCGGATGAATGTACCTTCTATTTACATGGTGCTGTAAATAGACATAATTGTCGATATTGGAGCGACTCGAATCCACATTTGTTTCGAGAGGTACATTCGCAATACCCACAAAAAATTAATGTCTGGGCCGGCATTTTCGGAAATCATATTGTAGGACCTTTCTTTATTCCTGGAAACTTGACGGGGGAGTTGTACTTGGACATGTTGGAAAATACAATAGAGCCACGAATAACCGAAATAATAGAAAATGAGGTTAATTATAATGAAAATTTTCTTCATTTCCAACAAGATGGTGCACCACCGCACTATGTAGCTCCAGTACGACAGTTTTTGGACACCCATTTCCCAAATCAGTGGATCGGACGGCGCGGCCCCATTGAGTGGCCACCAAGGTCTCCGGACTTGAGTCCTTTAGATTACTTTCTTTGGGGACATATAAAAAGTAAGGTTTTTAGTACGAAGCCAGACTCCATCCAAGATCTTCGGGAGCGGATCACGGCGGAATGCAGACAAATAACTCCAGAAATGTGTGAAAATGTTAGGAATAGATTTGAGCAAAATATTTATTATTGCATGGAGGTAAACGGACACCACTTTCAACATTTATTACCACATTGACTTTTTGACACATTGTAGCTAAGTAACTAATTTTTGTTTAAATTTTAATGTGAATGTAAAACTGTAAATGGTTTAGTGTTCCTGATTCCGGCGAATATTAGATACAGATCTAGTTGCTTCAAATTTTCTTATTAATTTAGCCACATACTTATGGTTAATATTTTTGACTGAATGTAACGTATTAAACAACCGGGCAGTAGCCCTTGCAATGTTTCCGTTTTGATAATAAAGTTTCGTTATTTTGACCCTTTCTTGAATTTAATTTATCAATACTTGATATTATTCAATTATTCAAATAACTTCAAAATGGTTGAAGATAGGTATAAACTCTATTATACAAAAGTTACTAAAAACTTCCTGGAGAATCCAAAAATAGAAAAAAAATTGGGGGTTTCCATTTAAAAATGTCAAGTGTAATGCGATATCTTATTTTTGGAACACCCTGTATTATACAATCATACATGAAAAGACGTCCCCCTAAAAATCAAAATTGACGTGTCCAAGCGTTTTTCCCAAAATATACCAGGAAAGTCATAAATAAGGGTGGGACCTTTTCGTTGGGCCACCCTGTATATATATATATATATATATATATAATAACCATTCTGAAATTTGCGAGAAAAATTCCTTTAAAATCAGACCTTTTTATTATTTTATGAATAGACTCAAACATATTATCAATGTTTTTCGCTTTATAAGTAATGTGAGTTACGTTCCCCATATTGCTGAATGTGACAAATTCAATTACAGATAAGGAAATCTTATAAATATAAGCAAAGGACGGTGATTGAATCACTTGTTAGTCTGCTCTTGATCTTGAATCTTGAATTTTACCTTTTAATAAAAATTTGACGTTTTTTAAAAAGGGTGTTTTCTTCGACCACAACGTAACTGGCGCAGTCGGTAGGATAGTGAAACGTGCAAAAAACACGGTTTTTTCAAAAAATTTATTCACTAGAAAATCTACGTATTTCGACGGTTCGAGTCCTAAAAAGTAAATAGTACCGATCTAAGGTGACTTCGAAGGAGTGCTCGAATCAAAGAAGCCCTGAGAAAAATTGGAGCTCATAAGAAGTAGACAGTGCCGATCTAAGGCGACTTCACGGGACCAACTTTGGGGAACCGGCGAGGAATAAGAACGGGACAGCTAGCAAGTCACACAAGGCATTACTGGGGAGGACAAACATCGCCAAACCAGCAGCCTAACCACCACTGGGGAGGACAAAAATCGCCGATCCAGAGGCAAACCACACTGGGGAGGACAAAAATCGCCAAACCAGCCTAGCAGTAAGGACCTAAGCTAAAAAAAAAAGAAAAAAAGAAGCCCATGAAGCTAATTTTTCTTCTAGTATTGTAAGTCATTGCAAACATTTTAATATTAGCATTTTTTTTTCTCTATTTGCAAAAATAAGTAATAATTTTTGATATAAATAATTCAAAACGTAAATTTGAAACTTATTTTTGGAAATATAATTTGCTTTAACCATTTTATATTTTTAAAAAGTACACTTATATATATTTTATCAAAATTGAGCTCTTTAAGGAAGTAAACCTAGACGATCTAATTAATTCTCTAAACGATTTATCAATTCAATCTGGTTCAACTGACAATAAAAATAAAATAATGACAACTAATTATACTCTTTTACGTTACCAAGCTGATAACATTCCAAATTTTGACGGGAATCCAAAACTTTTACAGAGATTTGTAACAGCCTCCGAAAACCTTTTAAAAGCTTTTCAAAACACGGCTAATTTAAATGACCCAATAAATATTTGCTTATTTGACACCATATTAAGTAAACTTACACATAGGGCCGCCGAACTTATTGTATCTCGAACAGAATTAAATACTTGGGCTCTAGTAAAACAAGCCCTTATAAGTACCTTCGCTGATCAAAGATAAGTCGATTGTCTTATACAAGATTTAATTAATCTAAAACCTTTTAAAAACGAACACCCTATTAATTTCGGCATGAGAATCCAAGATTCTAGAAGCCTATTATCTGCAAAATTAAATGGAACAAATGAAGATCCCGCAACCAAATTAATAAAAATTAACCATTACGATGAATTTGCCCTAAAAACATTTATACGAGGGTTACCTTATAATATGCAATTAGTTATTCGACTAAAAAATCCAACAGCTTTAGAAGAAGCTATGGCATTTGTGCGAGAGGAAGAAAATTTTATTTACTTTAAAAATTCACAAATACCACAAAATAGACCTGTGCCAATGAGTACAACAAATTCGCAAAATAAAAACCAAAAATCGCCACCAATGTATAAACCACCTTATTTATATAATTTTAGTCCAAATTATACACCTAATTTTAACCCTAATTATTCACATAATTTTCCCAATGCAATAAATCCGAATTTTCCAAAATTCCAAAATAACATAAACGGTAATGCTGTAAATAATACTCCAAATTATTTTGGAAGAAACGCGAATAACTTTAATTCAAATTCAAATATAAGACCTAATAATTTTCAACAAAATTTTCAAAGACCCAATTTTTACCAACAAAGACCCTTTATGAGACCTAACACCAATTTTGCACAAAATTCTATAAGAACAAGACAAATAGAACCTATGGACACAAGTTCTGGAAACACAATTTTAAATAATAATATACAAAATAAAAAGGTAATTACCGAACAACTTTACAATCAAGAAGTTTCGGAACAAAACCCACAAAATAATACTCAATATGATTATACTGTTAATCATGAAAATACAAATGTTAATTTCCCAATTTTTGAAAACTTTGATTATGCTGATAATCAAGAAACACCAAATTTCGAAAATCCATTTTATGAACAAAATTATATGAATACATATGAACCAAGTTACACAAACATATACCAAGAACAAACTCACGAACCAGAATATTTCCCAGAAAATACTAATAATGTAAATTTTACGGGAACGAGCCCGAACAACAATACGAGGTAGTATTTTTGAATAACTACACAGCCGAATTACCATATATTCATATACCCGAATTAGACGCAAATTTTCTACTAGATACTGGAAGTACTCGAAGTTTTATAAAACCAGAAATTGCCTATAGATATTTTCCCGAAAATATAAAAAGAGAAATATTTCAAGTTCAAACAGCGCATGCTACATCTTTCCACAATGAAATAGCAATAACTCCATTATTTCAGACGTTTAAAACGCAAGGCAACCATACATTTTATTTATTTAATTTTTCAAACAAATTTGATGGATTAATAGGCCTAGATCTTATTATCTAACTTAACGCTAATTTAGATTTCAATACACGAACTTTACAATCGCCGCATACAGAAATACCAATACGCTATTTAGGAAAAAATGAAAAACAACTTTCGCCTGAAATTATTAAAAAAAAATTTACTTATATAATTTCACCAAGATGTATACAAAAAATAGAAATACCTGTGAATATCACAGAAGGAACAGGCATAATTTCTTACCAAAAATACGGAAATGTAGAAATTCCTGAATGATTAGTAGAAATAAAAAATAACCTTACTTATACAACTATACTAAATCCAACAGAAAACCCAATTAAAATCCAAATTCTTGAACCTCTAGAAGTAGAAAAATTAAATGTGAATGAACTTAACTTCGTCGATTATAATTCAAATGAACAAAAATCTGATAGAGATCTAGATAACCAACTTAAAGCTAATTTAAAAAATTTAAGGTTAGACCATTGTAATTATGAAGAAAAACAAAAAATACGTAAACTTTGTTTTGAATTTAGAGACGTTTTTTATTGTGAAGGGATACCTTTAACTTTTACCAACGCAATAAAACATCAAATAAAATTAACAACAGACACTCCTATCTATACTAAAAGTTATAGATACCCTGAAATTTATAAAAAAGAAGTAAAAGATCAAATTTCGAAGCTTCTAGACCAAAATATAATAAGAGAATCAAATTCTCCTTACTCATCACCAATATGGATAGTTCCAAAAAAGCTTGACGCTTCAGGAAAGCCGAAATATCGTATGGTTTGCGATCTACGTCGTATCAATGATGTAAGTGTTGCAGACAAATTTCCGTTGCCTAATATTACCGAAATATTAGATAAACTAGGGAAAGCACAATATTTTTCTACGTTAGACCTTGCTAACGGTTTTCATCAAATTGAAGTATGTAAAGAGGACATTCCCAAAACAGCATTTAGTACAGACTTTGGTCATTATGAATTTTTAAGAATGCCCTTCGGTTTAAAGAACGCCCCCGCAACATTTCAACGCGTTATGAACAACATATTAAGAGGTCTACAGGACGAAACATGCTTTGTATATCTAGACGACATAATTGTCTTCAGTACGAGTCTAGACGAACACATTTTAAAGCTAAGAAAAATATTTATAAGACTACGCGAAGCAAACTTTAAAATACAACTAGACAAATCTGAATTTTTGAAAAAAGAAGTACAATATTTAGGACATATCGTAACACCAAACGGAATTAAACCAAATCCTGAAAAAATATCAGCTGTAAAAAATTTTCCTATACCTAAAACTCAAAAAGAAATAAAATCCTTCTTGGGCCTTATTGGGTACTACAGACGCTTTATAGAAGACTTTGCTAAAATAACAAAACCAATGACGAAATGTCTAAAAAAAAACTCTAAAGTAGAGCACACGCCTGAATTTATAAATGCGTTCGAACATTGTAAAAGCCTGTTAATAAATTCGCCAATATTGCAGTACCCTGACTTTACAAAACCATTTATATTAACTACAGACGCGAGTAACTATGCTTTAGGAGCAATCCTATCTCAAGGAACATTACCTAATGATAAACCGGTAGCTTACGCATCGCGTACATTAAATGAAACCGAGACTAGATACTCAACAACAGAAAAGGAACTTTTAGCCGTAGTCTGGGCCTGTAAATATTTTCGCCCTTATTTATTCGGACGACAATTTTATGTATATGTTGACCATAGACCTTTAGTATGGTTATTTAATCAAAAAGATGTAAATTCGAAATTAACTAGATGGAGATTACGTCTAGATGAATATGACTTTAAGATTATCTATAAGAAAGGCATTTTGAATAGTAATTGTGACGCCTTATCGAGAATTCAGTTAAATCTATACGAAAATGATTCCGTATTAAATAATCCCGGAGACGCTGACAACGATATAGTTGAATACTTGCGTAATCTTTCGGAAAATATAACCGTGACACAAAACCTTGACTCTCAAGTTGCAAGCTCAAGTAGAGATAACCCTGACTCAGATCAAGTTCGAAACTTAGATAACGAATTACCCTCAATTTCCGTAGGTCAAGCGAACAATGAACAAAGAATAAACATTTTATCTGACATTCAAATTCAACCAGCTTTAATTACTTCTGACAATACTGTGCATAGTAATCAAAATGAGACAGAAAACCCCGGATTAAATATCTTAGACGAAATAATTAACAATAAGCCTTTGCAATATTTAATAAAGAAATCGCCTCATCATAAAATAAAAGTGGATTTCGAAACATTCGAAAGGAATTACATTAATAATGTAGAAATACCGGAAAACCCTGGTATCATTAAAGAATTTATTCGCGATTACATGAATAATAAAAAAACATGTTATATATATTTTTATAATGAAGAACTTATCCCAATTTTTACAAATATATATATACAAAATTTTAAGAAACCAAAAATAATACGATGCACAAAACTAGTCAATAATATTAAAGAACAGGATGAAAAAATTTTATTGATAACCAAAAACAAAAAATATTACGCCAAATAAATGAAATACTACCCCCTAAACAAAGTAGGCAGAAACGTGGGCTAATTGACGGACTAGGAAGTATAATTAAAAGTATAACAGGCAATCTAGACGACAACGATGCAATTTTAATAAATAATGAAATAAATATTCTAAAACAAAATCAAAATAACATCAAGTTGTCAATGGACAAACAAATGACCTTACTCAGTAATTCTATAAAAGGTTTTCAAGAAATATCACAAAATATATCCCATAACCAAAATATTCTAGAATTTCGAGTAAATCAGACTATACAAACACTAACCAAAATCGAACTACAAGAAATATCTGATTTCGACTATTACCGAACTCAAATGATCTTAACACAAATATATATGCTATATCAAAATATTTTTGACACATTAGCGAATATAGAAATCGCTATATCATTTGCAAAACTAAATAATTTTCATAATACTATAATTCAACCTAAAGAACTGCTATCAGAAATAAAAATGATTAAAAAATACTTAAATTCAGAAAAATTGCCATTTGAACCAAACTTAGAAAATATCCTAAAATATGAGACAATCCTAGATATAAAAGGTTACGTAATAAATAGCGAAGTTACTTTTATTATAGAAATTCCTTTAGTCGAAAAGAAAGAGTATACCTTATTCCATTTATTTCCTATACCCACACCCAATGGCGAATATTACAAAATAATAATACCCAACTTTAATTATCTTATAATTAATGATAAGAATTTTGGATACTCGAATGATCCATGCAAAAAAGTCACAGAAAATGAATTTTTATGCAGTCATATACATTCTGAAAATATATTTCGAACATTACCCTGCGAAATGCAGCTATTAAAATATTATCATAATATCACGAATTGTAAGCAAATTCCTGTAAAAATAGACAGCCTAGAAATTCAAAATATAGACGAAGGAAAATGGGTTGTAATAACAAATAAAGATATTACAGCAATGGAAACTTGTAAAAACACCCAAAATACTATTTTACTAAACGGAACTTATTTAATTGAATTAAGTCCTATATGTAGTCTTAAGATAAATAATATAATACTTAAAAGTTATAAAAACTCAAAAAACGAATATTTAAATGTGCCATTGCCTAATATTAAACTCAATTTTACAAACCGAACTATTTATAATAATATAAGATTTTTGAAAACAAATTCTATAAACTTGGAAAAATTTGATGATCTACAAAACGAAATAAATAAACAAAAAATTGAAACCTCTAAACTTTTAACCGACACTGTATATTATCATAAGACAAGTTTATGGACAATTTTACTATATGTAATTTTAATAATTATAATATTGTATATTTTGTACAAGTATTTATGGCCTAAGTTAAAACTTAATAAACTAAGAAATACTGACCAAATAAATGATATAATAATTTAATTAATTATTTTAAAATAATTAGGTCATAAAAACTTCCAGTTTATATGCCCATTAAGGGATGGAGGAGTTACGTTCCCCATATTGCTGAATGTGACAAATTCAATTACAGATAAGGAAATCTTATAAATATAAGCAAAGGACGGTGATTGAATCACTTGTTAGTCTGCTCTTGATCTTGAATCTTGAATTTTACCTTTTAATAAAAATTTGACGTTTTTTAAAAAGGGTGTTTTCTTCGACCACAACGTAACTTGTGGTAAATCTAAGGTTTTTCAGAAAATGGTTCTAGTGTCGTCATCTTGAAAAAAAAAACACTTTAATTACTTTTAATACATCATTAGAAAGGGAATTGTGCACAGAATACGATTATGAAATAAAATAAAACTCTAAATAAATATATATATATATATATATATATATATATATATATATATATATATATATATATATTTTTTTTTCGTTACCACTCTAAATGGCAAACTTAAATTTGGGTTACAGTTTTTTATTAGGCTGTTATATTATAATATGATACGAGACTTAAGATGTCGTATACAGGGTGTAAGAACATAAAAGTAAAGATTATGCAAACATTCTAAATAAAACACCCTGTATTTTATTATTTTTTAAAATTGGGGATTCATTTTACTATACAATGATATTAGGTGTTCCTATACCTAACTTCGACAGTTTCGGACCTATAACGAAATATATAATAATTTCTCTTATTGAAACTTTATTTCGCAGTAGACTATGACCGCGTCGGTGTCGGCATCGTCCATGGAATTAATTTATAAAAAAACTGACATTATGTTTGCCTATTGTATCTACCAAAGAACCAAAAAAAATTGCGATGTTGCATTTTATGTATATTAAAAGTTCTTCCTTGGTTGTGATGGGCGTCCTATACACAAGTTCTTTGATCTTACCCCATATAAAAATCGAGCGGTGTAAGTGCTGGATACTTCGGAGGCCATTTCCATAGGCCTTCTCAGCCAATCCCTGAATCCATGTTGAATAGCATCGCAGCAACTTCATCTGTGCAGTGGACTGGTGCTCCATCTAATTGATAAAAGCAATTTCGGAAAGTCTCCAGAGGCAGGTTTTCCACCACAAAATTCGAAACTGTGGTACTTAAAAAGTCCGTGTATTTCACACCAGTTAGGTTATCATCATACAGGCAGAAAGCAATTTTGTTATCTATAAACAAACAGAATACATTAATACTAAATTT